>VZSR01003282.1:4168387-4674919 GCA_013398615.1 Brachypodius melanocephalos | reverse complement strand
TTTTTTTTTTTTTTTTTTTTTTTTTTTTTTTGTTAAGCCCTAAAATGTCTCTAGGTAATTCAATTCATTTTGAGATAATCAATACTTGAGGGAGGAAGAAGCATTTTCAGGATCCATGAATAAATTTTCAGGATGCATTTCATATCTATGAATGTCTCAAATTTATTCCTTGTAAAACCAGCTTGGGGTTCTTGCCTATATGATTTTCACTCTACTTATATTTAGGTAAATGATTAAAAATAATTTGGTGTCTTCAAAAAATGCTTATTACTACAGCTATCTAGCTTTTTAGTTAGAAATCTTGTGGAATAATATCCCCACCAACCTTTCTGAATTGTAACTAAGGATTTTTGTGGTCTGCTTGCTGGTTGTTATGCATTGGCTGATGCACAGATATAAATATTCATGTTAAAAGACATAAATCAAAAAACATATCTGATATGAAAAGGAGAACAATTCTAGTAAGCTTTGCAAAAGACACAGACATTTCCATCTGAGAAGCAGAGAAATAGAGCATTTGCTGCTTCAGAGAAGAAGCACATGCAGAGAAGAAATCACCTGCCTTTCAATCTGTCTGCAGTAAAGTTACTCTCTCATTACTTCACAGAAGAAACAGCACCTGTATTCTATATTTTATACATATAAAACATAAAATATTATATGTATAATGCAGATGTATATTTTATGTCTTATAGCCAAAACCACTCTCCTTCTAGAAGACTGTAGGTGCAAGCCAACATCAGCCTCTACATCAATCCCATCCTATGATTAAATCACACCTTATTTTCCAGCTATTCCTATTTGCATAATGAGTATTTACAAAGCAATATTGTGAAATCACCTTGGAAATAAGGTGCCATTTACCTTTGCAGTCAAATTCATCAGAGTTGTCACCGCAGTCGTTGGCACCGTCACAGACTTTGTCACTGGGAACACAGCGGCGGTTGGAGCACGGCTTGAAGCCCTTCCGACAGCCTCTGTTTTCTGGGAAATTAAATACGAGAACATGATTGGATTGATACCTCAGGAAAACAATCCAAAGAAACATTCCAGAAAAAATATTTTAATTGGTGATGCAATCCAAGCTACAGGAAAAAAAATAACTTCGGAAACGGTTCATCTACTGCGCAGCATAACCTGGATCAATTAAGGGGTAAAGAAAAAGAAATGAAAGCATGGTGAGAAAGAATGACAAAAAAAAAGAAAAGAAAAATGGAGGCCTAGTTCCCAGTTTTCATTATCTTATGGTACAAAATGCCCATGTGTTTTAAACGAATTTGTTTTGACACATTTTTGGGGGAGAATTTTTGCATCACACAGAATGAGGCACACCAAAATTGGCCTAAAACAAAATAGGAATAAATGGAGGATAAAATAACAACAAATATTAGCAGAGAGGTTACTGGATTTCTGAGCACCAATACCAACATAGTTCTGCTCAAGAACACAACTGAAGAATGTATCAATTTTATGTATAATGATATGCTTGAAAATTCAGGCCTGATTCATTGAAGCCCTAATTATTGAAGAAGTCAAAATAATAATGTTCACTGCATTAGTTAATCAACAATGATGAGTCCAGCATTCTGTTCTTCATCAGATTCAGGAAGCAACACCCTGTACAGGACCTAGGATGAAAGGACTCCTGTTCTGCCTGTTTTGGTCTTTTTTCCCCAATGTGTAACAAAGTATTTGGTACAGTTGATTTAAATGAGGCAAAGTATTCACTGACACACTGCAAATTAATAGAGTATCCTTCATAAAATTATGTGGCAAATGCATGGAAAGACAAATTGTTGGTTCGTAGAATCACAGAATCAAGGAATGGGTTTGAAGGGATCTTAAAAACCAACTCCTTCCATCCCCTGCCATGGGCAGGGACACCTTCCATTATCCCAGGCTGCTCCAAGCTCTGTCCAACCTGGCCTTGGACAATTCCAGGGGTGGGGCAGCCACAGCTTCTTTGGGCAACAAATCTTATATTTATAAATCTATTTATAAATGACTAGTGTTTATATATTTTACAGTACTGTACAATAAGGTATCTTCTACCTTATATTTTTCCTTTTATTTCTTTTAGAGACAGAATTATGAGAACATTTGAGATGCTTTTTATTAAATATGTCAGTTAATACAAGAAGTCTGCAAGAAAAAAACATTTTCAGGTAATTTTTTCCATGTCATGTCATGGTTTTCATAATGTGTGTTGGCATTTTCTTCTGGACATCTTGGGCGAGCAATTGGTGTGAATAAGTAGAAAAGTCACAGAGGAAGCAATCTAAGCATGTATAACACCAGAATTACAATGGCAAGGTGAAAGATCTGGAAATACCCACCACAGTAGAACAGTTTCTCATCAGACTTGTCCTTACAGTGCACAATGCCATCGCAAGTCAGCTGATAATCAATGCATTCACCGTTCCCACATTCAAACTCTGAATAGATGTTGCAAGTAGAGTTTTTACCTAAAAATAAACCACATTAACACATAATTTTTAAAAGCTTTTACAACTAGTGAAAATGGGAAAAAACGCTGGCTGCATTTCAAATTTGAAAACCTGAATACAAAACAGTAAAACACACCACAGCATCAGAATTTAAAACCTTCTACAAAGAGAACCTGTAAAAGAAAACACATTGACAAATATCCATGAAGGAACATGTAGTGAAACAACTCACAGACACTCATTCTGAAAAGAACTTTGGAAGTACTGTGCTCAGATTCCTTCTACTCACTCCTGCCTTCCCAATCTCCAGTTTGAATGATACATCCTAAACCTCAATGCAGAAAACCTGCTGATTCATTTTGTTTCTTTTATTAACAGAAACCCTCCCTTTCCCATCTAGTGGATGTTTTATCTATTATTTTAGAAGAGAACCAGGTGAACATTTAAAATTTTTACTATTTTATTTAAGAAACTAAAACACATCATAAATTGGACACAGCAGTTTGGTCATGAACTTCAGGATGAGTCATACATCTGTTTTGTGAGCATAGCTCTAACCAAAATATCCAAGTGACAGAAACAAGAAGCATTTAGGACAACTCAAGAAGAACAATGGGGAAATCATACCCAAATGTCATGTTTCTTTCCTGGTTCCATTATAATCGCTTCAGCACAAATTCAGGAAGAACCAATGCCTGCTATATACAAACCAATATAAATTGAAAGCATTTCTTGATTTGATTCAAACATGAATAAAAAGTACTGAAAATATAGATTCTGAACAAGGTGAGATCTGGTCTTGAGTGTGATTTGTTTGGTCCTTTACGTTTGAACTTAAATATTTCTGTCTCTTTTCCCTCCATTTTCTAGCACTGTAAGAACCTAGATCTTATGGAGAGTAATTCTCAATTACATTTGTAGTTCACCAAGTTCAGCACCCTGGGTTGCAATCTTTAGAAAAAAATGAAAAGAATGAAAGTATGTATAATACAATCTGCCCTCAGTTCAAGTCTAACTGGACACCCCTGCTTCAAACTCCATCTTGCAGAAACAAAGCATTTTAATGCCTTTCTAACAGTTCCTTTGATGACAAGTGAGTAGTCAGAGTAGTCATTACCCATGTCATCATCTCTCCCTCTTTGAATTTCACTGAAGCTTTGTCTCAAGACTCTTGACTGGCAGTAAGTTATACAGCCTAATTACACTGTGAAAGGACACTTAATTCCTTTTCTCAGCTGGAATTGCTAACTTTCAATTTTATTGAGTATCACTTTCAATTCTGTTATGAAGAAAGAAACTTTTGATCTCAAAGTTAGACTGCAGTCTGTCTTGTTTCCATCCTTTCTGTGCTACTCTACTCCATCATTTAATGTCTTCTTTTTTTTTCCTGATAGCTCAGATCAACATTTCCTGCAAAGATTCTACCTAATAAGTTTGAAGATTAAATCTTATTTCATGTCCTAGATGACAATTTAAATGTGGTTTCACCTAAGAGCAATTTTAAGAGTTGTGATGCATTTGAAAAATATAAATGACATATAGTTATTATAAAATAAATCGTTAGGCATGTGAATTCAACTGCTGAACCTCTCTCACTTCCACTGCCAATCACTGGTTTTGACAACATAGAGAGATAGGTGAGAAAGTCCTTTAATTAAGGCTCAACTTCAGTAACTTATCCCTCATAATCATAGGGAAGGATACATTTCTATCTCTCTCAGCAGTAATTATGATAAATATGTAAAAAATCTATTAATAAGAAACAGCATCCCACTGCAATAACAGGAGTTTAAGGAGAGTATTAACACTTTTTAACCCCTCAAAAGACTTACAAGACAGAAGAGTTAAAAGCCCGGTTTGTGCTGAATTGCCAGATCAATTTTTACAGTAGAGAGAAGAAATAAAATGAATGACTTGGGCCAACTGTCTTATGAAAGCCCAGTGCCTCAGAGCATAGAAAAGCATCGTGTCAGCCACCATTACTTACTCACACATCTGTTATCATCTATCAGGACTCTGTCCCCTCTGCACGAGCAGTTCACTCGTCCATCAGGCGTCAGGAGGCACAAATCATGGCAGCCTCCATTCATTTGTGCACAGGGAGATAACTCGCCTGGAAGACAAACGACAAGAGATGAACTCTGTTTTATTAAATTTGCTTCAATGGCCAATGTCTTTGAGGGAGCAAAGGTCACCCTATCGCAGATTCACGGGCAATTGATTCGAGTGTTATCAGTGGGATGAAAATGTCAGCATCCCTCAGATGCTGGCATGCTAAAGATAAACAAACACCTGGAAAATAAGAATTTTAAAAGCCTGCAACACTCAAAACTGCTGAAATTTGACAGGAAAGTATTTATCTGCTATCCACCCAGCTCAACACCCATTGCAGAAAATTCTGTATAATGCTCATTTATCTGGGAAAAGGACAATACTCCAACTTTTTTTAACAAAACTATTTACGAAACACTATATAAACACTTTTAATCTGGCTAAAACTAAGTAAAATCCCTGAAAAGAATGATATTGGCATGAGGAAAACTGCTTTGTAGCTTACAGCTGTTGGTGTCGTTGGCGACAGCGATGATTCCCATCGGCTGGTGCGGGATGTCGGAGCGGAGAACCTTGGTGTCCCCTCCCGTGTATTTGCTGGAACGCAGGATGGCTCTCCTCACTCCATCTGACCAGAAGATGTACTCGTCATACACTGCCAGGCTGAGGAAAGTGCCTGGGCCAGACTTGACAATGACCTGAAATGCAAATTGCACAAGAGAAAACAGGAGAGGAAGCGCCGTCACTGAGTGAGAAGATTTTAAAGTGCAAACTGCGACTCCCATCACTTCCAGACAAAACACTTAATACTTTTATACCTGCAGCACCTGGGGAAATGAGATAACAGCACTTAAAATGTGTTAAAAGGATGCCACAGGCATCCAAATTTCAGAAAACCGGGCATCTGTTCCTTAATTAAAATAAAAAATCACAGTTTATCTAAGTGTGCCTGTAAAAATACCTACTCAACACTTTACCTGCTTAACAGCTCCAACAGACAAGAGGTTCTTTCAGCATGGCTGAAAGTCTAAAAATTCAATCTTTAGGAACCAAAGTGAACTGAGGAGCTTCAGAACTGAAGCGTGCTCACCATATCATCACATTAGAAACTTGAACCCCAGACAATAAATGTTTCATGCTTCCCAATTCAGAAAAAAAACCACTCACCACAGTAACAATTAATTTAAAACCTAGAAGGAAAAAATGAATTAAAGATCACTATATAGTAAGGTTTCAAAGAAAACCCCTAGAAATGAAATTAATTTGATCTCGATCCAAATCACAGCTCCTGTAAAATATTTGCATATGCTCTTTCTTTCCATGTATCAAAATTAACAATTTCACATGAACAGTTTCCCCTCTGAAGATTTTTAAATCAGTTTTTTAGTTGAAATTTTAATTTTGGCTAAAGAGCATTACTGGAAGGGGGTTAATATTTCTCCATTAAATAATGGATGTAAATAGTACTCTTATTATTTTTATTGAATTGTATTCTAGGTTTCTCTGGAAAAAAATAGTAAGTTATGAGCATTTACAAAGTTAGAACAGTTTGCACCCAGGCCATTTAAAAAAACAAAAAATCCTGTGTCTATGTGCTATTTATCATAAGGAAATTGAGATAAAACTAGAAAAATAATATTCTTTAACATATCTACTTAGAGCACCATGGTTTTCCATCAGCTTTGTGTGCTTTATCCCTTTCCCAGAGGGAGTTGATACCACCGATGAGATTTCATGGAAATCTCCGTGAACCAGCACATCTGATGGACCTGAGCCCTTTTGTGACAGCTCTTTAAAAAATGCTGGGGTGAGAACAAGAGTGGTAATAGTCAATCCCATATTTAATTTTTAAATAGTTCATTGTGGCTGTGTAGGAAATCTTTCTTTCCATATAACGAATGAACCTAATACGCATCCAAATTTCATTTTGTGAAACAAAAGCCCCCAGTTTTGCCACTACAGCTATGCCTTGGAGACCAAGAAGGTGCCCCAGCTCTGTAGGATTCAATAGCAAGGGATGCTCCAGGTTTGTTCCCACTGTGCCAGTTCAGGGCATCTCAACCACCTGCTAACATAAATAATTCTAGTGCCGTGCACAGGAGCATTCCTGTCCATGTTTAAATTCACTTATACAGACAGAATGTCAAAATTACTTACATTAATCAGATAATTATAACAAATTCTGCTTCACTATGCACATCATGTATCTCTGCATATTTTAATAGGGGTTGAACAGCAAATCATTTTTTCCAGGAAAGATTTTTTTTCCCAGTGATAAATATCCCAAGAGGACAACTTTTCTCTGACTAACATTTTTCCAGAACTAAAAGTATTAAAAGATAAATGGGAATATATTAATGGCAAAAGATTTCTTCTCTAATTGTGCACATTTCCAGTAAGACACTTTCCATAATACACTCCTAAAAGCCTGCACTATTCATATTCAGACATTTCGGGGCAGGGAGGATAAAAAAACCATGTATGTTTCTGAAAGATCTTTATGAAATCTGGCCATGCAGATTTTGCAGTGCCATATTCTTCTCTGTGATAATGTGAAACTGTCCCACTTGGAAAGATTTTATTGTTATTGCCAAGGCTAAAGCACTGCACAGCTTCTTGTGTTGGGAAGCACTGTCCTAAATTCATCTCAGATTGCAACAATAGAATGTAAATTCACTACAGAACTGATCACTGCTGTTGAGCCTTGGGAGAGCTGAGATCCAAATACAATGTCACAAAATTTTTCACTGTTGCTCATTGTATTCCATTTCCTGGAGTCTCTGCATTATGTCACAGCCCTACCCAAGGACGTTGGTTTTATTCAAGCAACCAAAGTAAAGACTTCATATTTCTATCAGCTTTTGGCCACCTTTACAGCCCATTGAAATTCTAATTTATAAAGTAACACTGGAAGTCGTGACAATTTTTTCTATTTCTATTTTTTAACACTAAATTTATACTAAAAATTGGAAAAACCCTAGTACAATTTTAAAACTTTAGGGATCATGAAAAAACATCCCCACCATTTTTTCTGGCTGCAAGAGTGAAAGTCAGACACACCCAAGAATACATCCCATGTTTTAACACTAAATGATATCAAAGTTCAGTTACAGAAGATGTTTCAAGCTCTAAGTAACAGATGAAAATTTTTCTCTGGTTCCTCTAAAGAGATGAGGACATGGGGGGGCTGGGGGATGTCAGAAGTCGAGAAACAATTTAATTTTGTGATCCTTTCTCTTCTGAATTCTGCTTTTTAAGTTGTCCAGAAAGCTTTTGATTTAGCATTTGACAGCTCTAATTTGAAGTCTGTGTAGCAGTTTCTCCACAAAAACATGACTGAAAAAGCAAAGGAGCCAGCCAGGGAGATGTGTCAGGCAGAGAAAAATTTCTAACAGAATACTGTAATTTTGATAATTTATATAAAACCCTTCTTAGATTGTCATTAAGAACTAGACTCAATGACTCTCATCACGACAACAAAAAACTTTTACAGAAATACTGAGGTTTTTTAAAAAGAAGAGTGCATAAAGTTAATGCACCAGCTTCTGATTCATTAAAATATGATTTATTTTTGTAGGTATTTTAATCCTAATGAATGGATTATTATTAATGCTTCTCTTTCAAAATGCTTAGTAAATGGGCAGCAGTATCTAATAAAGTTTTAAATGTTTTTGAAGGGTTCTTTGCTTTTCTGAAGATTCCCAAATCTACTTAGATGTCTAAAACATTGTACAATTGTGTACACAAAACTAAACTTTAACAGGTTAAAAATACAGACTTTTTAAAGTCAATTGCATAATAATGTCATTATACAACTATAAAGTGATATCTGTAACTAAAAAATAAATAGCATTTTAGATGACAGAACCCCACATTAGTCAAAGTTATTTATTTTATTCTTTAAAATGAAAGACGTAAAATAGTATCCCATATTTTTTTAGTTACGAATACTGATTTTAAAACATTATAGAAGAGGAACCTATGCTCTTCAAACTCAGAAAGAAGAACTGATTAAAAAGCCCAGAACTTTATTCTTGTTCTCTTAACTATCATAAAACAGGGAAATAAGAGAAGCAAACCATGGTGAACTTCAATGTCCTGGTGGTAAATTTTGAATATTGTGCTAACAGCATAATTTTTAACTGGCCTGTCTTGTTTCTCTATTATTATTGCTTCTAGTGCCATTCAGAAAAATTATATAGAGACCATAGAAACTGACAATTTCTCTGTAAAAGTATGCTCAATTTCATTTTTTTTCCTCAGACCAACCATCAAAGTTAATTAAAATATCTGCCTTTTAGTTGACATTATTTTACTTTGGGTTTGATTTCATATCTGAATATTTATTTCTTCATAGAGAATATAGCAATGAGATTGTTTACAAAATCACATTCAGGGCTTGCATCATTTTAAACTTCTAATACTCAGATCCTGGTGAGAACCTCTTCCAAGAATTCTTAGCACACTTTTATTTTAATGGAGTTAGACATTCTACATTTCAAATTGCTGGTATTTTGCACAATTTCTCTCTGTTTCAGCTGCCTTGGCTCAATTTATCGTGCCTTGGTGAGTAATTTGGTCACTCCTCAAGGTAATATTGATGTCATCATGAACACCTTCCCAGAACTGACCAAAATTATTCTGCTGCCTTCAATAACACTTGTATTTTAAATAAATATAACAACATACACAAAAAATAAATTTTAGAGGTCATTCATAAACTCAAGCTTTTCACAAAAGCACAGCTAAACTTAAAGCTTGCACTGCTGCTGTGGACTGAAGAGGATGTCTGATAAAATCTAATTGAACAAAACAGAAGTTGAACAACAAATATGAAACTTCTTTAATTGCCTTTTAACTTCTTTTAATTAATACACAAATTCAACAGAATATAAACAAACATCCTAGAAACTGAAAGTTATAGTTACTTGCAGGTTGCAATTACGTGAAGGTTCTAATCACCAGAAACACCTCTAAACCAACATTGATTTTAACAATCACACCTATAGGCCTACAAAATTATAACTGAGATCAACACATTCCAGCCTGGATGTTAAAAAAAATAACTGTTTACAGGAAGTTAACAGTATTTCTAATTTTTCACATGAAAAACATTACATAAATACTTAACATTGAAGAAGAAAATGAAAAAATAAATCAAAGTAGCTCGTGATTTATTAGAAAAAAAAAAAAAAGTCCAAAACTTGAAATCAGCTTTATTTGCTGCTGGCTCAGAGTCTGTATTCATTAAAAAAAATGTTGTAATTAAAGCACTAAGCAGAAAAACAAGCCACAATATTAAATCCAAATAAGAGCAGGAGAAAAATGGAAGGAAATGGGAAAGAATAATGAAAAAAACTACCTCGCCACTTCTGTTTTTTAAACCAGAAGACCTGACAGAACAGAACAAAAAAATATTAAAAAACAACCTCCCCAATATTACATTTTCTAAGCAATAAAAATGAACAGTAATAACAAAAATTTCTTCCAAATTTGAAAGAGTATTCCTGAAACCAAATACTAGTATTAAAATATCAGCACAACACAAAAATCAAATCAATAAACTCTTATAATCCACTTTAAAGAGCCAGTTCAATACTGCTAAATGATTTTCTACTAATTCATTGTACTAGATCATTGTTTGTGGTGAGCAGAATGAAGAAAGAAGATCTGGAAGAAAATTCATTACACTACCATTAGCCTTTCATGTTCTACCATCCAATTTCTAACCTAACTGAAACCAGAGAGCAATGAAGCAGAGACACTGGGGGAATCTGTTTAAACTATTTTTGACAGGTGGTTGATGGCTTAAACACCCCAAAGAATCTGTGATCACCAGAAGAGAGGGACAATCATTGCTTGCACTGATGTCACAGAAATCAGGGACCTCATCCAGCTGGACAGCAAATGAACAAAGTGAAACAACTGCCCTGGAAATGTTGTTTTTCACCATGTCAATAATACAGTTAACAGGCTGGATGCTGGCATTGCTTGTATCAGTAAAAATGCATCCAGAGTGTGATCAGCCACTCTGCTGAAGTGCTGCTGGAGGCCAAGCAGCCCGCTGGGATTTTCGTTCTGCTGTAACAATCCTCATCTGAGTAACGCAGGAAGAGTGAGAACCCAGAGCAGTATTTTTGACAAGAGAATCAGCTGGTTATCCCACAGTAACACACTAGAGCTCCCAAAAACCTTTCAGAAGAGTGTGCTGGACTCAGATCCTTCTGTTCAGGAGGTTTTTCGTTTATGACAATGGAGAAGAAGAGGTAAATTGTCAGAAAGCCAAACCAAGAGGCAAGCTACTCAGAAAAATTGAAAGTTTCAATGTCCAATTGCTGAGAAAACGGAATGACCCTTTTCTTCTTGCTGCTGCAAAGTGAAAGCCAAAGACCTGATTAAAAAAGGAGGATTTTAGTAATGTTTTCTGTAACTACGTGGCATCATATCCTGCTTCGTGTCTGTTATACCTTATGCAAAGATGAAGTTAAGCTATTAAATCACGACCTGCTAATTATCTTGTACTTAACTAATTACCTTGTACTTCTCTTTTGTGTTAATAGGTATATAACCAGAGACTGAAAACTTCAGAATCCATTTGGCTGGTTTGCCAAGTTTCTGATACAGTTACTTCATCTGAAAGCATTGGGGAGCTGTGGTTAATTTTTATAAAAGGAAAACAAAATGACAAAGGAAAAGCGCATGCCTATCCATGCTGACGGTACTTCAGTTCTGCTCTTACAAGCTTGGCTCTCCTATTTTATTCTGAAAAAAACTGGCTAAAAATATCAAAAAATCTTCTGGATAAGATTCCAAAAAAGCCCATATAATTTTCATTAAAGAGGAAAAAATTTTCAAAGCTCATATATTGCATATGAAGCACTTTTTAAAAGTTAATAGATATCAAAGTGAGATGATGTGCAGATGATGTGATCTCTTGTAAAGCTGGGAATTGAACACAAGCCAGAACATGCCCTTAATTCATTATATCCTGAACTTTGGGAGGTACAAAATCCCTGAAATGAAGATTTCATGAAATACAAGAAATGTAGTGCTAAAGATGTAACAAAACCACAAGCACAGATCAACTGCCTTCAGCACATTCCTAGTAAAAGATCTGCTCGAGCTGAAACTGAAAGAGTGTTCAAGGACCAAAATATATTACGATGAAAGAGTAATGGGGAACAGTTCAATATCTGAAAATGCATAGTTAGAAAATATTAGAAATAAGATTTGTTGTGTAACACTCAAGCGTTGCACAAAAGAAGTTCTGAGCAAACTGAGCATTATTTGGATTTCAATAAAGTTAAAAGCCTAATATACAACTAATACTATGAAAAAATGAGGCAATTATTAATCTTTCTGTAACAATTTCACTTTGAAGATGCTAATGAATGCAAACAAACATACAGTGATTAAGTGCAGGACTTATGTTTTACTTACATATCTTTGTGATCCATCGTATTCACACCTCTCAATTTTTCCCAAGCTGCCATCTGAAAAGTAAAGTTTCTCTGCCCTGTGGTCAATGGTGAGTCCATTTGGTGTCAGAATATCAGTGCTAATGATAACCTGGGCATTTTTGCCTGACAGGGTGGATCTCATGATGCTTGGGAGCTGCTCATTCCAGTTAGTCCAAAACATTAGGCTGTATTAAAATCAAAAAACCAAACAAAACCATAAGATACATTTTATAATTTAATTCTCTATGAAATGAGCAACAGAGAAAAAAAAACCCCAACAAATGCCTTCATAAACAATTCTGAATGGCATCTATAAATAATTGTGATAATCAATAGTGAATAAGAAAATGTAACAGCCTATAAATAAATTATGTATATAAATTATAGCAGTTTCCTAGTTCATTAATTTGTATAGGAGTGTAATTTTTTTCTCTTACAGATCTGTTCAATCCTGATCTTGTCTCTGTAGTAATTTACCATTAGAGAGAGATACAAGCTGTGTAACGATATAAACTTAATTCTGCTAATGTGTGCATTAGTAATATTTAACAGTGAAATTAATCTGCAGCTTCTCCCATATTAGAGCAGTGACAGAACTCTCTGCACACACAAGGACTGGCTGATAAGGGGAAGAAAAGGACCTCAGTGTGCTCTACAGGAGGCTCAGTCAGCCCCTTGCTGTTCACCAGACAGAAAATGTTATGGACCGGGCTGGTGATGGAATTCTGTCACAGACTGACAGAACCTGCCCCTCCTCTCACTGCAATCCCCATCAGAGTTTAGGGGACTTATTGATGGTACCTTGGTAATTTATTTTACAATGGAGCATAAACTCTTGATTTGCATTAACAGGACATGAAGTCGGAGATGGAAATATGCTCCGCTACTCATGCAGCTTTGTACATTCAGCCACCACAAATTAAAAGTAGAATTTAATATGGCAGAAATGTTCCCCAACTTCCCCAAAAGACAGAGACAGTTACAAGAAGCAGAAAAAGCAGGTTGCCTTTCTCCTAGAATTAACAGAGAAAATTAAAGTACCTCAAATATGTAAGACACTGAAATAAAATAAAAATCCTCTCACTAACACTGTTTTTGAGAGGGAAGAAACTAAGTTAGACTTCTTTGCAGGATTCTGTCCATTGTTACATACTTTTATATAATCCTGATTTTTGTGATAAACACATGGGCCTCCATTTTGCACACAAAAACCTCAGAGTTCTTTTAGTAAGTGCTTAAATTAATTTTGGATTTGTTTTTAAACTTAAGCAATAAGAGTGACACGTCTGAGAAAATGACCACTCAAGAATTTGCATTTAGCTCACTCTTAAGTAAAGCAGGTCAAATTCTTTTAACATTCCATGAAAATGCAATGATTATTTGACCTGAGACATAAAAGCATATAAAATGTTGAATTTTTATTTCTGCAACTCCTTTATAAGAGCAAGACAATGAAAGATACCAACAATAAAACACGTTAACATTTGTCTCCAAAACGGAGAAATCCAACCAAACCTCCGTAGGGTTCAGCAATGACGGTTGATTAAAACAAAGAAGTGTTGCTTGACGCCTGGCAAGAATTAGGATTTGAGGGAGAGATGTAACACCTACTTTTGGCATTCATCCAGGGCCAGCACGTGGGGGTGGTCGTCCTCAGCCATGGTGATCACGGCCTCGCGGTTGAACGCCCCGCGGCGCCGCTGGTCCACCGTGTGCCTGGTGATGGAGGACGTGGTGGAGCTGGTCCAGTACAGAGTGTCCCAAGCTCTGTGGTAAGCCAGGCCCTCCACTGACCCCACATCTGAAAGGTATTGACAGACAGAGCAAATCAAGCTCCCGCTAATGGGATGTTGGGTTTTATTGTTCCTCAGAGCCGATCCTACAAACTCGTGGGGTTCAGTTATTTCATAACCAACTCTGCAACTATTTTTATCATTTCTGTTGTTTATTTTTATTGTAATCTGTTGCCCTGATTTTCTAGCCTTCTGATGTTTTGCATTCTTTAGTGGAGTTCTCACAGATTTTCATGTCAACAATGCATATTTTTGGAACTACTCTTCTTTCGTTTACATTTTTCTCCTTGAGAAGACAAATTGGTGGACTGTGATTTTGACCAGTGTGGTTGGAGAAGTAGCAACCCCATCCTCCAATCCATGGTCCTTTCCCAAAAATCTATATAAATGGGGTCAGAAAATAAACTTTCTTCTTCTCGCCTCTGAACTCGACTGAAGTCAGTCTTGTTCTTTTGTGTCCTATAGCAACAGCAATCAAAATTTTATAATTTTCATAAATTTAAATTAAAACAACATAGAGGGAAAGACCATTGTTAACAACACTTTACCGTATTTATCAATTCTAACGATCATTAAATTGCTATCACCACTGCAGCGCCCCAGACAACACATTAGAAATTACAAACATTTATTCAAGACAATAATTATTTAGTCTCATCTTCAAATATAATTTAAACCAGGTCTTGGCATTTTTTCAATAATTACTTGTATTATTTAGCACCATCTCTCAATGTATTTTGTAGCACTGACAAGTTACATTAATGGGGATCAAAGTTCCCTGTTGTTAACAACTGTATTGGCTTTTGCTAAACACCTGAAAATTACTGAAAAAATTCCAACTCTGAAGGTCTCGGCATCAATATATAATTTTAATAAGCCATGACACCACACTGATTCATTCAAGACAAAAAAACTGTAAGCTAGGGAAAAATATTAATAAACAACTAAAACATATAGTTAATGCCCTGAAAAGATGAATTGCATTTAATCCCAACATATACAAGTGACAGACAGTGAGAAATAGGAATAATTATTTCCTACCACTATTTGTGAATTACTACAGAAATATGTATATGTTGATAACTTCACTTATTATTTTGCCAGAAACAAATATTTTTAGACCAGAAGGTTCATGCAGTTTATTAATGAGCTACAGAAGGCAAAAATCTAGAAATATAATTAGGATTACATTATGTTGGCTATTATGATTTACACACAGCTTGCTGAAAGATGTAATTTTTACTATGCAAATCATACATACCAACAAATCTCAACAAGTTTTATCACTTTAAAAGAGCAAATACAGAATCAAAACTTCGAGGCAAATAAATCAAAACTATGAGACCAATAATGACTTATCAGCCTTTTGTATTTTTCTTGTTAAAGCATTTGGCCATCTTCTGATGTAACATTTTGTGACATATCTGTGGAGAAGTAACAATTACCTGTATTCAAGAAGAAGCAACAGAAAAAATAAATGATATGACACTCCTTAAAGGGAGGTGGACATGTGTAAAAAATAGTTTGCCTATTTATAAAGCAGAATTTATGGAAAAAACCCCATGTACCTTCAGCTCATTTACAAGTAACTCAAAATATTGAAATATAGTGAAGGTTTTAGAAATCAGCAGCAGAAATTCAAAGATAATCAGTTCTTTCAAATACTGTGACACAGATTTCCATTAAAATTATATGCTGAATCCAAATTCACTACTACATAGTATTTCCTAAACTATATCAAATGTTCTTAGATATATGATTTAACTATTAAGTTTCCCTGTGTGGAATTGTAACTTGGTCTTAATGGTCCTTGTGGGTCCCTTCCAACTCAGATAGTCTGATTCCATTAAAAAACAACAGATGTATTGACAATTTCTGACCAATTCTACACTGCATTTGTAATGAACATACCACCAAACCATTTCTTGCTCTGCATTTGTAAGATGACAGAAAACAATAAAAAAATCATTTTCCTGGTGTAACCCCTCGAATTTCTATCACTTTAGCTTTGTTTCCTGTCTGAATCTGTCAAGAAATTTGAGAGCAAACTGATTACAGAGCATAGTCCAAAGCTCTTTTTTAGCAGACAAAAATATAATGATGTTGTTCCTGTCATAGTGAGATGTGATCAACTAAAACACAACTGCAGGGATGAAAGCGCTCTTCAATACCAGATTTGTTGTTTTATGAGTAATTTCTGTACTAAAGAGGAAAATTCATTTTCTCACAGGTATCAGAAAGCAAATTTCCTCTTCTTACATCACAGTGCAGTTCCATGTTTAGGCCTGTGAATTGTGACAGAAGAATTTAAGTATGAAGTTACTCTTTATAAAATGGTAATTTCTAAACTTTTAGAAAAGAGCTACATGGGAGGTTAGGCATGTATGGAGACAAGGAAACATTTAGTACACAGATGAAAAATATTTTAATAAAATATCTAAAATGCAGTTTTGCAAAAAATTGTTTGCCCTACACATGTGTGTTCTCAGGGGAGCAGAGCTAAAAGAAAGAAAGCTATAAAACTATATTTCAAAGATGAAATTCAGGTGAAAGACCTACAAATGATAATTGTTCATAAATAACAGAAACAGAAAAACTCAGAGTAGAAAAAAATATATGCTCTTACAAAAAAATAAATCAGAGGAATTCAATTGTGCCAAGACAATTAAAAAAAATAATCAAAAAGAAAACTAACTGCTGCAAGCACACATCAAGTGCATTTTCTTAACTCCACCAAAAGCACTAATTCTGAAGGATTTACACCAGGCACACTCTTTTATTTGCTAATAAACTTTTCGTTTCATCATGTTCTGTACTTACGGAATTAAGAACTCAACCAATATAAAAGTGACTCATTTAATAGCTTTAGAAATCTATAAATAAGGTGGTTTTAAAGTCAAGGGCAGAAGATTTACAGAGTGATAGAACTTTTAGATAAATTCTTACAATGGATTACACAAGTAACTTTCTTCTTGCTAGCATGTGGTGTGAGCTGGATGTGGCACAGTGCACTTTTTTGCTAATTTATATGTTTCTAGATTAAATTTATTTGTTTAGTTGGTTTTTGTTTGTTTGGGTATTTTTGTTTGTTTAGTTGTTGTCGATGACTCTCCAAATTGCTGTAAATCTTTTTATCACTGATAAAACAGTGACCAAATGACCTTAAAACCAAAACATTTCAGCAACTTTATATTTCTAAAGACATGGACACTGGAGAAGATTCCTAAGCAGTGTTATATCATTGATTTGCATAGATATTATTTTGTGTTTAATTATTGCATACTTCTTTAAAGAATATTCTAGAGCATTTTTTTCCTTAAATTTAATTTATCATCATATACTCAGTTACTAGAAAATACATCAGAAATATGTACTCATCCTCTCTGGTGCTACACTTGGGGGATTTAGTCCCAAAAGCCACTGACAGGTTGAAAATTAGCAATTTGTTTACTCTAAGCTTCATATTTTTGCAGCATCATGTAATATTCTGAATTGGTAAAGCATAAAGAAACTGGAAATGAAAAGAATCCCATTTGTTACACTGACATATTGAATTAAAACACTGATGGCATTAGATGCCTACAGCACTGATTAAATTTATTCTAGCCATGAAGCAACAGTTTATGATTTTCACATGAATAGCATACTTAAATGAAAAGAACATTAATACAATATGATATTAATATACAAATACTCACATTATTCACCTGCCACTGACATTCTGAATTAAATCAGTAATGGGGTGTATAACTGATTAAATATCTACACAAGAGAATGCAACAGCCTATGATTTACAAAGGCAATGCCAGAGTGATCACATCATTACGTTGCCAAACGCTATCTATCACTTTTGCTGAAGTTAACGAAGATAGATTGCATCCCACAGATGAGATGCAGCCTATAAATATTGCCATGCTGATCTTCATCTGACTTTCTGGGGGAACAGACAAGCAACAAATCAATAGCTGAAGAACTCAGAATATGCTCCAATATTAATGCAAATGGAAAATAAAAATACTAAAGGGCAAAGTTTAAACTATCAAAATATAGTTGAGTTTGGGTTTTTTTAATATATATATATACAGACTAGTTGTCCATTTCCTAGATTTTTACCTCTTATCTTCTGTTTTAAAACTATCTAGAAAATCGATAGTCAGAACTTTTCCAGTTGCACCACTTCAATTACGTTGTTCCTTTAATTTCCTATTTTAACCCACTCCTTTTCTTTAACACTGATGCAAAGCAAGAACAACTGTCAACATCACCATTTTTTGAACACTGAAAAGCCATCAAAATAATAAAACTGAGCATAAACAGCACTTTGATATCAGAACGTTGGAGATGGCTCTAACGATCAGTACTCGTTCTCTGGCTCGGATTTTGCAATTTCCCTCTCAGGATTCAGCCTGTGGATTGTTCCAGCAGACTGATCACAGGAGGAGGCCGTGGTTTCTGTCCCTCTGTTTGTGTAGGATTGTGGTGACAGGTAACAGGTGGTCACTGTTTGATCTGGAGTGAAAGCAAAACCTCACGAGCAACAAGGCACCTGAAGGAACGCGTTTATTTTCACATCTCTCACTGACCGCACAATCAGAACTTTACAGAATTCTCACCCTCACTTTGCCTTCGAGTACCAGAAAGCCTTTTGCTAAACAATAGCTCTAAGAAAGAACTAAGTCTATAATATACTGTAATAACAAATTATGACATCATTCTATTCAGCCTGAGAATATAATGTAGTTTCAGAGCAGATGTAAAATTTGCTAAAATTATACCAAGGATGAGCAAACATCTGTCCCATTTTTCTCTATCTTGAAAAAATAAACCCACAGTATAAGCTGTAAAAGCATATTAAATGATTAAAAATCATTGAATAAAAGATTATTAAATGCAATAAGACAGCATGAACAAAGGCTTTGGGTTCCTCAAGGTAACTTAAGGTAGCTTAAGTCCAAGACACTACAAACTTCCCCATGGATGTGACCTTATTACTCCTGCAAACTTCCTGAGACAATATCGGGAGGAATGAACACATGTTGGGAATGATATAAAGAAACAGAAGACCATTCTAAAAGTAGGAAAATGCCCTCACTCTTTTCGGGATATTTTTTGTGGAAAGTGTAATGCGGAAATCTGATATCTAGCAAAACATTTGGTGTCTACCAAAACAATGAACAGCTTTTTATGACAAAATCTATACCTACCACCAATTAACTTTTTCCAGACAATGGATATAGCCCTTCCACAAATGTTCCCTGATTATTTACCAAGGAAAAACAGAGATGTAAACCTGAAATACTCTGTCCTTCATTATGCGAGATTGAACTTACTCCTTTAATAAATTTAGGGATTGTCTTAGAGTCAGCAGGAATAATGTAGCAAAGGACTAATGATACATCACAAACATAAGAAAATGCAAGGAACACAACGTTTTAGAAAACCAGCAGTATTTTGTATTACTGGAACCCTCCCAGGATGTTTCAAAAAATCATTACTAGTTAGCAAATGTTATGATATCATCATTTCAATGTAGTTAAACATATCCATATAAAAGAAGTTTTAAAAGCAGAAAGAGATCTGGAAGGGAAAGCTAATGCATAGAGATGGAAGTGTTTTACTAGATTATTAAAAACCTCAACAATTTTCATGGAAGAAATGTTTTCCTAATTACAGGAGCACACATTATGTTTTTACGCACTACATGTGCACTCTTAAAAAACCCCAAAACTCTTCAGCCTTACCACTTTCAAAACAATATCATGACTATCCTAATAAGGATAATAAGTATGTATCATCTAATTCTAATTTATTAGAATTCTCATTCTAATAAATATGTATAATCACACATTTTTATTGTTGCTTTGAAAAAGAGCTATTTGAGGCATTAAGGACAGAATAGCCTAGTAAAGACTCATGATCTAATAACATTTGCTAGATCACATTACCCTTTAGAAAAACCCAATGAAATTAATGGCATGTTCCTCTGCAGCTTTTTCCTGACAATTCACCAAACACAGTTTTACATTTTATGCAACTAAATCACACCTGCTGATGGAAAAAAACTAGCAATTGTGTACATCAATATCAATTTAAAGGCAATGTTTAAAGCTGAATAAGCCATAAACATTGTTAATTCTTCATAAACAATTTCAAGTGAAATAGGCAGGAATATCTTTCCTCAGTAATGAAGCTGAGGATGTTCAGGACATCCCAAACTAAAAGATCAGTGTGGGTCAGCTCCCATCATGAACATATTTCAGAGTTTCACAACAGGAACACCTAAACAAAGCATGAAATGTGCTGGAATACACATTTCTAAAATAAAATTTAAAAAATAAAGCTTAATATGAAATTAGTAAACTTCATCCACCTATAACAGCAACTGATAGATTTTACCCACTAACCTTAGTCTAGTGAAAGGTATCCCTGCCCTGGCAGGATCTTGGAATAAGATGATCTTAAAGGTCCCTTCCAACCAAAACATTCTGTGATTGTCTGATTCTCTAATACGCAGCAACATACAGAAACAGATTACATTGACAGACCAGACACTTTGTTTTCCTCTTAACAATGTTGGCATTGTAATAATAAAATGTTTTACTAATTAAATAGACTTAATAACAGCCTCTCACTTTCCCTCCTTTAAAAAAAGTGAAAATCACCGTACCTCTGTTCCAACACACACAGTTATTATGAACCCCATTCATTCATTAAATGAAAAGTGGCAATATTCAAGTATTTATTTCTAACAGATTAAAAAAGTTCTTTCCTGGAGAAGCAAGCTCCAAAACTAAAGGGATCTCATACAATGTACAAAATGTAATGCTCTGTAAGAGAAATGGGAACATAAATGCCTTTTTGACAGTTAAATTGGACCCATTTAGTTGGGAAGAATAGTAGCACACACTGGAACACCTTTAAAGATTCAGACTGTAAAAAGCCTTAAAATACATCACAGGATGTGACACTTTACGTTAGCAGTGAAAAGATTTTTGTGTTCCTTGGGCATGAGTGCCTCAGGTTCAAAACAGGAGCGTTTTTTTCACATAACATTTCCTTTTTGTGCTGTGAAAGACACTACACTGGCAAAATGTCTCAGCGCCATTGTTTACACAGGGAGGAGAAAAACCAGCTCACTGAGTTTATATCATCTTAATACTTTTCCCTCTTTCTCATTTTATTTTTTGTTTGTTTTTCCTTCCTTCCACTTTTTAAAGGAATTTTTTAACTTGCTCATTGGTTTTCTGTCTGTACTGTTGTACCACTGTATTTTAAACCTCTTGGGACTTTTCTACAGATACACTGAGGCAGGCTTTGAGGAGTGAATATATTACTTCAAACTTCTCCCTATGACAAAGAAAATTTTTTAAAAAGCACTAATAGCCTAGAAACTGAAATTAACTTCTAGGAAGTCTTCTTTGTATAAACATAAGGTTTAAAATAACTCAGATCAGCCAAAAGATCATTTGTGGGAAATGATCATCTGGTAGATCAGCTAAAAGATCATTTGTAGGAAATCAGAGGCAAGAACAAGGTAAATTGTTAAAAAAGTGGGAATAAGAAAGATTAACCGGATAGAATTACTTAGGGGAAAAAAAAAGGAAAAAAAAGAAAGAAAAGAATAAAAAAAAAAAAAAAAAGAAAAGAAAAGGAAAAAAAAAAAAAAGAAAAAAAAGAAAAAAAAAAAGAAAAAAAAAAGAAAAAAAAAGAAAAAAAAAAAGAAAGCCACTGCTGACTGACTGAAGGATGGCTTGGAGATATGAAAGAATCCCCTCAAAAAACCACTTACATTGCACAAATAATAAAAGTGTTAGGGCATGGCACACTGTGCACATCCTGGACTGGTTTGTTGTTGTTGTTGTCATTGTTTCTTCCTGCTGGAGACAGGACCCCACCAGGTACAGGAATCTTGGTGAGTTTTGAATCTGTTTTTAGTGAACTGGAACAAGTTAGATAAAGCTGTTTATGTGCCGTAAATCTACTTTCCCTGAGCCGAAAACGTGTTAGCTAATGGGTTGTTTATGAGTTGCAAATCTGTTCAGTGAGGTGAAAATTTGTCAGATAATGGGTTGTTTATGAATTCTAAATCAATATTCAGTGAGTCGGAACTATGTTAGATAATAGCTTGCGTATGGGTTGTAAATCTGTTTTCAGTGAACTGGAAACATGCTAGATAATGGGTTGTTTCTGGGTAGTAAATCTGTTCTCAGTGAGCTAAAAACATGTTAGATAATGGGTTGCTCGTGAGTTGTAAATCTGTTTTTAGTGAGCTGGAAACCTGCTTAACAAAGAGCTCTAGGTGTCTTAAGTGTTTTTAGTGTGCAGAAAAGTTCACGGATCTATTGGATTTGAGTGGCAGATCTGATTTCAGAGGGAGAGATCCATCTGATTATAAATCCTTTATGAGAAGATTTACATTCAGCGAACAAAAAATCTGGGACAACGATGTCTTGGATGTATCATACCTTATTTTCTCTGTTAAAGTCAATTACTGAGTAAAGGTTTACACTATTTGTAGACTTACACTTAACGAAGCAGAAAAAGGATGTAGAACTGATATAACCACACTAGGTATTTCCACTGTGGTTTTGAATCTCTTCCTAATAAAGGAAAGCTTCCTACAGATGCATTCTAATCATTTTGAAGGAAAAAATAACAAAAATTAATGTAAAGTTTGTTATTTTTCAATCCATAAATGAAACATTATTACTAAAATCTCTCAGCAGGATTCAATTTAATGATTTCTAGATCAAAGATGCTTAACATGGAAATAGGAAAATTTTGGAATTTTACATCTTCCAGTGACTGGAAGTAGTGGTATCAACCAATCTTACCCCTGCTTTTCTCCTTATAGGTGGAGGTTGAATAAATAAATACTTCTACTATATCAATCATGAACTGTCTGTTGTTCACAGTGAAAGAAAAATCACGTGCAGACTGTGGGATGGAAGGCTACAAAAATATCAGCTGCAAAAGAATGACTCAACATAAACTGAAGAGGTTTAAAACAAGTGAAAGAGAGCAATAAACATATTTATGTATGTCATATCCCTTCTCACTTACAGAGAAGCATTTCTACAGCAGTATTTTTACAAAATGCCATGGTTCACATGTACAATCCAAGCATGTACAATGAACGCTTCTGCAAGGATACAAAATTTCATCTGACATTCAATTATTCAGAGTGCTGACTCTGCTAATGAAAAATGAAATCTGGCATATTAAACTGCAAGTAGAAAGACTTCCTAACAATTTCTTAAAATTATAATTCCCAGCTATGCTTTATGGAATTTCTTTAGCTCTTGTGGAGCAACCTATTATGGAGTAATGAGGAATACTTTATTGTTCTTTTAAAAACCAATTTCTATCTGCATTAGTGCTTCACCAGTATTTATTCCTTCTCTTTGTCTGTTTTAAATGTTGAAAATTCCAGTGGCTTTTCATATAATACTTTTATTCTCTTCTTATAAAACCAGAGTTGAAATTGTGCTTCCATGTCATCACTGCACGTTTCTGTCTCTCGTGCAGCTAAGCTCAACTCTGAATCCTTGGGTTTTTCTGGGAGTAACGAGAATGTCCTGACAACATTGCTTAGTTTATCTTCAACACATCTCAACACAGATAAATTCCTCTAAGATAGCCACACATAGGAAATCAATGGATAAAAACCTAAACACCTTTTATCGTATATAATCACAGAACGGTTTGTGTTGGAAGAGACCTGAAAAGCTCATCCCATTCCATCCCTGCCATGGGCAGGGACATCTTCCACTATCCCAGGTTGCTCCAAGCCCCATCCAGCCTGGCCTTGGACACTGCCAGGGATGGGGCAGCCGCAGCTTCTCTGGACACCCTGTGCCAGGGCATTACCACTCTCATAGTGAAGAATTCCTTCCTTACATCTCATCTAAATCTGTCCCCTTTCAATTTAAAAATACTTAAAATTATTATCCATGCATTAGTGCCAACTGTCTTCATAACCAACTTTTCATTCAATAAAGTTTTTTGAAACAAAACCAGGCATTTTGAGTAATTTTTTTTTTTCAAAACTTACTTTCGATGAGCACTTTTCTGCCAGCCCAGTTGTCTTTAATAACTTGGATGTTTCCATAGTGGGCATCACTGAAGAATATGCGATTGGTGCCCCTGCCCTTCAGGCTGTAGTCGAAGGCCAGCGCTATCACGTTTTTGAAGTACTCCGGGTTTTCATAGGGCCTCACTGGAGAATTCAGGTTGGTCTCATCTGAAAGGTGGATGCTTTTTAATATTGTCCTTCCCGAGTAGAGCAGGTAACCCTCGTGCCTGAGGCAGCTGATCCCATCCTCTGCCAGGTACCCGTGGGCGCAGGCACAGGCTCTCCGCGCCCTCCCGCGGTAAAGGCAGAGCTGGTGGCACCCGCCGTTGTTCTTGGCACACACATTGGTACCTGGGGAAAAACACAATAAAACCTGTCTTTTATAAATAAAAATGCACTTAGTTAACTCAAAGAGAAATTAATGTTTTGTGTGTGTTCTGGGAATTCTCCTCTTAAAATTTATTTTGATTATTTATATGTTCACAAGGAAAACAAAAGGCCAAAATAGTAAAAAAAAAGCAACTTTAACAACAGCAAAAGGTAAGTTTAAAGAATACAATTAATGAGCAAATACAATGAATGTCCCTTTCAATTCACAACAGTACATATTTTATTAATAGAAAAAGATAAAATGGGTTATTCTTCCAAAACCAGCTGTAGACGTAGAATGCGTTTCAAGTGCTTTGAGCTTTAAATTTTTTTTTAAAACACCTGTTACTGTCCAAAAGTCAGATTTAGCTACCATCAGAGTACAGTACTGCTGTAAGACATTTTCTACCAAATTGAATACGCATGTATTGACTGGTAAAAAAATGTGAATCCAGCTCCCTGCTTTAAATGAAGACATTTCCTAACATTTTGTTCTAATTTAGTTTAAAACCTGACTTCACAAACTTACTCCGTGACAACTGCACACCATTAAGGAATCACTGTCAAATTAGTAACTACACTTGTTGCAAGTAATATTTAAAATAACAGTAATCATCAATAATTGGGAACCATTTGTCTTTTTCTTTTTTTATTTTGTACTATCTATGAATTACTATTATAGCTCACTGAGATAATTCAGTTTCTGTTTCTGACAGCCCATTCCACCTAACTCCGCTCTTTCAGAAATAGTAATTTTCCCATTTCTGAAAGTTTTCCACATAATGGAGGTGAATAAAACATTTTAATAGAATGTTTTTGGGTACAAAATTGTAATTGTTGGGGAAGATGTAGTGTCTGAAGATACTGTTGATTTAATTCTTTAACTGGTACATTTCAAGCTGAAAATCCTTTTAAGAAAAAAATCGCAGCAAATGAGAGGTAACTTGTTCTTTAAAGCAGAAATATTTAATTTTGTTCTCCTAGGAAAAATTCCATGAGATAGTCCTTTGGGCTTACGTAAAACATGTGGAGATTCAGCTACGTGCATTTTTACATTCTGCTTGCTTAAAAGATACTTTAAAAGTTGTATTAGGCTAGAAAAGTTAATATCTGTTTGGCAGGATGAGAGGTGGAGAAGAAAAAAAGAAAATATATGAAACAGATTCTCAAGCTTCTAAAACCTCTTGGAAAACTTCAATGCTTCCATGGTTCATCAAGCTGTAAACACCTTTAAAAATGGCCAGTTCTGAAGCCAGGGTATGTCCTGGCACACCTGTAAATTTGCACTGAAGGGTGGGAATCTGGGAATCTCTGAAAGTCCCACTGCAGGATGAATTTATCAGGGTAAAACAGGTGTTTGAAAAAAAAGCATTTATCACAATCAGCACAGCTCATTGGGGTATTCGGGGTTTTTTGTTTGGGGGGTTGTTTTGATAACAAAAGTCAGGAAACTATTTAATTACATTGGGGTTTTTTAAAACAGTTCACTACTTCTAGTTCAATAAACTTAAAATATATAGATATAATAGTGTGAGATAGAAAAACATTCCAAAAACAATTTTTCACCTGGTTTTTTCCCTTTTGTCCTTCTGGCTCACTGACATCCCCTCCCAATGACATTTACCATTTGTACCCTAGTAAAATTTGAAAAATGTATTAAAAAATCATTCAGGTATGTTCTTCAAACTAGCATCAGTAGTCTTTTAGCCTCAGTAACCATTTCTCCTGTACCTCATGTGATCAAGTCTATAAATTCATCAACAAAAATTACACATAAAGAAGCTTTGTTTTATCCCACTGTTCTATTTTCCTAATTCTATAATATAAAGCCCTTCCAAGCCAGCAGACATTAACGATTTCTAGCCTAGTTAAAAGAAATGGATTTTGGTGTGGATTTATTTTTATCCACAAAATACGATGTCCTGAAATTGCATGCAGAAATCCAAAGTAAGATTATTATGCATATATGTTTGCAAATTGTTTTTTCCTCAAAAATATTTAAAATTTTTTAAAAGTAGTTTTATTAATTTGTAAATATGTTTCCTTTCAAAATGCAGATTTTTTACCATGCCATATTTAATGCAGTTATTTAGGAGAGGTTTATCTAGAAGAAACAGAATCTTTGGATATATAATGCTGTGATTAAAGCAAATTTTGAGTGCTACCAATGTTAGAAATATATTTCTATTAAAAAAATCTATATATATAATGGTGTTACCATTATTTTTTTCCTCTCTTTATGAGAATATTTCTAGAAAATTTTGTCTGGATTACCTGGTAGCAGTTTTTGTTGAGGAAATCATTATAATTTTTAATAGATATCTAACCAATTTTCCTCAGCAAAACAAGTTTTTCAAGGTCTTGTCAAAACCAGAATTTTAGAAATAAAAAGACAATTACATAGCAAGATCATTCTTAGGTAGTGAAGAATAATGCTTAACCATCAGTATCATAAATCACAGAGAGTCTATAATAATTTTGCCTCTTGCATTTGCTAAACTAATTGAATATAAAAGAAATCTGATTATTTACAAGGTCTCTTTCCACAGAAGGAACAAAAAAAAAAAAAAAAAAAAAAAAAAAAAAAAGAAAAAAAAGACTCAGACCTAAGTAATGTCAGTAAATAAATATTGAGACACAGAGGATGGAAATTTCTAATATGAAAAAATTCTGGTTTGCTTTTCAACAGAAATCTCAAACTGCCTGAAATTACTGCTCTGTAAAGCACAGGTCAAGGTCTCTCAATCCTAAGACTGTTTTCTAAGAAAAACAAAATAAAAACCATCAAACCTGGAATGATAGGAAGTGTTTTGGTTTTAGGTTTTCTCTTTGAAACATTCTGAAGAATTTTAGTAGGATTTGTACTATATGTTTTCTTTAGTACTCTAGTTTTAGTTTAAAAAAATACTTCAAAAGTGGTGAAAAATCACTGATTACTTAATTTTTGGAATGCTTTAATATACAGAAAAAGTAGCAGGCGATATTAAAACAATCAACAGCATCCTTAAGAACAGCCAACCTTTCTCTCGTGCTCTATTAAAGACTTTCACTTCCTTCAGGTTTATTCCAAGGCCAGTCCTCATGGTCACAGCATCCGTGGCCTCATTCTTGTGGCCTCTTCTAATAGAGCCATTTGCATGTGCTCTGCCAAAAAAGTTGAAGATGTCTCATCAACAATCCTCAACTAATTCACACCAAACAAATGACTGAAGAGCAGTGGAGAGTTCACTAAACAGGAGGTGGAGGAGCCTGTTCTCATCTATGGCACTGAGGCACCTTTTTTATCTTTCAGAATCTCCCTCTCCTTGGAAACTGCGTGGGATTCCACGATCCCGCCTGTGACCTTGCTAAGGAACGGTTAATCCTACAAAGGTGAGGCACCTGGCACTGAAATAACGTTTGGAGATTTAAAATAGTTATGAAAAATAAATTACCTGTCAGACCAGTAGATGTAAGCTCCGAACACAGCAACTGAAAACATATCCACATTGCTCCCTGACAGCACAATCTCCCGATTCCCTCCACTCTCAAGGTCAATCCTTTCTATCTTGTCGGTACGAGCATCACACCAATACAATTTATTTTCCTAAAGATTAATTTCAAAGGAAATGTCAACAGGCTTGTTGAAGTATTTAATTAAGAGTTATTAAGATTCCATCAAGGTGGAACACCAGCTGGCTTTAATGAAACGTAACAAACACTGCATGTTTTAAGGTATGCTGGAAGACAGAGGAACCAACCTCATAATCGATGGAAATCCCGTTAGGCCATGCAATCCCCAGGCTCACAAGGACGACCTTCTCAGAGCCATCCAAGTGTGCTCTGCCTATGCAAGGGGTCTGTCCCCACTCTGTCCAAAATAAATACCTAGAATGTTATAGAAATCGCCAATTAAAATTGCAAACAAATATGTTATTACCATTAAATGGATTACTAAAAAACATATGGTGATCATGTTTCTAAATAAGGAGAAATTAAAGACATTAAGACATTTCTTAAGAAATGTCTTAAGAAAAGAAATGTATCAAAATATTTCTTTTATTGGGCAATTAGTTAAGATATTGTTTTCAAATTATATGCATGAAGAAATTCTTAAAATTGCATTCCATTAGTCCATACGCAATTCTATTCCTTAAAGAATTCAGCTTTGTATTTGAGGAAAAAAAAAGGAAGTTAAAAAAAAAATCTGGAACAGAAGCTCTTGCATCTAATGACTAACAAATGCCGTGCTAATGCAAGGGATGCCTAATTTAAAAATGTTTTCATTATGAAGTAGTGAGAAGCACTGTGGGAAACGGTAGAGCAACAGGACCTTATCTGAGAAGAAAATATTTTCAAATTCTTCCAAATGCCTCGTGTGAACAATCTGAATCTTACTTATCTAATCTCATGTTCCTGTATACTCAGTGCCACGGTTGCATCACTAATTTGGGATGTTTTGTCAAATTTCTGCCTTGATAAACTTCTCAGTCTGTTGCTTCAAGTATAGCAAAATGAGGCCACAAAATTTACACAGAACCTTTCCTTTATGAACAGTAACCTATGGAACAGTTTTGTGGAGATATCTATGTGTCTGCAAATATAAATGTATACATGTATATCTGTGTTAAAACATCTTATAAACACACAAATAAACATATATTCTGAGGAAGAAATATCTAATATAACAATTGAGGCTTGAAGTATTACTAGTTGCCTAAAGAAGAAAGATTTCCATAGCGAATATTCATAGAGCACTTTCTTTAGTAACATGCTGTACATAAATTGAAGAGAACACACAAAACCATTCTCCAATGCTTTCATCTGTGTGGAACGTATGTGTTATTCGGTTTTTTAAAGATTACAAAACTTTCTCGGCATTACTAAACAGTTCTGCCCTGTGTCTGGTGACATCATTACACCAATCTGCTGTTAAGCAGCTGTATTTGACTAGATGACTGCAGATATGTGAAATAATGAGGGATAATAATGTGAGAAGGGTGAAAAAAATATGAATCCTGTAATTTGCTCATCAAGTTCAGCTTCTGAAACAACCCACTTTGGCTCTCATTGTAGAGCTTTCTGGCTCCAGGAAAAAATGAATCTGTTCTCACAGTTCTTGATATAAGAAACAATACCATTCATACTAATGACAAGACTCATGCAGACTAGGAACCTGAACTGCAACATGAGTTAAATTAAAAATGTGTTGAGGATTGCCAAAATAGGCAGTATTAATCAGCTGGATTTTAACAGTCACTACGTAAGTTTAATGCAATTTTAACCAGAATATTAACAGCGCCTCTAAACAGAACTGAAATTGTTTTCAGTCATTTGGTCAGAGAGTTATTTGAGACTTGCTTAATACAGGATATGAACTAAATGTTGACCACAGGAAAGCAGACATTCAATACACTCAAACATTCCTTAAACCAACCCATAATTAGCAGGTTAAATTAATCTAAAATCTTCCAAAGAAAATTATAAACGGCTGCCAAAAAATAATAATAAAAATACCTGATGGGGGACAAAGACACCCTTTTGTGGGGCTACACATTGCTCAGTTTTTCCTCAGTGACAATAAATAATGTCACCAACCAGCTGAATGCTGCCTGCTTCCCATCTTGGCATAACTGGCAGATTCAACGAGCTCTGATAACTGCTATTTTCTTCTCTGTTCTTACAGCTGTCAACTCCAGCTCCCAGACAAATGCAGAAAGTGAAATCAGGGTAAGGGGAGGGAAGAACACCTTTGAAAGTTTTACCTCAAAAAGGGGGAAGGATTTAACAATAATAAAAAGGGCAAAAAGGCCTTAATCTTTGGGCAGAAAGGCAGCCCCCTTCTTCCCTAACAAAACACTGCTGTTCTTCTCCTGGAGGAGCTGAGTGGAGACATCTCAAGTTATCATTTTGTGACACAATATTATAAAAGAGACAAAGCTTTCCTTGCTTTGCAGAAGATACATGGTTCTACCAGACATGTAAAACAGTAATCTGTGCTCCTCTAATTCTCCTGAAGTATCCCAAACAATCTCTGTGCCATGGGTAGGGACACCTTCCACTAGGCCAGGTTACTCAGAGCCCCGTCCAGCCTGGCCTTGAACAGCTCCAGGGACAGGGATTTCACATGGAGTTGTGGAGGAGGAAGGGGATGGCACATTCCCTATTTCTGTCTAGTGCTGCAGGAGAGTCCCTGCCCTCAAGAATCAGCTGGGTGAGTACAGATGTCACTTTTGCCAACCCTTACTCTCCAATCCAAAACCTTCATTTCACATGACTTTCAGCTACCCTGGCCACTCCCCCTGGTTGTTGCACTGGGATGTTACAGATCCTGGAGTTTGTAACTCCCAAGGATTACACTGCTCTGTGATTTCATCAGGAAGTCCCTCATCAGCTCATGTGGCTTCCTCGGATTTGCTGGCCACTTCAGATTGAAGCACGCTTCCAAGCAACATCTAACCTTCAGGTGAAACGGTTTCCTCAGGAAAATAAAACTACTTTTCAGAGAACTTACAGGATGCAATGACTACAGAGAGCAAGGCAAAAGCCCCATGTACATGAGGAATAACATGTTACCCTTTCTCTGGGTGTACCGCGATAGAGCGTGGCTGGTCCAGCCCCTCGGAGATCACCACGTAGCGGAACGAGCCGTTCAGCCGCGCTACCTCGATCAGGTTGAAGCCGTGATCAGTCCAGTAAATGTTACCTGGAAAAGAAATCCCCTGAATTCACTGCATGAAGGAAAGACTGGGAAATGGATTTGTTGAGAATTCTTAAAGCTTGACAGAAGGCTCACACAGTATGTATTTGTGCGCACACTTTGAGATTAGAAGTGCTGACTTAGAAATGTTATGGAATAGGACAGACGTTGAGAGAGAAATGGAACTAGAAACAAGTTTTAAAGGATGGCTTTGCAAATAAGACTAGATACTTTGGAGAAATAGAGCTGTGAATGATGCATTGTAGTAGGACCTACGAGGGGTAATTTTAGATGATTGGCTTTAAGACATTTGCGGCATTATTGGCATACAAGCCAAGAAACACTTATAATGTATTGTAATTAGGAAATAGCTGGCTTCTGATTGTGGTGGTGTGAATTATAAAACCTGTACTGTCTCACCCTTCACGTGAGACTGAAAATGGAATAAAGGTTTTTAAAATGTCTTTTAGTTGCCCTGTCTCTGGGTCAGAAAAGGGCATAATCTGACAAAATACTACTTGAAAAGTGTTTAAGTCAGAACCAGAAACTAACTGCTATATTTTCATTTGCATAGGTGTTACATTTGTATAATCTTATCCAGCCTTTTGATAGCATAAACTGGTATTGACACTGTCCATCTAAGAAAAGCCATGAAATATATACATAAGTAATTTCCAGACATTTATGATATAGGAAATGAGAGCTGACAGGAAGCAAAATTATTTAACCGTGGGCTGAAGAGGCAAGTGTGTTCTCTCAGAAATCATGGCAAGCCCTGGAGCAGGCCCAGACCTACCTGCTATCCAGTCCACTGCAATGCCTTCAACTCGCCCCAAACCGTTTGTGACAATGTCTTCTTTCCAGGTTTGGTCTCGCTTAGCTCTGCTGATCTTGTTGAAACCCATGTCTGTCCAATAGATTGTATCATTCCCTGTAAAACATGTGCCAGTGAGTCTCAGATTAATTCACTTGCTTCAGTCCAAGTATCTGCATTAGCAACTGTAAATATTGCCAGTTATAGCTTGATTATTATGTATAAAGTATCAAAATAGTCAGCTTTAATTCCTCATCCCTTTGCCTTTTGTTAATTTTTGTTTAAAATAATTCTGTCAGAATTCTAGGTTGTGCAGTACAGCACACGTAGCACAATATGGCTATGACAGCAGACGGAAGCTACTACCTCTGTCAAAAATCACAATAAATATGCTGTCTTTACCTTTTCCCTAATGGAATAAATGCTTCAAAACCACACTATTTTTTTTGTCACCATTCCAAAATATTTAGGAATCTGAAAAGCTACAGGGTAAAATTGCTTATACACTCTTTTCATTCAGCAATCAGACACACTGAATTTTAACAGTTTAAGAAAAAAAATTAACTAGAGAAATAAAAAGTGACATTTAAGGCTGATAGACTGACAAAAGAATAAAAAAATATATTCCATCCACACATCAGCTTTTATTTTAAATGTCCTGACAAGCTTCCACTAACAGTCTTTTTGTTTGGTGTTTCAAGACGTCTCAGCTGTCTTCCCAGCCTTTCTGCTGCAGTGATTGCCCATCAAGTGGAAAAAAGTGGCAACTTTGACCATTTAAACTCAAAAGCCAGAAGGAAGATTTGAAGTGGACCAAGCACAGACACACACTCCCCTCTGTGGCACATAATAACCTCAAAAAAAGAGGTGAGGCAAAGTGAGAACATCCCTCCAGCAGAATTGTCCCTATTTTCGCTGACAGGTTTTTTTAAATTAGCTGCAACCAACACGCTGCTTGCAAAGTAATGAGCTGATGACTTCCTGAGTGAGATGTTTTGCAGAGAGATATTAAATAATATTTGTTCTTTTTTTTTCGTACTTTGTAAATCTTCTTTTGGAATTCCATAATAGTGTGAGTGTATTTATAGAATATATATTTCTATATACAGCATAGAAACATTACCTATATAAATAGATATAAATATTTTTAATCTACATATATATATGTATTTGTGTGTAAATATTTGTATAGATTGATAGATATATTTATAAAATAAGAGTTATTTGTGACAAAACAATATTGGTATGCTCAAGAATCTTACCCCACCACCAATCAAACAAATGACAATTCTGACTTCAAGTAGTCAAAACAAATATGAGAGGCGTGCATTTTGCTACTTATTTGCTAATTAGAATTTAGAAGTACCAAAACACAGGGAGAAAAAAGGTGTATTAATTTTCTAACTTGTTCATATCTGCAAAAAACTTTCTCATTAGGCTTTTAATTATGATATACTGTACTACTAGCATATGTAAATATACTTTATCCACTTTGCATACCTAAATTACTGAGATAACAGCAAAATTTGGGAAACCTTCCCAATTAAGAGTGAAATGAAAGCAATGCTCACTAAGAGGAAAATAAAAATACAAGATGAAATCTGAAACTACCTCCACTTGCTTTCTAAATCATATTTGATCTATGTAGGTTTTAGAAATGAATTTATAAAATTGAATATAAGGTACTAAAATGAGAAAAACAGCATTTTTGAAGCTGAAATGTAGTTGAAGGCTGCAATTTTTTTATAACACACTATCCCCTTGTGATTTCACTGCTGCACACCATTTACATTTATCTTTGCAATGCATTTGTCACTGCCAATTCTACTCATATTCCCTGTGCCGGAACTTCATCAAGCCAAGCTGGAAAACCTCACTTAATTTCATCCAGTCTCAAATTTCATTTTCCCAAAAAGTCAAACATCTCATTCTTCCAAAATATTAATTTGATATTTATTAGTTAAATCCACATAAACTTCTCTAAAATAGGAGCTAGCGTATCTTACGACTATGGTAAAAAAAAAAAAAATTAAAAAATCCCAAACCGAAACCCATGAGATGCAGAATAGCCAATAAAACCTAGTATTGGTATTTTAAATTGAAAGGTCAAATTTCAGTCTTCTGTGTTAAACCTAACAAATTTTTAAAGTTTGCATAATTAAAAAAAATATAAACCCTAGAAAACTCAATTTTATTGTCTCAGTACTCTCTCTCATGAACATGTGTGGTCACCACTTCTCTCTCCTCCTGTGTCTTTCCAGGAATAGATTAAATTCTCTGTAACAGAGTCTTTCCCATCTCAGATGTGTGCTCACAGGCACCGGCTTTTAAGTGATTTTTATGTCTCTGGAGACAATAACTGAACTATACCCGTGATATGAGAAAAGCTCTGAACGCCAGCTGCCACTGATTTGAAAACAAAATATACAACTATGAGGGCACTGCAAAATGTTGAGAGAACTTGAAATTTTGCTAGGCAGAGATGCAAGAGCACCAGTGAAGAAGCAGAAACAACCAAAGATCTAATGAATTTAACTTTTAACCTGGTAGAAAAAGATTGGTGATATTTGTGTGACGAAGTAGTCCAACAGAGCCAAGAGAAATAAGTCTGATTTCAATACCAAGGCAAATATTAACATACACTTAAAAACCACTAGGATCTCTCAATGCTGAATTCCCAGGCAGAATCTATGTCAAAATAAAAAACAATGGAGTATGACAAAATAATTGTATGTTTCAAGAAGTTAATGTTTCAAGAAGTTACCTAATGTGATAGGTAACTTAAGGTTTTATTTCTAGACTGCCAATTTGTGAACTCAATGAGTAACAAAATTCAAGTCTCAAAGGAAGCCTGGCCAAAGAGCTGGTTAAAAATACAGGCTTGAAAACAAGGGGTTATTTAATTTATGAGAATAATTTATAATTTTAACCATACATAAAACAAATTGTACATAATATTTACCTGCATGGAAGTCAATGCCCACAGCAAAGGAAGCCCCAGATATAGGCATTAAAGCATCCATTTTATCACTGGGATCAAGAGGGATCCCTCTAATTCCCTCATGAACAGAGTACATGAGAAATGATTCAACACCTAAGGGAGAGAGAAAGTAGCCAATGACAGCAAAGTGGAAGCTTTCCAAATAACCAAGATTAGAAGAGCAAACACACATTAGACATAATTTTCCAACAGTGCTCCACAGTTCTTCAGAGTGACAACTCTGAAAAGATATCCATAAGTTATTACAGTGCATTTCTAATCAAATTACAAATGAGAAGGGAATCACTGTCCAGTCCAAACACCACCTTATAATCAGGTAATTAGGAGAAATGGAAAATAAAATTTAAGAAAAATTGGAATTATGAGAAAACTTATGAATATTTGCACTGCACATCTGCGCCTCGTGAACATATTCAGCAAGAGATAATTTAAAGAACTTGTGGAAAACAGGACAGTAAATTGTCTTACAAGGCAGAGGATTCATCTCACTTCTGTTATGCATATTTCCTTTGCAGAGGAAAAGAATTATGTAGATTTAGTGATGCATTTTAAATGCCTAATTTGTGTCAGATTAAACAAATTTAAAACACACCTATTTCTGTTCAGTATGTATAAATTCTACTGTGTAGAGGTCTTCTTACATGGTAATTCTCAGGAATTACTTAGACCTAATTAATAGTAATAAATAATATTAAATTTATAAAACTATAAGGCACCTTGACCATAAGGCTGTTTTGCATTATTCAGGCAAAGAGCAAGACTTTGGCTGTAAGTCATGTTCTGACTTCTGCCAACTTAAAAAGAAAAAGATTTAAGGAAAAAATTGGTTTTATTTTATATTAAGAGCAATACGATGACATACCCAAGCATTCAGATACTTGGAGCCTATAATTTAGTTTAAAGATAAGTTATATGATCTTGAACAAATATTTATTTATGAGGGTGAATATGGTCTGCTTTTCAATCTACATTTAAAAAAAATCAGAATTACCATGGAAATTTATTTATTTGAATAATTTAAGGAAAAGCTAAATTTAATTTTATCCTAACCACAACAGACATTTCTCTGTTACTGCTTCAATCAAGCATTTTAGGTACACTCATTTAACTAAAAATGACCAAAGGAAGTTTAAGTCATTGCAATGCTCCTCTAGAACTGCATTTGTTTAAAATAAAGGCTGAAAGCCATTTTACCTTTGCAGGCCATGCGGTTTTTTTGGAGGTTATAGCCTACTGTGCACACACAAGTTCTGGTGGTTTCTGATGTCGGCAAACAAAGCTGGGAGCATCCCCCGTTATTTAACTGGCAGGAATTGCTGCCTATGACATGATAGGAGAAGAGAAATCAAAACTTGAGCAACGCCTAAAAAGGAAGTGTTGTTATCAATATAATATTATTACTTTCAATTTTTGTTCAGATATTTGAAAGATTGAAGTATGCATAAAATATTTCATAAATTTATATACATTTCCATGCTTCACTCAAGTAGAATTTCAACCCCACATTTCCCCTCAGAATACAAATAATTATGTTTTCTGAAAAAACCTGCCTATTTTATAGTAAAAGCATATGAAAAACCTGAACATTCTACATGGAGTTAATGATGAGATCTCACTGACATTAGTGTATCTTAATCTAGACCATGAACATTGATTATATCTTATTCATTCATCAAATATCAGATAAAAATCTTCATGAACGAGCCATTTCTTAGTATATTTAAGATACAGTCCAAAATGAGGTCACAAACCCGTGCTCCTAACTGCCTAATTATTGCAATATTTAAGTAACAGGATATAATTTAATAAGATTCATAATAGACATTATGCACAGAGAAATAAACACATCTCAGAAATTTGAAGCCTCATAAACAAAAATTTAAATTCACTAAGACACTCAAGGAATTAGTTGATTACAAGTTTTTATTTTCTTCACATTGGGAAAACCACATGAGAAAAGATTCTGTGCACTCTAAAAGTTGGTTAAACACACCAAAAATGTGGCTCACCTTGCTGTGCTGCTTTATCATACACTTTCATATGAACAACTCCTGCAGTTTTGTTTCTCAGGACAGTCAGGTTTCTTCCATCTTTTTTATTGCAGGTGCCAATCTGAGCCAAGTTCTGGTCTGCCCACCAAAGCTTTTTATCTGTAAAATTTCCAAGCTTTAGAAATTAGGAGGATTGCTATCAAGCTGTATATGGTTGAGACCTAAGGTGGGAAAAAGCTTTTGAGGTTAATTCTGAGATCAGTTTTAAGGGAAAATGCCTAAAGAGGCTATAGAGAAAATCTGAGGAAATTGCATTATTAAGATTCTGCAGACATGAAAACAGTTTTCACCAGTTTCACTTTTGCTGAGCTGCTGATTTAAGGCTATCTGCATAGAGAAATCCCTGACTTGTCACATCTACATGGAAATTCTAGTGTTACCCTAGGGAAGAAATTCATTTTCACAAGCAAACAAAATTGCTTAAAATGTTAAACTATTTTTTTTATTTAAAAAGTTACCATAAGTCCACACAGATGAACCATGAGATGGTCTCAGAGCTCTTAATTTCAGACAAAAAGGTTATAACTGTAGAGTAACCAAAAATTAAAACCTTGAACTGAAAACCTTCAAAATTCAGGAACACTGCCTTCCCAACAAATATTGTGCATTTACTTCGCTCCTGTTAATTCTCTTTACAGTTAAAAGAACTTTTGCTTATGCTGCAGTTTTAATATTTAAATAACAAGAACCACACTGTCAATATTTAAATAACAAGAGCCACACTGTCAATATTTAAATAACAAGAGCCACATTGTCAATATTTAAATAATATGGAGCCACACATTTGAGTGTTTTGTGATAGAAAGTACAGATCTAAAAAAATAATTTTGACCATGGTAACTGTAAAAAGTTACATCATAAAATAAAATATCTAGGAAAAATCCAAACCAAACTCTCCACCTGTATATGTAAGACCAGAATCTGTGGAATGAAAAATATTCTAAATATCAATATTAGGAACTCTCTGTTTAAATTTGGATAAAATTTAAAGAAAATCAATAATTTTATTCATTGACTAGTCAGTCTAGAATCGACTGACTCAAAACATCATCCTGCAATAACGATAAATTAACAGCAGCTTGCATCTGAAAACACTTCTATCAGAAAATCCTTAGATCAAGAGTGCCTGTGCTCAATTTTGATTGTGTCAGTTATAAGAAAAGGGCACACGAAAGCTAAAATTGGAAAGGTGACTGAGTGTTATAATCCATATATGAAATACTGGGAATCGGACTTGGTTTTTTTCCCTGTTAGATAATTACCCACAATCCTAAAGGTTAGGTTAACTTTTTCAATGAAATGTTTTTATGTGAAGAAAAGTTTTTGTTCTTCACATCCTCTGTGTGACACAAATCAGAACAGGCCATTAAATAATTTTGGTAATGACTGGTGGTTTTTGCATAGTAACATGAACTTTCTGTTGTACGTAGCCAAAGTCATCTATAAAAAATTAGCTGTTTTGTAAGACTGGGGTACAGGAAGAAAGCAAATTGTTACGGTTTTGGTGTTTTCATCCTTTATTTCAAAGTAATCAAACACTTTTAGGCATTTCTTTAATATTTTGTGCAAAACCTCAACTTTGGCTATGGCTTCAACAACCTCCCAAACCCATCCTTGGCCGATCTGCCTGTCTCCTCAGGAAAAGGAAATTAATAAAAACTCCAAAAAACCAACTCGTCACATTGTTTCACCAAGAGATGAACACACGGCATGCACTTAACCAAGAAATTCAATTCGGAGTGATTATCTACACCACAAATATTTTCATTTCTCTCTTTTGGTAGTAGTACAGAGCCAAACCCATTTGTCCATGAGCAGCTGAATGTTCCTGCAGGTACCTCTTTTTTTTAACTGAGCTACTCCAGACCACATCTGCTTCCATGCACAGTTAAGAGTGTCTAAACAATTTCCATCAGTGATATCACACAGGTCAGATCACAGAGTTGCTCTCCTCTGATGACAAAAGTAGCACTTCATAAACTCATTACTAATCCTAAAGTGCTTGGCTGTGACTGCAGAGGTTGAGGAGTCCCCTACACCAATAAAAAGGACAAATCACAACAGTTCACAAGTGAAGTACCACAGCATTCTTCAAAATGATTCTTTTGCCTTCCACTTTCATTCTTGTTAATGTGAAACCTGGATAAACCTTTAAATAAAAATGTAACTTACAAAATCTTACTCAACTACTGCTTATTCTTCTCCTACATGGAATGGAGCACTATGATTTTTAGAAGACACGGATAGAGAAGGGGGATTTAAATGAGAAAGATCATACAAATCCTGACCTAGTATAGTAAAAAAAAAAAAAAAAGTTAAAAAATATCATAAAATCAAAAAAATCCCACCAATCTAAAAAAACAAACCAAAATGCCTGAACAGCACATAAATTCCGAAGTACAGACACCTTGAGGTCAAAGCTGTCAAACTACCTGCCCAACTACCTTGCCAGTTGTGCCCTAAAACCTAAGAAATAAATATTTTAATTATTCAGAAACTGTTAAGTGACTAACAACCACTGCAGTCTCAAACAAATAAAGAAAAAAAACAATCACATGACTATTTTTGACCATAATTCTAAGTTAAACTTGGATTATTTCTTGCTGCATTACTGATATTCTGTCAGTAGACAACTCATCTCTGATGCCTAGTATTCAGGATTAGCTAATTATTTGTATACTAATTTTAAAATATAGTAGATGATTTTATGAAAAGAAAAAAAACCACCTTAGCATAAAGACAATTTGCTTTCATACACAAGGGAAGAAAAAAATGCTGTTTTGGACCTTTAAAGATCAAACCAAAGTGATTTATTTGCTTGATTATGCTAACAAGAGTATTGCTGGATCGCTAATTACAATCTTGTTGCAGAAACTGGGTTATAATATATATTAAAATTGTTGTATTTATCCATTCTGTTGTGTAATTATCATTAAGCAGAGTAACATATTGGGAAACAGCAATTTCAAATGCCAAAAATTGCTACCCTGGCTTTGTGGGCAGTCCTTTGGAGATTTCCAGGAGTACTCGGAATGCAAATTTTGATGGGTCATTACTTTTCATTAATGGTGGTTTGAGTATTTATGGAAGACAACTATGTACTGCACTTAGAGCCGGGCGCATTGCCGAGATACATTTCATATATTAACGCTAACGTAATGAATGGTGCCACAGCAATTAGAAGACTGATGACTTGGAAAATTAAGGTGTGTGTGTTTGAATTTTCCTGATCTGAGTGGCCCCTTTCACTTTGCAAACAGATCCAGCAAAGTCACAGCTCCCACCATCTGAGCTACTAGGAGAGCATTGTGCTGTTAGCTTTTGAAACTTTATTTAGGATGAAACAAAAAAATCAAACAACCAATATATCACCTAATGCATGATGAAAGTAAATGGCAGCATGAATATATTTTGGTAATATTAACCTACATTTTCTGTCTAAAATGAAATACTCTAATTGTTACTTTCTGTTTTGATTGCTTGATAATACAGCTTGAGGTCTATATTTATATACAGTTTTTGTTCAAAAGACATTCTTCTAATATCTGCATGCCCATTGAAAAGCTATTATGTGTATCTGACTTTGTTGTATTGCTGATTAAATTTTTTTTAATATGAATTTCAACAGAAATAGCACTTACACATAAAATCATTCACTACATGGAGTCACTCTAATTTACGCTAAAAAAAGACCAAATACATAACAAATTATATCCTCACTATACAGTCTACATTATACTCCTATTTTATAGGGACATGAACTGAATTTTGTGGTTTTGTGTAAATTGTATTTCTGCCAAGGACCTGATACAAAATCCAATCAAATGCCTCCACCAAAACTGCTGACAGAAGCCCTCAGCATCCCTTTCTTCTCAGCTACAGACTTACAGTAACAAATCAATGCTGTTCTAGAAACTCTCAGTTTCTCATTCAGAGTCATTTGTCATTCAAGAAACAACCCACCAGTTTGGAAACACGTCAGATATTGCTGTGAGCTCCTTTGCAGCTCAGACCGTGTGAAATAACAGCTCTGCTCACCAATCCAGAAATAAAGCTCTCACCACAAAGGTAAACTTCTGACCAGTTTCAGTAACAGTCCAGGAACCGTTTTCACTAAGTAAACTTGGAAGGCAGGAAATAAGAATTATTTCCTGCAAAATTCCAAATATTATTATGCAGAATTCCAAATACATCTTTATCATTTGATCCCACTCAAATCACTGGCTACCAGAAAAGCAGCTAAAATCAGATATTGAATGGTAGATTAAACTCAAACTTTAAGACAAATACAGAAAGTATTTTATTAGTGTTGAAAATAATTTTGCTGTACTGTAATAAGACATTCCGAGATTCTTTCACATGGAACACGAATATCAGAACAAGGGATATATTTGAAATCAACTTATAAACGGTGCCAGGAGCAGGTGGTGAAAATTAAGTCGGGCACAGGGTGCTGTGAATCAGATAAACATCTAAATGACTAAAAGAAAGGCAGACGTATTTGAAGAAAATAAAATGTAAAGTTTATATAGCGCCAGAAAAAAATTACTATGACCAAATGCAAGACAATTACCAGTGGGAGGTACTAGACAAAGCATTCATGTGATTTTGACTGATAGATTAATTAAAAATAGCTGACGTTGCATACACTGACATCTCACAGAGTGGATATGGATTTGAAGAAAAAGTGTAAGAGCAGAAAAGCATGAATGACTTCATAGATTTACAGCAACTTCTTTTCGATATGGAATTGCAACAGCTTTTTTTTTTGTATACTTAAAGCATGGAAAAAATAGCAATTTTGTACATATTCAAGTCCTTTACTTTCAAATGGAAAATAATTTTCATCCCATCATGCTCAAAAAGATCATATCATGCTCAAAAAGATTTAGCAAAAGCAGGCACCAAAAGACTAGGAATTTCGCTCAGCATATTGAAAGGGAAAGATGACTGACACTGCTGAGTAGAAAACCAATAAATGAAAGACCCAAAATACAGAAAGACGTGAATTATATATTGTTCCCATCTCCCTCAAGGATAAACCTGAGTTACCGCGGCACCAACTTGTTTGCTAACACTATTTTTTGTGTCTTATCATCACCTTCTATAAGCTTCCACTAAAGAATGCAATAGTAGGAAAATGTTAAACAGAGCCTGGAAAGGACTAAACAACAGCAAACATCTGAAACAGAAGTGGTAACATCCAAATGGTTTCCAACAGCTAAACTGCAATGCTAAAATAGAGGAATTGAAAGCAATAAAAACAACGTGGAGATTGAGGGGTCATGCTAAGGGAAAATCCTCATTGCTGGTGAACCTCTGAACCACTCCATAAATTGGATTACAAAGCAACCCAAAACTTTACTGACTTCACTGGCAGTGTCTATTGAGTTCAAATCATAGAACACAACCATGGAGTGCCTAACTGCTTCTCTTTTCCAATGCAGAATCAAAACCCAAGAAACTCGAGCTGTCAGGACAGCACAGAGATCACCAAGGCAAACTGAAGGTGTCTTGGTTGGGCCAAGACACTCTCAGTCATGGCTTTTTTTATAGCTCTGAAATGTGAAGTGTAAGATACAGTAAAGCCACTGGAAACTGTCAGATCTGTAAGTTTTCTGTGCAAAGGGCTGTCCACCCACAGGATGGAAGACATCAGCTCTTGTCACAGGCTGTGGGGCTCTCCTTGAGAACCTCTGAGCTCACGCTTCCTCGCAAGGAGACTGATGGCTGGGGAAGATGCTTCCCAAACAGCTAAAGAAATTTTCATGATCAACAGCTGAGGAGCTTGAAGAGACATCACTGGTGTAGTAAATTTATTAGAAATTCAGCAATTTTTCTGAAGATTCTTTCTCCTTCAGAGCACCTAACCTTGGCAGGGAATGAGTGCATGGCAGCCAAGGCTATCTCAGATCACATTTCCCATCCCCTCAATCCACTGGGGACCCCTCCAGTGTCTCCTTGTTTCAGCTCCTCAGTCCAATAAAGGTTCTGGTGATCAACAAGTGACCAGCTTTGTGACCTGGTGACAACTGTACAAAGGGAGTTTCAAAATCCTGAACTCCACCTCCTCTTTCTGCCTCAGTAGAAACACAACCCAATGATACGACAAGATCCTGTACTAAAATACACCAACAAAGGAAGTTAGCTGGCCAAAACACTGCTTTTAGCTGGGGAGACCCTAAATGAAAAAGACAGAAAAATACAAAAGAAAGCTGAAGATTACAGGACTCTCCAGCACTGAGTGGAACTTAAATCCCACAAAACAGTTATGGGTTTGGGCACAGGTATCATCTCCCTCTTCAGTCACTGGAGAGTTCAAATGGTACTAAAAATACAGCTCAGTATATTTACGGAGGAGAAAAATCCCATTCATGTTGCTTTATTGTGTTTACTGTGTTTTTAGGTAAAAGCAGTCAAGAAAATTTAGGAATAGGAGCAAAATTGATGCAATGAACGTTGCAATTACTGTGATTCACCTGCAAAAACCCCTAATTAAACTTGTAGGCAAACAGATCAGCAGGGACAGTAAATTTTCACACACTCTCACATTAAATCTTACATTAGAACAAATTAGTCATTCTTTTTCACTTATATATTATTAGTTATGAACATTTATCAGTCAGAGTTCTTTTATCTTGCTTCATATGGCATCACATTTTCTGTTCTGACCCACTTCACATGCACAAAAGCCTGCTTGTAAGAACCTGATGCACGACCACTTGTTCTTTAGGAAAATAAATGGCATTTATATTACCACGGTATGCTGCATAATATAGAAACTTACAGGAGAAATGAATGCATAAGGTTTTCTTGTTTTTCAATCAGCACACACAATACTGCTGACAAAACTGTATGTGCTTGAACTTTTCTCCAGCAGATTTATATGGGGAATCTCACTGCAATATCAAGATGGTGCTTTAGCACAACTATGACTCCAAAACCCCAAAGCAAAACAAACAGAAAGCCCCAAGCTCTTTGTAAGTTTTGTCCACCGTTTTTGTGTAGGAAGAATTGTCATCATCCATAAGAGCAAAGCATCCCAAGCTGTGAATATTAGAGATACACGTGATAAAACCTACACAGCTGACATTCCTCCACCTCCAGATGTGCAAAAATTCAACTTCCACGCACTCTTTTTTACATGGCAGCTATAAACTCTTTATTCCCTGTCCCGGAGGGATCATCACTGTTGTAGCTTCTGTGAATCGCAGATGAGCACCTGACACCACCAGCAGCCCAGTGACAGTAGGAACAAACACTCTTTACACCTCCTGTTAAAGGCTTCCAACAGCTCCCCAGAGTAAGGGCCATTTATTCAGCCTATTTCTAGTCACAATCCCATCAATGAGAAACAATTTGTCCAAATTAACATTCATGATTCCTGCTGACACCAAACCTGCTCGTGTTTATGAATGCACATATAAAAGCATAATATATCTGACAGATACTGACAGCATTTAGAGTTCAGTACTGGGCAAATGGGTGTATAATAAATCTAATTTAATAATTACCACTTTAAACATGACATAATTTACACCATGTGCAAAAAAAAAGTCATTAAATTTTATTTAACTTTCACTAGCACACTACCTATATGTACATAATTATTATTTAATTAATCAATCAAATAAAATATTTAATTTAAACTCTGGCAGTTGATAACTCACTCATCCCAAAAAAAGTCTGTTTATCAATTGAACTTTTTTTTTAAAATATCCTAGATAAATATAAGTGATTTTTAAGGGAACTAAAATAGAGGTCAGTAACTTGTAGGAAATATGGAAAATGCTAAAGTCATCTCTAAAAAAGCAGAAGCATAAACATAAATTCTGAGTCAAACTGGAATTTTTTAATACACTCTGTCCCAGCTACAAGACCAAGAGTTGAAAGTACATATGAGAAAAAGTCATTTAGAAACAATATTTTTATAATATTCAGTGATCAGCAATTTGCTGTGTTTTTTAGGAATTTTTCCTTATGCTATTGTTCTCTTGATTTTTCTGATTGTTGTTTTTGAATATTCTAAACATTTCTTATTTACAAAATATAACAAATAGAATATTTTTCTTTCAATCAGTTTAATACATGGAATATGAGCAGACAACTGAAAATCCAAATCCTCAGTCATCAATTCATAACCCAAAGAAGTCTTCCCCAAGTACCAGGCAATCCAACAAACCAGGAATATTCTGAACTAAGCAGGAAGAATTGAGCAGAGGAAACAAATCACGGATAATTCTGTGTAATAAACAGCAGAACAGCTCCTTTCCCTTTCAAAATTCTTTACATGTGACTATAGTAAATATAAGCCATCAATTTGTTACCTTTATTCCATATATATATATATATATATATGTATTGCAAGTCTATATTTAGAAATATCCTTGCATTAGAGATTGCAAACTGTTCAATTAAACATAAAGAACTTTTCATGGACAACACAGTCTCACTCATGAATATGTTGTATGTATTATTTACCTAAAAACAACAATAAGCTCCCTAAGCTTTTATATTTCATTATTAATTAGCTTTGAATAATAATAATAAAAAAAAAAAATCACTGGACTTACCCATAATGGTTAAAGCTGTGGCTTTTGTTAAGTCTTCTTTCATTGATTCAATTATTTCAAGATTACCACCATCCAAATTGCATCTACTTATGGTTCCATTTCCTGAACTGATCCAGTAAAGCTTGTTCTCCCCATAATCTATTGATAAACCTGTAATTAATGCATACAGCTTTAACTGTGGCTTTAATGGATGATATACCTTTATTGTTAAGCTGTTCTCATTATGAATGTGCATTTAAGAAATATATACACACACACAATTATGTTATCTTCTCACTCATCTACTTACACTTTAAAAAGAAAAATTGAGAAAACCAAAATTGGTCATTTACAATGAAAAAACCAGGCTTTTGGAAAGATTTGTGTCTTTTATTTCTTCCAGCAGTTACTGAGATCAGTGACTGACTGATGAAAGAGCATTATCTGGAAATGAAGAATTACTTGAATCAGCTGAGGTCCTAAGCAAGGTCATTAACAACTTTTAAATGCAAATCAGAAGCCATCATTTATATTCTAAAATTATGAATACACATAGACTTGGTAAACAAGGTACTTTTTGTAATTCAGAACTATAAAAAGTCTGTTCTCTCCCTGCTTAGGATGATGAAATACCAAAATCTAATCCAAACTCCTAATAAGTTTATAATATTACTTTTCATTTTGATTCATAGTGAACTGATCTCATAATCAGTTCTTTGGAGTTTGAAGCAAGAGAACCTCCAAAATAAAGATACTTTGCAAAATAAGCTACCAAATGAATAAAGTATAGAGTTTTCTGAAAGTAAGAGCAAAGAACTAGGAGATAATGTATTTCAGACTTCTGTAATCCTTTAAAAATGTTCAAGAAGTGGTAGCAGGAGATTTTCACCAGTGAAATACTCTTGGCATGGTAACAACACCTGCCATAACAATTTCCTCTGGTGCTCCAGCCTTCCCAGAACTCACGCCAAGTATCCAGCAGCAAGTTGCCAAAAAATACTGTATTTGACTGCATGGGTCAAGCTCTAGATATTCTACCATAGTCTTTTTCATCCTGTGGGAAGCTACTTTGGAAACCTCAACAGGTTAAAGCAGTGCGGTGAGCTGCAGCCTTTACAGCCACCATCGTGTCACTGCTGTCACACATATTTGACACGGCAGGCCAAAAGACGCTTTAGAAGCTTTCTGAGGTTCTAAAAACCACCTTTCCAGCCTCTTTGCAGGAACTGATGCTTCCTTGCAGCTCTCTGCAAGTGTTTCACCCAGGAGGAAACATCACACGTGGGAGAGAGGGTCTGGAGCGGTGCCTTCAGGTGGGGCTCGTCTCTCGGTGTCTCTGCACACACAGTCTCGTGTTTGTACACCCAGCTTCCCTCCCAGAGACCAGGGATCCAGGAGACAACCAGCACTTAGCCCAGCACAGGGAACTTCCCTGGGAATAGCAGTGTGGGAAAAATGGAATAGACCAGCAGGAAGGCTTCCCTGCTCCGACATGGGCAGCATTTGGGATTTGCCACAGCTCCAGTCCATGAGCAGCTGCCCAGAGATTGCACCTAGGTGGGATCTGTTTGTGAGGCTGCTGCCAATACAAGCTGTGCAGCAATTACAGTCCTGTCCTGTCTGGTTTTATACTTCAGATATTCAACTGGTGTTTCTACACACAGCCATTCCAATTACACAGCAAAAACTGACACAAAAAACATTCATATCTCCTTCTACACAAGTCTAGCACGTTACTCTCCCCCAAATACTTTCCACCTTCTACCAACTTTTGCAAAAACACATTTCTAATGTAGGCAGAGCATGTTTAATTAGATTTTTCCTCAGGAATTGTCCTGCTTTACTAATGAAAACAAGCACTTTATTAGCCATAAATATCACAGATATTCATGATGCATTCAAGTGTAGGTGACTGGCTTAAACCTTATAACCTGCTAAAGTGAATCTGAACATGAGGATTGTACAACATTGGTCTCAGGGAATTCAAATGAGCCAATGGTTTGCCCAACAAAGTATAAAATTAAGCAGGAATTCTGAAATCCTAAGCATATAGTTTAATGGCACTCCAATGAGCAGTTCTTTTATCAACAAATACATTTGTCAGCACTGGAGACTTTTAGAACTGCAGAATGGACCAGCAAACCATAACTACCACGTACTAGTTAAGATAAAAAATAAATTATGCCACCTGTCATCCTAAGAGTATCAGTTCCCAAAATTTCCAAACTAAAAATGCTCTTGGTACTAATAGAAAATATTGTAATTGAAGAATTGTCTCCTTGTTTTGATGGAACTCAAATAGGAAAAATAAATCCATCACCTTAATTCAGGTCACAGATTAGAAAACTCCCTCATTTTTCAAATTCTGAAATTTTGCATCAAGGAAACTAAACATCCCATCAATTACCAGGATATCCAACACTAATAAACCAGATATTTGTTTTTTTCAGCAATCTGAGAACTCCCAAAACACTCGAAATTAGCACTGCATGAACTAGAGCTTCCCTTATGGATAAAGACAGTTTCCCCAGTGCACAAATGAAAAATTACAGTTTTAAGACTGCTGCTTTCTAAATCACTAGAAGGGTTTCGTTGTTCTTAGCATGGGACTGTCTTATGCTAAAAAAATAATTTAAACCATTGAAATTGGAATTTTGAATATATTTTAATTCAGAATTTAATACTGGAAACCCCATGCATTGCAATTTAGGACCTTGTGACGTCTGACCACAAAATATTCAGTGCAAAATGTTGCACACAGCTGTCCTTAATATTGTTCTAATGATATTAGAAGTGCTCGTTCTTCACCTTAAAATTAGTGGGTTTGTCACTCTTCTCTCCAGATAAAAAGATAATTGTCTCTTCAAGTGGATAGAAAGTCATATCAACAGTAAAACAGTTATCAAGTAATTTCTACAAAATTCATTGCATTTATGGTATAAAAGGCAAGTTATGTTACTCTTATGTCAAATTTATTGAATTCTTTAAATCACTTTCACTTCTGCTTGCTTAATGCATTCAGTTATAAAAACATAAATGCTTTAAAGTATAATCACTTTGTTGATGGGTCATTAATAAGGCAGCAACAATTGACTTAACTACTTTAACTCTCCAAATAATGGAATTAAAAGAGAATTGAGCAACACCAAAAATTGCACATAGAGCTTTTTCTTTAAAGTGCTATAACTTATCAATTATTATTATTATATGAATCTCCAAATACTAAAACTGAGGCTAAGTCATGATATGAAATGCATGCTTCAACTGTTGCTTTTTTTCTCTGTGTGAAAAGTTAAGGGCCAATTTATCTTTTGATTATGCAGGTGAGATGCTGGTGAGGAAGGATCCACATTTGCATTTAAAGCACATTCTCACATATATCCATGGCTTACTAAAACCCCGACATCCACATTTTTGTAACCATGATAAAAAGATTGAGAAATACAGATGGGTTCTCCTTCAGTCTACTGTAATCTTGGAAGTCAATAATACTCCACTCAATCTGCAGTAGATTTCAGTTAGAATGGGCCAAAAATATCTTAAATTGTGAAACACAACAGTAACACGAGAGCTGTTTGTATCTTTATGCCTGTTTTTATCACTGTAGATGAAAAACATCATTGTACACTTAAATATCAGTGCAAGACAATTAAATCACTATCAGTTAAAACAGAAACAGGAGAAAAAAGGTATTTACCAACAGGATCTTTTTGATTCTGAAAGAGGATTTTGCTGTTGCTGCCATCCATGTTTGCCATGTTGATTGTGTTGCCATCCGTCCAGTACAGCTTACTGAAGAAGGGAATTAACATATTTACAACATTGCTTTGTGTTTTTAATGAGTCAGTGGTGAAAACATTCATCAGTTTAGGAGACAAAACGCACAGCTAATTGTTACATGATTTAATCAGCAGAATTCTAAGGGAAGAATTGTTCAGTTAAAATATTTTCAGCAAAACCTTTCAAAGTCATGTTTGACCTTTAAGTTTAAAAGAAAACAGAATGGCCAAACTTAAAACATGAGTGAAGAACCTTCTGATGAGCTTTGCTGCAGTTTATTTATTACAACCATGGACACCTTACCCTTTAACTGGGTGAACTGCAAGACACTGGGGTTTATCAATTCCATGGATGATTGAGGTTTTCAAGGAACCATCCAAATGTGCCACGTTAATTTGCGTTTCATCAAATTCGGAGCTAATCCAATATAGATTACGTGATATCCAATCCACTGCAAGACCTCTGATACTCTGAATATCTGCAAAAAGGGAAAGAAGTTTTGATTTTCTTTCTGGATTATTGTCAGCATTAGAGAAAAAGAAAATATTCTATGGCTTGTTAACAATACTGTGCAATATTCTATTCAGATGGATTTATTAACTAGTTGCCACAAATTAATAATCTTGATTTTTCTTCCTGGGCCATGAAAATCACACTGAATACTCACAGCATGAAACCTATTGTCCCAAAATAATAATCAGAGATGTCGAACTTGCGTATTGTATTTTTCTACTTCAGAAGGCATTTACTGCACAGTGGCTTTCTAAAGCAATGCTATGCTGAAATTTAAAAGCCTCCTTCCTTCTTCAGCTCCATGAAGACTCAGTGCAGAGGATCTGGATTAAATCCACTGGTCTATAGCATAGTTCTGTAGCTCATAAGAACTTGTGTCACTGGAGGAGTTTAGCACTTTTATTTTTGAAGGCTTTGAGGACTCTAAGTTACTCTCCTGCCTTCTTGAATATGGTAAAACACCTGTCAGCCAATGGGAAGCACTGAATGAATTCTTAATTTTGGAGTGGGTTTTTTCAGTGTTTATAGCTTTTACTTTTCCTATTAAGTTGCTTTTATCAAAACCCACAACTTGTCTCACTTTTACCCTTTTGATTCTCCTCCCCATCCCGGGATGGGGAATGGATGAGCAGCTGTTTTCCAGCACAACTCCTACTTGAGGCAGCAAAACAGGAGTATGGTATGACTGATTTGGTAACCTGATGGTCTTCCTTAGGAAGGTATTTAAAGAAATGTCAATCTGTGTTAAAATCTGCCTGAAACACTGGGTGTAAAGTCACTGCTCCATCTCTAGGTGCCCACACGCCCCTCTGCCCTGGGTTCATATTGGGTGGCGTCTTTGTGGAGAAGGAAAGAGGCCGAGGGTGATTGAATGATTCCTTGTAGTTCACCATTTATACTCATCTCCTGTCAACTCAACATGGTAATTTCCACTGACAGGATTACTGCCCTTGACAGGCTGACACGGATGGGGCTCGGCACTGGTTTGCACATCCATGAGGCTGAGCAGTGATCGGGCATTAGGAAGTTTGCCAGCCTCACAGAATGCGACAAAGGACACCAAACACGCTGTCCTTGACCCATTTAAAATCGTTCCCCCGCCCTTCTGGGGTTTTTCTGCTTGGAGGAACCAGAAAATAAGCATTTCATACTCTTAAAAAGATTAAAGTATGACTTGGCATCTTGGTGACAATGGCACAAGACTTCACCCAATGAGAATCCCACCAAGATGTGCTTACAAAGATTCTTTTGTTCCTATAAGGAGTATAAAAATATAACTGTAAGCAAATGAGATAGTTTACACATAATAAATAGTCCTTACAATGTTTTGATGTGCCAGAACATTGTAATTTTCTCTAACTTATTATATAAAAATTACATCTGGAACAAAAAAACCAAAAAACAAACAAAAACCCACAAAAAACTCTACCACAGAAGCTACCATAATAAAACGAATATGAAAGAATAGTATATTTCTTTTAGTTTCATTAAGTTCCTAGACAAGCTCAGTGAATTTTCTATAATAACCAACATTTTTATTCTACTACTTTAAGAAAAAGGCAAGCAACAAGTCCCTCTGTTGGGCACCTGAATACCTGATATAAAGATCTCTAGGAGGATTCTAAGCCTTGTTCTCATTATTGGGACTGAAAAACACACCTGATTGTTAATAAAGTTGTCCCTGAGATAGCAGGGGAACAGAAAAAGCAGCCACACAAAATAAATGAATTCACAGTCTCCAAAATGGGAAAAATTGCCATATTTGTCCAAACATTTACCAAAATGTGCTAGCGCAGAATTTCTTCTAACATGACACAAGAGGCAGAGCTTGAACTAATTATTTTCTAATAAATAATTAACAATATGGTTTATTTGTTCTCCAAGTCAGAAAAGGTCTGATCTTACACAACTGGTTCAAGCAGTCAGATATAGACTTTATATTAATTAAGTTTCTGTACTTATGTACATATTCTGTACATAAAAAACCCCACAGTATCACCAAAATTACCAGGTTGCCATGTTGTGGTTTCACCAATGGTACCAAAGCTGAAAGAGCTGCATGGACTGGAAAGAGAAAATAACCCTGACAGAACCAATTTAATTGCCAAGTCAACACACAGATTGCCAAAGGACATCAGAAATTCTTCAGTGCAAAGCTGTGCCAGGATACTGTGCTTCTCCTGTTTTTTATCTTTATTCTTTCTACCTTCAAGACATTTGTTTCCTTTATTTACTACTCACTTCCATCATGTACAAAATCAATGCAAAATTACATCCCAATTTGTTTACACAGAATTGAATTATGACTCAATAAAGTGAACTAGAATCCTAAAGAAAATTCTGCCTGCTTATTATTTCGCTCAGTTATCCAATACCAGGGCAAGGTACACATATCAAGAACTTTCATTCTCCTATTTTACCATGCTCATAGCACACATTTACCTAGAAAGAGTTATTTTTCCTTCAATGCTACGCTGTTTACCTCTTGAAATAATGGTTTCTAAGCCAGTCCCGTTGATGAAGGCACGTTTGATGGTCTGTGTTTTCACATCAGTCCAGTATAAACGCTCCTCAATAGCATCAAAATCTATGACTGTCACATCATCAATGTCAGGAACAGTGAAGGCTGTGATGAAGTTGAAATATGGGTTCTCTATGTCCACCCCTCTGATTTCTGAATGCCTTGCATAAAGAAGAAACTTCTTTCTTTCTGTTGGAAAAAGGGAAAATGTCATTCCTCATCCTTTCCACAACATCTCAACAGATCATCAGAACATTTCATAACAGAAATCAAAGTCATTCATTTCAGATCACACTTGACAAATGTGTAAATGATGTTTATGTGAGTGATTAAACATCTCCAGAAAACCTGCAGCCCCATGACACTTGAGAAATAATGCTACAGAGCATAAAAATCACAGGAAAAAAAAAAGAATTCTGTATACTGGACATTGTCATCACACAACAAAATCAATACAGTCCTATGAGGGTGAAAGAAAAAAGATGTTGAAAGTGTTATTTTAAACGTTTTACCCTCTTTAGTCCACTCAAACAAATCTTGTTTCACTTGCATATCATAACAGATATTAACATTTGGTATCTCAGGATATCAGATTAAATGTAAAAGGGAAGTTTTGCAAACAGCTAATGTGTGTGTGAGCAGTGAAAAGCAAACAGCTGGAACAAAAAGGGGCAAACTCGTTGCTCTAATTTACACCTCCAGTAGTGAAAAAAGATGATAAATTAAAGGCAAAGCAGAGCTTTCTTTTTAATCTCAAAAATCCAAATGATTGGAGCAAGCACCTGCAAATGAACAGTAAAAGTAACTTTTTTTCCCTGCAATATCCCTGGCATGCCAAAATACTATTTTCTTTTCTATTTCTTGAATTTTATTAATCAACATTAAAAAGGGCAATTTAGTACAAGGCTTTAGAGATAATACACACAATTATTTGACATTTCAAGGGCTTTTAGAGCTAAAAAGTGTTTATTCCAGTTTTTTTATAAAATTCCCCTGCAAGGATGATCTTCTTGTATTTACTCTTTGTTTTTTAATCCTTGAAAATGAAACTAGAGACAACTCCAGAGCAGGTAGAGATTTAAGTTATTAAACATCTTTTTGTTATTCAGCTTACCTGACTCAGAATGTTGGGATGATGCACGTTTCAGTCTAAAGCTTTCTGTTTTGCAGAGATAAAATGTTATGAACACATCACACTCACCAGCAGCACAAAGAAACAGCTGTGGCAGCAAATATCAAAGCACCACAGAACCTCAACTATTAGGATAAGTTATCGATTCTCAAAAAAGCAGATTCTCCCTTAAAATACACCATTAAAAAGCACTGGAGAGATTTTTTGTGTAACGTTAATTTATCCATTGATTCGAAAATCAATGCAATTGCCAGGCTGTGGGAGGAAGACTTACCATAACATGTTTTTTTGTCTGAAGACAGTTTCATCAGGTGTGGACAGGCACAGGCAGCACTTCTGTTGTGATTGATGAGACACATGTGAGAGCAGGGACCCCTGCCCTCGTTAGCAGCACAGGGGTTGGGAGCTACAACAGAACCATTGGAACACACAAAATGTAAAAAACTCTTCTTAAGGTTAAGGTTTGTCAAGCAGTTGAGAGAAGTGAATAATTCCATCTGAAGACAAACCCAATCTGTGATTAACTGAGATTGTGCTCTTATCATTGTTACAGATGAATATTCAACTCCAGTCCAAGAATATACATACATATAATTTTTGTTTTGTTAATGCAGCCACAGTTTATAATCCTAACTTTAGAAAGTGACTGGATATAATTTTCCCAGGGAGATATTAATTTTGCAGCCTTGTCATGAGATTCAAATCTTTCGTTCCCAATCAAGACAAATGGGATTTAAAAAAAGTCAGCATGATGAGGACCTGAAAAACAGATTTAATTGTGTGAAAGAAATAGTCAAAGCTTAGATTATGAGATGAACTATGGTAAATTCAATGTTTCCTCTCAATTTCATTTCCCTACTAGGATATTAGTTGGAAATCTAACACACAAAGAATTCGAAAGGGGGGGAAAACCAACAAAACACAGGAAAGTACTTCTACTTTTCTCAAAGAAAGCCTCTCCTAAGTGTAGGTTTTCACAAGCCACTTTCTACAGTACACTGATTGAATAAGATGTGCTAAAATTTCTTTAAAGAGCAGGAAGAAAGCTGACCAGTGAAGACCCCTCAGTCTTACAAAACCTGGAAATCATTCTTGTTATCTTCATTCCTTGTTATAAACCCCAAAGCTGCAGAGCACTGCTGAAGAGACATTTAAAACATGAACAGAAAGTAATGTTGACTCTTCCTTTTGTTAAAAAAAACCCCAAAAAACCAAACAAAACAAAAAAAAACCCCTTTGAAAATTAACATTGATGAAAAGGGAAGAGGAATTGACTGACTCAAAGACAAACTTATAATTAACAAAAGCAATTAGTGTAGAATATATTCCTCTGCTAGGCTGCAGTACAAGTAATTAGATAAACACAGCAATCTAATGTATGAATTTCCTTAAAAAATAAATTTAGCTCAATCTCAGGCACTAAATTTTGAAACAAAGTTTTCTTCATTGAACTATTCTTTTTTTTCTACCAGTGCATGCTTCCTTAAACTCATCCAGCAGTTCCTGAATCCTTTAACTACTTACTTGTCTAAACTGTACTTTCAGAAGAAAGTATTGGAATCTTGGAAAAATCTTGGAAAAACAGGTTAATTACAATTGTAGCCATCATTCTATTTAAACAAACAAACAACCCCCTAAAACACCAGAGGCTTTTACTGTTTTTTGTAAAATCATCCCATTTCCCCTTTTTAAGCACTGGTAGAACTGGAGGCCACTCAGCCTTTCCCAGAACTAGAAAAGAGGAATGTTTATTTAACATCACTTTTCTTGTATCAATAGGAACACTGAGAGAAAATCTGGTGTTCTCTCTTGTAATAAAAGTTCATAACTTCATGTGGAAGACAAAGAAAAGTGAAATTGAAGAAAAGACACTTAACAAGGCCCAGAGATTCTTTTCAATTATTAATACACCATTAGCAAATAGAAGTAATCTATCCCTAGGAAGCATACATCAGAAATAAAACACAACTTAAGAGTTTTGAAAACATTGTGAAGGAGATCACAGAATCATTTATGTTTTAAGGGATCTCAGGACACCAGCTGGAGATCCAACCTCCTGCAATTTTGGGGCATCTTTCCCACAGCTGCTGCGAGACTGCAAAAGTTTGGACCTGTGTTTTGCAGAGGAGCTTTTCCTTTCATTTATTTGCCAATACAGAGCAGTAATTTCTGTGAAATTCAACCTCTCTGTGTGCACCCAACTGTCTGTGACAAGGATTTACTTGGGGTCTAAGAATAATTAATCCCTGCATCGTTTTTCCATGCAAGTGGTGCTTTATGGAACGGAATATATGGAATTTTAAAAGAGCAGACAGAAGAAAATAAACCTAAAAGGCATAGTTAATGATCATTTTAAGGAGAGTGGTGTAAGTTCAAGTGTGCTCCAAGCACCCACCAAGAGGAGTCAGTGCAATTCCTGCACTGTTCACATCACAACTCCCTCCACATTGCACAGAACACAAAATTGGTGGGAAAAGAAGAGTTATAAAGCAGATGTGTTTGTTTCCACACGAATGCACAACTCTAGGAGCAAAGTACCATGATCTAAACATCACCTCTAGCAGCACATATTTATACACTCCTTTCATTTTCATACTGTTTGCACTGAATAACAGCTAAGCCTGCTCTTTATCTCCTAATAAAAACTAATTCTCCTGAGGGTACATTGTTATTGCTCTGACTCTCAAAAATTTGGCTTTTTTTTTTATTTCTTTGTGCTCATTCTAACGCTTCTATTTCTACTGTGAATAACCTCATCAGCATTTGTTACCTTTTCCGTGCCATTTATGATTTCACAGACAGCACCATACAGAAGCCTGTCTATAAATGGTATTTCCAGCAGCATCAGCCAACCTGTCCCCAGACCAAAACCTGTTCCACACTCTTGATCAGCTTGTCAGGCTTTCTTGATGTGCTGGATATGATCTGCGTACAGTATTCCAGCTGGGGGAATGATGTGGAGTTACACAGCATCCCAGTTCACTACCTGTGCTGCTTTATTCCTTCTCCTGATCATTTCCACCAATCTATTTCCCTTTTGATCACAGCAAGCCACAGAGTTGGCATTTCCCTGACTGGACAGCCTTTTTCATTATTTGATTGATTTCCAGTGCTGATTGCTTGTCTGTCTGCTCCTCTCCCAGCGCTGTGCACAGATCCACACACGTCACTCTTGTCACATCGCTCCTTGACTGCCCTCTGAAACTTCATTTAAACAAAATGCTCATTTCTCTTGACCAGCAACCCTTAAAAACAACCCCCTGTGCCATTCCATCGGCAGCTGACAAATGAACACTTACTCTGACAGCCTCTCAATATGCATTTCCGATGACCAGCTTATCCCCTGTATTAACTTCACATTGAGCTTGTCCCTTCGTGGCACCAGATTTTACTGATATAAAGTTTGATCTTACACTTTAACAGTGCACAAAATGTTTAAATCCTGCCTAAACCTTCAAATATCTGCACTACAGTCACATCAAAAGGTGCTTTCAAATTGCTGACAGTCGATTCCCACTCATATTTAAAACCAGTTATAGATTTAATCCTCTGCTCACTCTGTCAAGACTTCCAACAGAATTGCTTTCCCCAAAGCCAAGGTACTCAGCCCAGTTAAATCATTATATTGCCTATTATATCTGATTAATTTAACACTGATCTTTGGAATTTGCAGGTTAGGACTGATCAGATGTAGGTTCTAAAGTAAATATTTATTTCCTCTAATCACTCTGTTTCAGTTTTTAATCATTCATTTCAAAAGTTAGTCAGTATAAAAATTTAAATATTCATCACAAAACTAAATAAACAGGAATGCTATTAGAACAAAGCACAATTCTTGATAAAGCCAAGAAAACCATATGTTTATATATATAAGTAAAATAATAATATATATATTTTGGTGTATTTTGCATTCTTGGTATATATTTGGTATATACATATACCAAACTTTCTGCTAGCTTTGAAGTAAAAAGAATATATACAAGGTCTGAAAGTAACATATATATTCATATATAAGATGTCAAAGTAATACAGTTTTTTAGTTCTCATCATCTTAAGCTACATTTCTGTAAGAGTTTATTATTTTAAACAGCTGGAAATCTGTGCCTCAATAGAACATTGTAACAAAACGTGAAGTTAAATGTTCATTTTTTTTAATTACAAAAGAGCCCAGTGGTACTAATATACTTCATATTCAACAGTTATTGTACTGTTTGTCCTGATTTCTAAATAAAATTTTAATCAGCAGAAAGAAAAATAATGTCATGGCCATCTTTGTTTTTTAATTTTAATTCAAATTGATACCCTGGAGAAATAATAAAAAAAGAGGAAGTGTGAGAAATTCACAGCTTTTTGTTTTCAAGCTGTGATCCTTCCAAAGCTCTGTATTTACCCCTCTTGTCACTATCCTCAGTAATGCACTGCTACAATTCCTTGTGACTAAAATAGACCTTGTTCTTTGCAGCAAGTGGATTTTTAATATACAATGGTTATTGGAAAAAAAAAATTAAAATCTTCCTAGAAACTCTGTGTTTGCCATCCTAACAGCACTCCTGACACAGCTTTGATTGAGGATGAGTGGGCCTCAAGCTCACATTCCTGAGAATATTCTGCATTAGGGGAAAAGCCCTTCACAATCCCCTGAGGTTTACTGACAGCTGAACTTATCATCCAGACAAATATCTCATTTTAACTTCCCTACCTTAAATTAGCATCTGTCCCAGATTGACTCAAATCATCTGGCTTTAGGCTATGAGAGTTTATTCAGCTCTGCTCTACTTCATTTCAACCAAAATAACTTCCTTGATAGATATTAAAAACCAACAAACTTTCACCCTCACACGTGACCCAGGTGGAGATGAAAATACAAAATGTTCATCCTGCAGTGCTCTACTCATACTGACAATTTGCAGGGTAAATCTACTGTTCACTTTGTTTTAGGATTCTAACCTGCATGCTGTCTTGCTCATTTATTGCAAAATACTAAAAATTCAAAGGAAAAATTAACAAGTAACCAGCCAATATCCTCATTTCTTTAGCTCAAATAAAAAGGTACTGGAGATTTAGAGAGAGAAATCGCTTCTGCTCGAAGATAATAATTTAAAGCAAACCCAGAAGGCCAGTCATAAATCAGAATCCTGTGTTTTCTACATCATAAAATAGATGCTGCAATTACACAACTTGATCCTTGAACTTCTTGATTTTGGCAAAAAAACAACTGAAGGCTCTTCTAGAGCTTTTCCTTGCCTGGAAGCCGAGCTATCTGTGACTGTGGAACGCTGCCTGAGCCTCCCTAGGCTACAGAATCCCTCTGAAGATGCTGCCTGGCCCCAGTCCAAACAGAAGAGGAGTTGTTCTTTTCCTGACAGCAAGAAAAGGCAAATAGCAACTCTACTGCTACTCTGGAAACACCAAATATGGAGCACAAATCCCAAAGTTCAGGAGGTGGGCAATTAAAAGAAATTTGCCAAAAAAACCCAAAAGAAACAAAAACACCCAAAAACTTGAAAAAAAAACCAAACCCAAACAAAAAAACCCCCAACACCCCAAAAAACAAACAAGAAAAAAACTTATTTGAAAGGTGTGTGCAGAGATTTATACAGGCATCCAAAATGGTCAGGATTTGAAGTTTTCAAATCAAGATTGCTCACAAACTACTAACATAAGAGTCTAAGTGCCTTACTCAGCACCACAAACCCTGGATGAGAAGAAAAACAAAATATCACTTCTCAGTATTAAAAAAAAAAGAACAGCAACAAGTATCCATGAGGTAAATTCTAAAATACTATTGCATTAACATCAACTTCTTGCCAAGAAAGCTGAAATTTATCCAGAGAACATGGAAGATACTGTAACTTATCCTCAAGTGCTATTTCCTACTTTCTAATACTTATGTACAAAATATTTGCTGTCTTTTGTTGTATCACACAGTAAAAAAATTCATACTGATTTTTTTCAGCATTGCTGTTTTGCATGGTACATCCTAACATATACATATAAATATATAAAAATACATATAAATATATACTTATATATATATATAGATGTACTCCATAAAAACTTGTGCCTGGGTTTTGTGCTTTTTACTTCATCCAGTGCTGAATAAAACAGTTAAAAGCAATATAACATTTAAATATAAAAAGAATATGGATTTCCCCCCTCAGAGGAAGAATAATTAATTATTCTACTAATCATGTAGATACACACACATATATATAAAGAATACTAATTTTCCCCTTCAGTAATAAATTTTTCTATGAATATTCACCTTGTGGCTGACGGCTCGGATGATAAATCTGGAGATCAAATGGCTGAGCACTTGTTTTTTGTATTACACTGACATTTTGGCCAGTCCATTTATTGGCTTTGGCGAGGGTGTTGGTCCTCCAGTCTGTCCAATAAACTTCACTCCCATACAAAGAAACAGCAAAAGGGTGAGAAAGATACTCGTGACCCCGTATAATCTCTATCATGCTGGTTCCATCATACAACGCAGAATAAATGGCATCCGACCTACAAGACAACCCCAAATTTAAGATTATGTAAAAATAATTGAAAAAAAAATAAGAATCACACAATTATGACATTGGGCAAAACGTGTGAAAAAACTTACTCTGTAAGATTGGTAGAACCTAAGAATTTTTGCAGTGCAGTCATTATAGATTATTAAATTCATATTATTAATTTAACTAGATGTATGAAATGCTGGTTTGCATAATGCTTTAATTTACTTCTGTGCTGTGAGAAATGCAACAGGAAATTCAGATTTCTTTCAGATGAGCTTAAAAAAATACTAAGTTGGGTCTTGCACGGCTGAGTGTCAGGGAGGACATTTGGGAAGTGCTCTCTAAGGCACAGGGAGACAGAAGCCACGGGTGATCCCACAGCTGGGATATGGATTAAATAAATGCACATATTGTACATCTGCCTGTACACCATAACGTCCACAATTACATTTAATGCTGCAGCTCACATTTCTGCATGGAGGAATGAGGGTTTCTCAGCGACCAGGAGGATGCTGTGAACACTTTACCTGGCATCTGTCCACACGATTCTCTTCTCAAAGTGGTCCACAGTGAGCCCGTTGGGCCAGGCTCCCGTGTCCATGTCCTTGTAGATGATCTTCCTCTCCGCCCCGCTCATGGAAGCGGATTCAATGCGAGGGAAATTCGCATCCCAGTCTGTCCAAAACAGAATTCTGGTGAGAGGAAAAAGGAAAAGAAAGGGGGATAGAAGAAAAATATTAAAGCATGAAGAAATATCTGAAGTGGTTTGTGAGACAACAGTTGGGAAAAAATGGTTCAACCATTTATATGCTTTAAATGAAAGGATTAAACAGAGATCAGTTTGGGTCCCTATATAAATTCCTTAGGGCAACATTTAGTTTTTAGTTTTAGAGACACCATGAAAATAAAGAACTTTAAAAAAAAAAACTAGGGCTTTAATAGCATTCCCTCTTCCATGTCCATTTATACAGTGGCAGCTTGCCTTCTCTTCCCTCTATAATTAGAAACCCATCTCATTAAAAGAAACTATAATGAGAGCCTTTGAAAGCAATCCATGGATAAGAAGGATGGGGAGGGGAGAATGGGAAGAAAGGTGATTTGAGGTAGCAGGGATGAAGGAACAGGCTAAACAAGAGATTTTCAGCTACTCTTATGAGTGTTCTAATGAAAACCCCTGGATTTTGGTATGTCATTAATGAATTTTATACAGATTACAGTTGCTAAAGAAAACTTCAAAGACAGGTTTTATTGTCACCTCTCTCAGTTTTGTACAATCTCTAATGTTTTTCTAATAAGGAGAACTTTCATTGTTATAATCAAAGAAGTGCCTTGTTAAATAACAGAAGCAGCATCACCAAGAAGACAGAAATAAACTCTAACTGTTCTTTGATTGCTGAATTTTCAACAACACACAGAATTGTTACAGGGAAATGACACTTTTGATAGGAAAACTCGTGGTTATTTGTAAAGAGCTGACTGCAAAGAGCCAGATTGCAGCAAAACTTCTGACAAGCCTTTGTATTTCCCACTAAAAGACCTTCAGCCTTAACAGCCAGGGAGGTTCACAGGATGAACGCACTGGTGCTGTTTGTGCAGACTGGGCCAGGGATGTGTTTATTTCCAGATGTTTATTTTAAACACATCTGCACATGTGTGGACTGAGAACGCCTGCTCAGCCCCACTGCAGGCTGGAGTGCAGCTCTGCCTGCACTGGGATGCAGGATTTGTGCTCTCCTAACCCAACCCTTTTCCTTGAATCACCAGTGTTTATCCATATTCATTTGTGAAAGGATTGAGGAGCTGCTCCTGTCTACATTGAAAGATTTTCCTCTTTCCTGACTTCTAACATAACATAGCATCAATTCCTCCTACCTCTTCAAAAGGCAGATTAAGCCTTCAGTTTCAAGAAGAGTGGTGATTTGATTTTTTTCCCCTCCCAACCATTTAATTTGAACAACTTCTCTGCCAATTTTTCTGCCAACAGGATGCCTCTTTTTAAAGATCTTTATAGATAAGCGATGCACACTGTAATAAGCTTTCTAACATCTCAGTTGAGCGGACAAAAGCCTTAATCATTAAAGCACATACATTCTAATTCGCAATTCAGGCTCCAGAATTTGGGACCTTTATCAATCTTTATTTTTATGTTCACAGCCTTGCTTCTGAGAGAAATGGTACAGTGAAGACACATGACAGACACTAGCAAACTCCTAAACAAAATTAAATATCGTGACTTTGAAAACAGATCAGTTGTGTAATTTTTGGCCACATTTAATTTGAGGTTGGTGGTTTGTCATGTTTGTTGTGTTTTTCTGAATGTTTTTGTTTGTTTAGGTTTTTCCCCCTCTCTGAAAGAGCAATAATTTTGGGAAGAGGATGGAGCTATTGAATATATATAATATTCTGGTTTATAGCATACCCCTATTGAATAGGCAGAAAAAAATACTTGCAGAAGCTGGCAAGCATTATCTCCACTTTAGAGATGAGAACCAAGCACAAAAGGTGGCATTTACATCACCCAGCCATTGAGCTTCCAGTAACATCTAAGTTGTATTTTTATAGTCCCACAAAAAACCAAACAAACAAACCAGCCAACCAATCAACACCCCCAAAAAACCACATAACAAAACCCAAACAACAACCAAAAAAACCCAAAACAAAACAAAAAACACCACCAAACCCACCACCAAACAAAAAACCCACAAAAAGCCAAAACAAAACCCAAAAAATTGGTCTCTAAGTGAGAAGAATCACCTAAATCTGTCCATTAACCACACCAAAATGTTAGACCAGATGATACAGTTGTCATCCACACTGAGAAAAAATAAATGAAAGAAGAACATGGCAAGGTAAGTAATTTGCCAACAAAAAGATCCCTGTATCTCCTGAATTAACATTTTTTAATCCTTTTCACCTAGAAAAAGCACACTAATAATGGACTCTTTATCATTCAAAATCTACTTCCAAGAACTATCAAAGATTAGTTAGAAACTAATAAGCAAAAAAGGAAATGAAACAAACGCCACATTTAAACATCTTTAAAATACTTTGCAACAAGGAAAAAAAAAAGTTTTTATTATTTCTGATTACCCATATCTGGGATCCAAAGCAATGGCCCTTGGATGCTCCATGGCTCCAGCTATTAATGTTGTCCTCAAAGTGCCATCGAGCTTTGCCACTTCAATTTGGTCCAAATTGCTGTCAATCCAGTAAATGTTTCCTGCTATCCAATCTACAGTCAGACCTTCAGGAGTGGCCAGGCCATGTTGCACCACAACTTCAATGGCACTAACACCTTAAAAATAGGAAAAAAATAAGAAACAAAACAAAAAAGAGAGAAAAAGAGATTCTTAAAGAACTAATGTAGAGACTGGTAGAGTGAACATGGACATACAAGTCTATCAGCTGTTCCTGCAGTGAATTCTGGATTATTTGGGGTTTGCCTTTTAGATGACAGCACCAGAACATACACTTCAACAAAGAACATTTTATAGAAACTCTTTTGTATGTATTATGAGGTTATATTGAGTTATAGGCCATCATTATGTCACCAGAGCAAAGAAAATGTCTTTGTGGATGCTATGAAAGTTTGGAGCAGAATCTTTCACCTAGTGAGAGGAGATAATTAATCAGACATCTGATAAATTCTTGTATTTTTTAATAAGGTGAAGATAAACTGGAAAAAAAAAGAAATAAATCAATATTGCACTCGTTGGACTAGGAAGAAGCATCAGTTCTTTGCATTTGTCATTTTCTTCCCCCTAGAGCATACTGCAAAAGGAAAGTTTGATAACTAAAGGTTTTTTCTGCCTGGAAATGAAGTACAATGTTGATAAATCCCTTTTCAAAGGCAGAATTACACTATAAATTTTGTTTCTGTGAATGGCAGCTCAGTTACAACTGACCAGGTCTAACACCCTGTAACTGCAGGTGCTCATGCTGTTAAGAAAATAAAAGATTCCATCCTCACCTCCACTGTCAGAGAGTTTGCCTCTGTAAATTTTGTCCTCCACCACGTCTGTCCAGTACAGTAAACTCTGACTGAAATGAAAATCCAGGGCTATTGTATTCCTTAAACCAGGAACCAAGAGGCTGTAGTCACGCTTGTGAAGATCAATTTTCCTGATCTCGTGTCGAATAGAAAAAATGATGAAAGCCTCAAATGGATCTGGAAGACAAAGATTAAACATTTCAAAGGAATAATAAAAAAGATATTGCTACAAATTGACATAAATGACAAGTGGAAGGTGAACGACAGAATACTTTATCAGGAGAAAGAGATGATTAAAACAATTAATCTTTTGATAAGGAGTCTTTCAATTACTTTTCCAGTCCAACAAACTTCTTAATTCTCCCTTGTAGCATTATCTTTGATCCCAACTAGAGATATTAGACATTAAATTTGGAAATATCAGACTCAACAGTTGAACTGTGTTTTGTAGCTCTAGCACAGGGAGTCCATAATTGGAGCTTTAAAAAGTCACATTATCAAATTTAAAATCTGCTTCTCACAAGGTTCAGAAAAATGAAACCATTAAAATATACATTGTTTCAAGGGCCAATCAGCTGAAAGAATTTATTAATACATGAAGCACCTTTTGACTACACAGTGTACTATGTGTTTCCAATTGAAGTCCTTAAAAAAAACCCTCATGCCAAACTAAGAAGCAAGAAAATGAACATTTTGTGTGCTTACTGATACATGTCATCACAAATCCAGCTACCAATGACTTTCTCCTTCCATTGTTACTAAATTAACACTACAAGATTTGTGCCAGTGAGTTGATATCAAAATGCATAAAAATATCTGTAAACACGATCAGCATTGGTCAACCACACTATAAAACTGATTTTTTTTATTATTGTTCTTACATAGATTAGGAAATGTTTTTCAAGCAAGTAGCTCTGTTAATAAAACAAAGAAGGAAGACAAAAAATTGGATTCTATAAACTGCTGAATCCACTCAGTATATCCGCTTCGACACAGATATTCTTTCACAGCAATACTTTTCTGTGGGGAAGTAGTGGTTCCCCCCAAAAAACACTGAATTCCTTCTCCTAGAGTAAAACACAGATTATACTGGGAGGTCTGTTCCCACACAATTAAACTTATTTATGTAGAAGATTATTGGCAGTTTATCCTCCCCAAACCTAAGACTCCAACCATTGTTTCATGTCCTTGCTTGCTGTGCTCTTGTAACTTTTCCTACTTTCAAGCTTTGCAATTGCAGCTAATTCCAAATTCTTCTGCTCTTTCTGTTTCTGGGGCTTGTTTCCATAGCTTTCTGAAAACCTCCTTACCCTTAATACTGCCCACGCTCCTCTTCCCCTAATACCCACTGCACACACAGACCAAATCATCTGGGATGTTTTAGGCCAATCGGGCACCTCAGCAGAGCTGTGCTTCTGCTCTCAAAGCTCTTGTCCACAGCTGAACTTTCCAAATGACCCTCCTGTTTGTTAAAGCAAAATGAATGACTTCCTGCAAAGTAAATTTTCCAAAGCTCTGCGGTGGTTAAACAACTTAGCGCAGAACAGGAGCACTGGCGTTAGCAGTTGTGTCACAAGCTCCAGTCGTCTGAACTTGTGACACATTTTAATGGCACTTCCCAAATTCTGATAAATTGGCAGCTATCACGCAGGAGGCTGCTGATCTGTGGGGTTTTTTTGGCAATAAACACAAATCATAATCCTCACCAGCGGATTTTTTTTGTATTTCTCAGTAATTAACAGCACAACGGGAGAAAAAGAAACCTGATAAATGTGTGCTATGTTAAGTTACTTGAAAATTCAAGTAATTCAAGTAGAGAAAGTACAGTTTAAGATAAATAACCTATGGTGCAAATGATCTTTATGAAAAGGATTAAAGTTCAATGGGATCTTGACAGGATTTACAATTGAAATAAACATGACAGAACCCTAGGCTTGGCTGACAACAGCCTGCAACACTGAACAGCCTCTGAGCACAGCTCTGGGAGAGTGTGAATCAGTACAGAAATACAAGGGGAAATGAGCAGGTGCTCCAAGAGATCTGGAAATCATGGCCTGCAAGGGAAACACGAACAATCTGGAACTTTGCTTAGTCCAAAAAAATAAAAAAATGGAATAAGATGATGAGAATAAAATTCCCTTAAGACATAAAAGGCTTATGAATTGAAAACAGGAAAAATCCTGTTTTCTGTATAAATAACAAGTAGGGCAAGGATTAAAGGCTTAAACTGGACCAGGAAGACTCAGAAAGACCAGAAAAACAAAAATCTTCTGGAGAGTGAGTCAACAAAACATTTCACCCCTGGGAAACTTGGAGTTTAGCGCTGAAGGAGTCCTGAAGGTCTTGGAAAAGCAGATAAACAGAAGCAGCATTAGCTGGGCTTTGATCTTCCTTCCAACCTGATCATTCAATGGCTCTATGAAATCAGCTAAATTACAGTGAATTGGAATTTTCAGGCTCAAAGATTTTTTTTTTTTTAAATTATGCTTCCATCACCCAATAAATCCAAAATTTGATATTCTTTTCCTGATTCATCTTCTAGAAATTGAAAGCAAATACTTTTTATTCTGTGAACTGATTAAAAGCCTTTCTGTGAAGTCTCAAATCAATATAATCGTTATTGACTATGTTCTTTAAAACTTTCAGTAAAATTAACTTTTAACTATTTGTTAGAGAAAGTGCAGAAATGTATAATTGTTCTCATTTCATAAATGCTTCAAACATTTTGCCATAAAGGTTAGTGTACAAAATATATGATGCAAACAAAATATGTTTAAATATGTTCACATATAAACTACATGAAAATCAGTATAAAAACCCTCTGATAGAAAAAAAACTGCCTAAACAATGCCCTCAAAAAAGACTCCATAAAGAATATTGCATCACATTTTTCAGTGGGTTAAATTTAAAATTCTTGCTGAACCTAAAAATTCTGGAAAATTCTGGGAAAAATTCTGACTGATCCCAACTGTTGGATTGAAGCTTGTTGTAGCAATAGCAGCACAGCAAACAATCTACACTGTGCTTTTATGAAAATTACCCCAAAGGAAAACAATAACTTCATAAAGATTCTGAAAAAAACCCCTTCCTTAAAAGTTTGACACATCTCAGATGATTGGACCATTCCCCTCTCCATTTTAGTATTGAAAAGTATCTGGAAATTATAATAAAGTTCGAATTTCAAACCAGCTACGATAGATCAGACAGATACATCATCCTCCTAAAAAAAAGAAAAAAGAAAGAAAGGATGTGTGTGTGTATATATATATATTTATGTATATATATATATGAGGTGATTTAGCAATTTCCACTGTTTAGAAAAAGCTGACAATTTTAAATCAAGTGTTTCAGAGCTCATCTAACATTTATTATACCAAAGCCTGAAAAGTTGAATGTAAACATGAAATTTAAATATCTTTTAAGAACAGTATATATGTTTCTTTTTTCTGACTGCATATTATCATTTAAAAGAGCAAGTGCAATATATCAGCACAACCTATTTTGAAATGTGTTCCAAGAGAAACCAGGAACACGAGTATGAAAACATATAATTTGTATTGACTTTCTATCTGAATAATGGAGCCCTGTAACACGCTCTTAGCTCAATCAATACAAATTTAAATCGAAAGGAAACATTTAATGTTTGGGAAATCAGCAATGTAACAATGCCAGAACAGCAACAAGCAAAGAGGATGAAAAGAGACATGGAAAATGAAGAAACTCTGAAAGAGAAAAAAAGACAACACATAAAACTCTCAAGAAGTGAAGACAACATACGTAGAAATGAGATACAACAGAGGAAACTAAAAAAGGCTTTGAAAAAGAAACTAGAAAGAGAAGAAGTGTTCAATTCAAGCATTTTTAGTTCCATCTACTTCCTATTCTGTAACTCATTGTATTTCTCTGGCAATTCATTAGATGCCTCTGACACACACACTTTTTGATACTGAAATGCAATGAGGAAGAAAAGTTAGAATCACATAATTCTTGCATTTTCAGCACTCAAATTCCCATCCTAATGGGCTCACAAACAAAAGTTTTTATCATATTCTGAAAACCTGTTGCATACTAACTCTGCATGTTATTGCTGTGTCTTGTGAAATGTTTCTCATACACACAAAAATGTTATTTCAGATAGAAAAAAAAAAAAGGCTAAAGGCCACCATTCTCATTTTCTTCTGAGTAACTTATTTTTTCTCCTGGAAAACAGATTATAAGTTACTATTCTAATAGAAGAGAGACCTACTCCTGGTTCAAGGCATCTTAAATCACCATGGCTGTTCTAAGAATTACTTCATAACAACTGAAATTATTGAAATAGTAGTTGGGCATTTGGGGGACAGCTTATCCTCGTAAGGTCACTTTGAACTTTATTTGCAACAGTATTATATAAAAGTTTTTTTCTTCATTTTTTCATTCAAGATCTCATGCCCAGAGACTTAAATGATGGGGACATTTTGAGTCTCACAGATTCACAAAAGAAACCAAAAATGTTCTCACTTCCCTAAAATGCTCTTCACACAGCCAACAACTGAAGTGCCAGAGGATCTGTCCTCCAGAGAACTTCCCATGCCTTTTGAATTAAATAAACTGAACAGGACCAAGATGATTTGTGCCTCTAAAAGCACATGCCACATTTAATACTGAATAATTTTGTCACAGCTTTGATGGCATTAGGGTAATATCATTACAGTTTGTAAAGAAAGGTGTCATTTTTCTTCATCTCAGCTGACATCACAGGTCTCAGATCGTATATTTAGTATTACATTTTTTGAAAAAAAAAATCTGGAGAAACCAATTTGTAACTTCAGATTCTCACCAACACCAGTAAACTTAAGCAGAAATATCTCATGGGCTTAAGAAACCCGAGAAACTGTAGTCTCACTTTTCTTATTTTATACCACAAGTGAGGATACTGTACTTTTTCCCCCATTTAGTTTCCAAATATTGGTCATTTCTACCTGATTTAGTTTAAAATTTGCTTCAAGGTTTCCTCATATGAGTTGCTAATACTCTCTCAAATTCTTTTAATCCTCTCAATCCTCTAACCCAGTAAGAAAGCACTTTTTTCGATTACTGGAAGTGTCTATAATATAGAAAATCAGATTGATCAAAAATCATTCAGAAGCAGACCAAAGCACTGACATAAAGCAAGAACTTTAACAGCAATCACTGCAGAGTAAGAATAAATAAAGAATCTCCTAATCATATTTACTAAATTGTGAAATAACAAAATAAGCAAAAGATAATGTGGAAGATACTTCTGTTCAGAGTTGCAAAAACTCTATGAAAGAATAGAAATAATAAAGAACAAAATTATCAAACAATCCTGAATCAAAGAAAACTGAATTATTGAAATCTAGAAAGCAAACTCAATACTATTTCTATGTTCCTACCAGGGAGGTAAAGGTGTGATAACAGTTCCTATTGCACATGCATGTTTCTGTTTTACACACAACACTGCACTTGAAAAACACATCCCTAACACAGTTTCCAAATGATGCTTCAGTGCTTATTAATAGTGAACAATGAGGGGAATACATCCCCCTCTCCTGTTTTGCCTCATGTTGATTTTCACCTTGATTAGTGAGCTGAGCAGGCTCTTATTGCTGTCAAAAAACAAGTGCCAGGATGCCTCAGGGGAAATAACAGCTTGAATATTGAATGCTAACAGGCAGCAGATAATTGCACATTCAAAATTAACCTTCTGAACCCTCAGCCATTACTGATCAATATCATGATTGACCCATTTCTTATAAACACCCAGCAAATCCCCATATAGAATGTAAAATTGAGTGTGTATATATATGCCCATGCATCTTAACTGACACGAAAAACTGTATAAAACTTCAAACAAGTTCAGAATTATACAGTACTAACATTCCTAGAAACATCTGGTATTAGCATTCTTAGGTTAGCAACAGCCTGATATTTCAATACCCCTTTGTACATTAAGAACAGGGACAGTTTTAATGAGTCCTTAGATTGCAATCTACCCCACATTTGGACAGTCCCACGTGTTTCTTAAATAGAAGAAAAAAAGAAAAGAAAAAAAAAAAAGAAAAAGAAAAAAAAAGTGAAAGGAGCTGTCAGTAAATGGCCATCAGAGTTACTAACACCCTGAATACTGAGCATGCACCAAATTCCATCTTACCAGTACTAACACAGCTCTCCCCATCCTTACTGAGCTTCCAGCCTTCATAACACGAGCACTTGACAGTATTTTTATGCTGTTCACAAACTTGGCTACACTTCAGGTGCTTGGTGCAGTAATCCATAATCTCACAAGTTTTGTTGTCTGCAGTAAGATTGAATCCTGCAGGGCAGGAGCACACAATCCTTCCTCCAGGAACCACAGAGCACTGATGGCTACATCCACCATTGTTAAGTGAACATTCGTCTGAAATAACACGGAAAAAAACAATAATTAAGGGCTGCAAAAGCTGTCAGTTATGTTGAACATAGCAAAGTCAACTCAAACACCTACAAAGGCCTCCAACATGGGCAAAAAAAAATTTATATTTTTAAAACAGATTGCTATACATGTTTTTTTTTAATTATCTGATGTGCAATCATTCATCTGGTAGCTTTACTGCAACCCTTCAAGATTTTAGCACAGCTCCATGTCCAAGTGGTGATCCTCAGGAGCTGGTGTTGGGACTGACACTGTTTAACACCTTTATCAGTGACATGGACACTGGGGTTGAGGGCACCTTCAGCAAGTTTCTGATGAGACGGAGATGTGTGAGTGGTGCAGCAGGGAAAAGACGCCATCCAGCCTTGCCAGGCTTGAAAAGTGGGGCCTGTACAAACAACTTGAAGTTCAAAAGGCCAAATATCAGGACCTGCACTGAGTCAGGGCAATCACAAACACATACACAGGCTGGGAAAAGAATGGATTGAAAGCGGCCCTGAGAAGGAGGAAGTGGAGGTGTTAGTGGACCAGAAGCACAACATGACCTGGAAACGTGAGCTTGCAGCCCAGAAAGCCAAATGGACTGCACTGAATAAAGCTAGACCTCGAAAGAAGGAGATTCTTCCCCTCTGTTCTTGTGAGACCCCACCTGAAGGGCTGAATCCAGCTCTGAGGCCCCCAACATGAGGAGAATGGGGACATTTTGGAGCAAGTGCAGGGAAAACCACAAAAATGCTCTGAGGGCTGGAGCAGCTCTGCTCTGCAAACACGCAGGAGGGTTGGGAATGTTCAGCCTGGAGAAGAGAAGGCTCCAGGGAGACCTCAGAGCCCTTTCCAGGCCTCAAGGGGCTCCAGGAGAGCTGGAGAGGGACTTTGAACAAGGGCTTGAAGTGACAGAGCAAGGAGGAGTGGCTTCAAATTGACAGAAGACAGGTTAGATTTGACATTAGGAAGAAATTTTTGACTTTGAGGGTGGTGAGGTCCTGGCACAGGGTGCCCAGAGAAGCTGTGGCTGCCTCATCCCTGGAAGTGCCCAAGGCCAGGCTGAGAGGGGCTTGGGGAACCTGGTCTAGCAAATTATCTCTGCCTAAGCAGGAGGTTGGGATGAGATGACCTTCCAGGTACCTTCCAAGCCAAATCATTCTGTGGTATGAACTCAAGCTTTTGTAGTTGGAGCTGAAGTGCTTTCCTACATATTGATGCCCTCTAAATTGTTCATCTCCAGAAAAGTTTTGAGGGGTTTGAAGATGTAAGACTCGTCTCCTTTGCCTTATTTGAAGAAAACTAAAACCTCAAACATAAACTCAGCATGATTTTAACTAAACAAAAATCCTCACACAGGCTCTAGTGCTAAGATTTCAGCACTTCTCCTCAACAGGAGGTATCTCAACAGACAGTATCATGAGCAATCAGAAAAAGGTGTCTGAAAGAAGTACCACAAAGATCGCCTTCATCAGATCCATCAGGACAATCTCTTCTCCCATTGCAGAGCTTCTCAGGCTGTAGGCAGATGGAGGTATCATTAGCACAAGGGTATTTTGGTGGTCCACACAAATAGCCCTCGCAATTATCCTCATCAGACTGATCCTCACAATCAATATCGCCATCACATAGCCACGCTTTGCTAATGCATCTCCCTTGGGGAAAAGAGACAACAAACACAGCAAATCAGACTGGAAGCAAACTTTAGGAGGAAAAAAAAAAGAACCTTCAAAGCAATATACAGATTTTTTTTTTTTTAACTTATTATTCTTTTCTATTAATACTTCTTTCCTCTTTGATGACCAGAAAGAAACCAACTTGCACTTATACTCTGAAGCATCATCCACAGCACTTTTGATCGTTTAATTTTTCAAACAACACCAATTCTACTTACACATGTGCTGAACAAAACTGCATATAGGCACGACAAAATCTGTTAAATACACCAAATGACACTAAATTTTTCCTATTATTTTTAATTTCTGCTTTTCTTCATCTCTCTTCTTTTATCTTCTACTGCAACATCTCTCCATGGGAGCAATGTTTCAATATATGACTTTTAATTAGCATGGGTTTGCAAAACAGAAATCTTTCTAGAAAGCAGACACAACCCATTCCCCAGCAATGTCAGATAAATGATCAAATTTAGACAAAATAATTACAGCAGACAAAATTTCTTCTTACTTCAGTTTTGTCAAACCAGTACTCAGATCATGTCTCAAAAGGGGAAAAAGGAGTTTGTGATGACCATCAATGTTTAGAGATGCAAGAAAGCCTCTTGATTACAAAAAGGATTTTAATCTTTAAAAATCATGAAGGTATTAAATTAGAATCAACAAAAGCAAGGATTTTAATGAAAAGAGCCAAGATTGTGAATGCTGACACTTACAGGTGTGTGTGCTCCCGTCCCAAGCTATTTTTCTACTTGCTACCTACAGCCAGGAGGGTTTAGCTCCTGGTAAAGTTAAAGGTAAATTTTGATAACATTGAGACTGAACACAAATGTCATATACTTTATTTTCTAATTAACAGAAAACAGACAGAACCATGGGTAATGAAGCTGAGCTAGAAAATTTTGGGATTTCTTTTTCCATGAATTGATTATGCTGAGAGAATCAATTGGAATGGGAAGGAAGATCTTGGGAATGTTTAGTTCCACTGACAGCAATTCTGGTGGATGCACAGGCACTGACTGGCAAAGCCTGAGACTCCCATGCTCAAACCTGTTCAACATGAACTGGCACAACTTTCTGCCCACCCCTCCCAGCTTATGCAACATCAGATTTCAATTTTCTTAAAACAACCACATTTGATGAAGATTGGTTTAATGCATTTGGTTTGACATTTTAGTCTTCTTTTGTTGCAAAAAATGCTGATGTCCTCATAGAAAGTCAAGGGGATAGAAGACAGTGAAACAAGAACATTGCAAAAAAAACCATGATTCTGCAGCAGTCACGAGGAAAATGTGAGACTGTTTGCACTTTTGGTAAAGAAAAGCAAGAAGTGAAACTTCAGGATCATACTACACTGAATGTGGGGGTTAAACAACAGAACATCATTTTGCCAGTGAAAATCATCTTGAAAACAAACAGGGAGAGGTGGAAATTAGAATGACAAGCTTCCACCATTTTCTTTAGTGGCCAAAGTCCCAAATATTCGATACTGAAAAGACAGAACTGCACAGACACGAGGAAACAAAACTGTATGCATGATATGTATGCAGTTTATCATTACATGCAATCACAAGTGTTTCAAAAATGTGTCCCTATTCTCTATTATCCTGAATGATCATTGATTTTATATTTTATTACAACACAGCAGTAGAATGCAAGCTAATGGAAAATACCAACATCAACCAAACCAACCATAACCCAAAATAAATTGAAGTTGCTTCCAGTAGTGCTCCTAATCTGTTATTTTAATCTTTTATGCATTCAAATGTTTACAGAGAAAATCAGTTCCCCTGCCTTTCTTGTACCTTAGTGAAGATATGTTTTATAATGAAAGATTCATCTTTCATTATGATGGATATGACAAGTTCTTAAGTAGAATATACTTTCAAGGAATTAATCTTTGCCAAGATTCTAAAGAGATGGACTTAATGAAATATTATGACTGCCTTGAAATCATTACTTAAAATTCACTGAAGTATTTTTTCCTTTATTGCACCTTAGTGAAACTCACACTTCTGGTTTCCAGGAACCTCTTTAGTAAAATTCCATCATAAATTAATTGCCTCAATAGCTGTATCTGCCCTGTTCCATTGCTCTTTTGTGTAACGCAGTCAGACAGAAGGCCTGAGCAGCAACTACATGGGAAAGCCTGATCCAAATGCTTCTCCAATGTATTTTATTTCCTACAAATACCATCAACAGAATTAACTCTTTATATACCCTTTCACTCTTTGTCAGGATACTGAACCCAGGAGGTTTTTTTTTGACTGATCTCATCTTCAACCATAGGAAAACTACTTTGGTGGGGCATTAATTGCACTGTTTCCTCTCACAGCTAATTTTTTTCTGCCTAAAGCTGTAACGTAACATATTCCTAAACTACAGAATGGACTCAGTCTTGAGCCCATCAACATTACAGAATGTTCCAATCTGACTCATTTAACAAAATGCCGTGATGGCCAATGATCTCACTTGTCCTGTAGAACACACGTGGGACTTAGAATGAATCACATTGTTTCAAAAATGTGATCATTTCTCCATTTAAAGATTTTAGTAGAAAGCAGATGCTTTTTAATGACTCCTGGATGAGAAAGGAGAAAACAAACAAAGAAAAAAACAAACAAAACCACAACAAAAAAACCCCAAACAGCAACCCAAACCTAAAGAAGAGATCTGTTACCACAGAAAACAATGTGGCCATGAATTTAGGATAAAAATACTTCCAATTTCCTCATCACATTTCTGGAAAACTCTTCCTTCCCAGCCTTCCTCAGCTGTTTTGGTCACAAATCTAATCTGGACCCTAACAGTCCCCATCCAGACAGCACCAGTGCTGCTGTTGTTATATTCTTCCAGAATCACTGTGATCAGCACCCATTGATTTGATTTCCTTTATGTACATTCTGTATTTTCCATTCCAGATCAATGCTACTTCTTTTTTTCCCCTTCTAATATATTATTATATGTAAGGAAAAGAAAAAAAGAAAAAAGAAAGCATAAAAAAATAGTCCACAGAGTAGCATCAAAAATGGTAGGATACCATCAACTGCTGCTTGAAAAAATAAAAAGAAGAGTAAGTATGGCAAATAAAATTTACAGCTCAGATGTACTGCTTACTAAACTGAAGTATTTGTGGCTCTTTTGCATTTGTCTTCACAGAAGTACTTTGTTATGATCATTAGAGTAATTAGACGACATTTTAAGTGAGATTGCACAGATTCTGCTCTTGGTGTAGCACTACTAACTGAAAAGTAGGGAAATGGAGTAAAAAGGATCAATTTATGTAGTACATAAAATGGAAGTACATGCCTGTAATAATTTTTGGAGGACAGAATCAGAATTTAAAATAGAAAGTTGGATTTTTATACAATTTATATTAGTCTAGTCTAATTTAAAAGAAGCCTAATCTAATTTAAAACCAGAAGATAATTGGCCAGCAGCAGCCCAAGGGTAGTCAATCTCAATCAGGTAAAGACCGCTTCCCACATCCTACTGCTGTGCAACCTCTAGTATATTTTTCATCACACATCACTACAAACAAACATGCGATGGTTTTGGTGAAAAAATCAGAAAAGCAGTTCTGAAATCTGGTAGCTCAAGCACCCTGCAGCATTTTGGCTGACTTTGGATACAGCAGCTCAAGGACTGCCCAGGTTGGACAGTTCCAGTGAGACCAGCAAAAAATAATAAAGGTGTAAAAACAGAAAACATAAATGGAAGATATGCAAGGGGAGAAAAAAAAAGTATTTATTTCTTCAACAATAATATTGAAAATTACATTTTTCAACATTGGGTTGAAAAATGCTTGAACACGAGTTAGGGACCCATATGGCAGAAGTCATTCAATACTCAAAGGAGTCAGAGGAGTTGTTAGGAGTACAATGTTCAGCTACCAGAGGCAGATGACACAAGGCCACCTATATGTTTTAGAACACACTCAGCCATATATTCGTAACTGAATATTGGAAAAGGAGATGGGTACGATGGGTTCTTGAGATCACCATCCCTGTAAGCAGAAAAATCCCTTTTGGCTGAATGCTGACGAATTCTGGCTTTAAACTTTGGCACTCATGCCTGTGGCATTGTGAGACATTAACCAAAGCCACAAAAGCCACAGTAAGGAAAGACCCTGCAGCTACTATTTAAGGACATAAAACGAAAAGAAATAAGGAAAAAAATGGGCAGTACCATCCCACTATTGCTCTTCTCAGCAGCTGCCATTTCCCTCCCCATGTCCTGGCTGTTCCAGCTCCCTCCACACATGTTCCTGCACAGACCCGTCACATTCTGTATCAGATGTCACCTCCCAGCAATCTCTGAGGGGACAATTAGCCAGTGCCTCCTCCTTGGAGCAACTGCCATAAATGTGCAAGCCAGACATCATTATTTCTTTAGAATCATGCACAGAGAAGATGGCATTTTTTCTGAAACATTCCAGTAACTCTCTCTCATAAAGCCATTATTACTCCTTTGTCCAAACCACATGGAACAAATGGAAAAGCAGCTAAAAACAAAAATATGCCTTTGCTGCTTTACTGCTACAGTGCATTGCAACAGACCTCCTCCAGCAGTTTTGCTCCTTCCAGGAGGAAGGAATATTGCAAAAGAGAAAATTATGACTGTCATAACTGGTTGCTCCAGTAATATTTCCACACAACAAACAAGCACGATTGCATTTTCCTTCAAATCAAAGCCATGTACCCTTGGATTTGGCAAATTTTTGATGAAAATTTTTTGTTTTGCTGTATTTCTATGTGGCAGCCAGAGAAGCCACCTTTCACCCTGTAAATTGAGACAGTGCCCTCCTTTAACAAAACCACAAACATAGGGAAGTACCTAATGAGGGAATGCATGAAATGGGGTTCTGGTTCTCTGTTGAAAAGACAACCCATTCAGAAAATGATGCTGAATTTAAATCCTTGCTAGTTCCTGTTACTATGGCAGCTGTATTTGGAAAATCTTAGCTTACCACCAGAAGAGGTTTCCAGTCTCTGTATCTAAAATCATTCAGGACAAGTAAGAAACCAAAGCCTAGCCTAAGAAGCAAGCTTTTCTGAAAGGAATAAAGCCCAATAACTAAAATCTGCCCTTCATCTTGTATTCCACACTGCCTCTAACCTCTCTCTCTGCTTTCTCTTAAGTAATAATATCTTGTCTCATTAGCTTTCCAAATGCAGCTGATGAAAATAAACCTCATCTATTGAGATTTATTCACCTTTCTCGACTCTAATAATTCTGCTTTGGCCACGTGGAGTGGTGTTAGCCTTCCCTCATTTAGGCACTAGGAAATACACTTGCTCCTGGTTGATTATTTCCTGTGTCAGAGTTTCTATCAATCAGTTCCAGACCACTCTGTTACAAGTGAATAATCCGTTTTTACTGATAGAAAGTTTCATTTAACAGCTGCTTCTACACATCTTTAGGAAAATAGTAAAAACACAAGAGGAAATGGGGTTTTTTAGACACAATTCAGTATTCCATATTTCTTTATCAAGACATCATTATTTTTGTAACTTTACAACCCAAGAACGAGCAAGGTACTTTTGGACAGAGCTCACACAACTCCTCTGACACATTTATTGTGCTGTAACACAGGCATTACAATGGCTTCTCCCTTCCTTCAATATTTGTAGTTGCCCAGTGGCAATAATGTTCCTACTTCTTATAGCTTTCATTAAATATTGCTGTGATGGTTATTTTAGCCTAATATCACACAAAGCTTAGATAGAAATGACAAAAAACCATTAATACCGTGCTGACATACATTAATTTCTTCCTTAACTGGACTTTTCTTTAAAAAAAGTTTCATCCAAACATTATTGTTTATATCATTGCATATCCTCATGCAGTGATTGGCACATTCTTTTCACACCTCTTAGTGAATTATACTTAAAGAAAAAAAGATATTTTAAACACTATCAAAAAACGTATTTTTTTTCCAATACTGTGCTTAAAATTTCCAGTGCTGTAGCTTCAATCCTTCAAAGTATTCAAGGTGCTTTATACCATTTTATTCAACTTACTTCTAGGGCCAAAAAGGGGAAATAGAAGAAAGTATCTGAATTTCAGAGTACTATTAAGTACTTTATTTAAGTATTTAGTGTGAAGTACTGTCATAGAGAGTGGTTTCAAGCTTTAAGTAATCTCAAAACTCATCTATTTTATATTGTAAAAAACAGGGCATGTAAAACAATATTATTTTCAGGAATACACATTTTCAAGAATCAATATTTTATTCAGGTAGGAATACAATGAGTAACCTCACTTTATTAGTATTAAGCATTAATTAAAGAGTAGATATGTGATCAAAAACCACAAACTCAGAGAGACACACACAGAGTAAGTGAGAGGAAAATGCCTCTGCAGGCCCCTACCTGTGCTCCTGCAGGAGAACTTTGTTTTCTGGTCACACACTCGCAGAGTTCCATTGCAGCCTTTCTCATCGCTGCCATCCTCACAGTCCTTCTCCCCATCGCAGCGCCACAGCTCAGGAACGCAGCTCCCGTCAGGACTGCACTGAAATTCCCTCCCACTGCACCTTCCAGGAGAGGGAGTTTCTTAGAAAAATAAGAATTACATTGAAGAATTTGCTCGTGTGAGGGTTTGTTTTTTTTCCATTCCAAGTCTACACTGACTTAGAATCCTCTCCCTAACTCAAGCCAAAATCAGAGTCCCCAGGTACAACACCCAAAATTCCCTATTCCATCCTGTAACACATCACTCCAACACAAGCTTCAGACAAACCCTTCCTTACCCTCCTCACCTCCTTTACTCCCCCTCCACCACATGGTCAATACTGATCTTTATTTCCTTTTTGCACATCAGAAGGATGAGAGGAAGGAGTTTGAAGGTACAAGGAGGACCAAGGCTGACGAGGCTTCCTTGGTGCTTCATAAACCCTGTGCTTAATCCTCAGCTGGTTTTCCTCATCCCTTCCTCTTCCTCCTTTTTCACCCAATAAGGTCCAAAACACCTGACAGGTCCCACCTGTGCCCTGGCAAGGCCCCCACCCATGCCAGGGTGGTGCTGTTACAGCACTGGCAGAGCAGCTCCACAGCAAAGGAGCTTAACTCAGTGCAGCCCTGGCATCAGTGCTGACTGCCTCAAACGAGAATTACTGAGAGATTTTAATTATTCATCATGTACATAATTCTCTAAGCATTTTCTAGCTTATGGCCTTTTCAATTTTATTCTTGCTTTTCTTTTCTCAAATTATTACAGTTGTATTTCTATTATTTAATACCATACTAACGACAATAACATGAACTTTAAAGTAATGGCATAGTTATACTTTCCTGCTTGGGCCAAAAAGCAATATTTGAATCAATTTATATATAAACAGTATAGCACTGTTTATAAATACATTTTATTATATTTAACATTGCTTTGTTGGGTCTTTTTCTTACATAATCTGCATTCTTGTTTTCTATCATAAAAGGTTAGAGCAAGGCTTTAAGTTTCAAAATGGGAATGAACAGGGGTAAAAGAGGGTTGTTGAATTCCAGATTAATTATTCTGATAGAGATAGATAAAAATTATTTTTGTGAATATATAAAATTAAGGATTTCGCTCATGCTGGCATTCTGATACTTCATGTATTTGTATGAGGTATCAACTAGATTTAAAATGTAAAGTTATGAAAAGGGACCAATAGCATTGTGTACAATTATTTTATTGTAGAAATAACATTTGGAGAAAAATATGAAAGATATTCCCTCAGTCTGATCTGATTATCCTTTGCTATAAGAATGCTTCCCTTCTCTCTCCACTGAGATAAATATGTGTGGCATTTAAATAGGGCTGTAGTTTGTTAAAATACTTTTATGTAAAGAAACTCCACAAACTCAAAGACTTGCATCGCACAAAAATGGGAGTATTACTGTTCCACTGCATGAAAAACTAGAAAATATCAATAATAACTTAAAGGATGCTTCTTACTGTCTCTTCACCTAGACAGCACACATCTCTGCAATAAGACAAACACCACATAGAGCATAATTCACTGAAGCAAAACTATAAAACTTATCTCACTGTAATACCCACTCTGCTTTCAAACACATTCCTCATGATACACTTCTGTGTTATCACCTTGCACTTGACATATTTCCCATCCCAGCCTTTACCAAGGGTAAAAGCATCTTGTCTTTTTCCTTTGGCTGGAGGTCAGGTATTTACAACAAACAAACTCAAACTCTGTGCTTGTAAGTATTAAAAACATGGAAGAAAAGAAAATAATAAATAAAATCTAACCTTCCCTGCTGCAGTTAGTTTTGGTTTCATCACTGAAATCTCCGCAGTCATTGTCACCATCACATGCCCAGTGGCCTGGGATGCATCTGCCATTGTGACACCTGAACTGATCGGCCGAGCACGAGTGAACGCAGCCCAGCTCGTCACTGCCATCGCCACAGTCGTCATCTGCCAATTTTAATATTTGAAAGTGTTTTCAAATAGATCTGAACAAAATACGTAAAGAATTTTGAAAAAGGCAAGAGAAAAAAACCCCAGTAAATAAAGTAGTGTTTCCTGCCCACAGGCATCAAATTATTTCTAATGCACGTAATACCTTAAATCTTATTTACCAACAGCACTCGACTCTGTGATTTTGGATAGTCTAACCCCTTACTCAGTTATTCAATCAGAGACATCAGCAAGCATGAGAAGCCTGTAAATTTTCTTAATTTCTTTAGCTGTGTGTAACTACACAGGCTTTCAAACACAGCCAGTTTACTTTATTCTCTGTGAAAACCTGAGATAGTTAATCACAGACACAAACAGCTTCATATAAACCAAAATGAAAACCTGATGAATTTCTTTTCAATAGTATTAAACTTTGTTTCCATGTGTTTACAAGAGTGCAAAGTGGAGAAAGCACATAAATAATCATGGACTGCAGTTTCTCATTACTCTAATGTTGTACTCATTACAACAGTCTTAAGGCAATTCCTGTAATTTGATCGTGGTCATCAAGGGAGGAAGGAGATAAATACGTCAGATACACTCTAAAGGGTTTCCATGCACAGAAATTCATCTGCGCACTGTGATAATTTCGGGAATTTGTCCATTTACAGCTAAACATTCCTGTCAGACAAATAAAATTATAGGAACACCAAATGCTTTGGACCAACCCAATGTTATTAGGACTGGAGCAACATCACTCCCACACCACAAGCTCCGAGAAGGGATTCATTTTAACATTCAAATATGTACTCTTCCAGCCAAAAGAACTAAATACATTGTAAAGTCTTGCTGGCCTTCACTCTTCAGGGATGCTATTTATTTACCTGAACTTGTCCACAAGAAATTAAAAAATCACATATATTGGTCACTGAAACCATGCTGTTTTCTAAGAACAGAAAATAATTTCATAAGCAATAGCTTTGCTTTCCTTCCTTTTTTTTTTTTTCCCAGTGAATCATCACACTTCATTCTACATAATATACTATTTGTATCTATTACAATATTCCTGATCTGAACCTTCAGTGTGGCTCATTTCTAGGTCAGGTCAGTAATTTAAAAATGCTTTATTTATTTTCTGACTACTTACAAGCCAAACTGACAATATGAGTCTCAGAAAAAAAGAACATCAAAGCAATATTTATGGGACATCCCTCATATTCATTTCAGACACAGAGGAGTCGATACTTGCCTGAATCACAGAGCCATTTGCTGCTAATGCATCTCCCATTTCTGCAGATAAACTGAGTTAGTGGCTCACATGTTGGGAATTCTGTGAAAAAGAAATAAAATCTATTTAACATAATATCCTCTTCTATTCTAATATTTTGCCACCCTCCTATACGCATAAATTACACAAGTGTGTTGTAGCAAACATTTCCACTTTTCCAGGTATTTAATCTGGAGAGGAGAAAGAGGTGAGACACCAAAAAAAGAAAAGATAAATTAACTTTAAAATGTTAATACTGGGCAAACCCTACTTTTCATCAACGTGGGCCATGAAATCCATCACTCTGTGACAAATGGCCTGGCCCTGAATTCCCATCAGACCAAGGCTGGTTTTCCTACTAGCCATGCCAATATTTAAGACACCATAGCTTGATGACTGATACAAACTCCATTTTCCATGTGCTTATTTACAAAAGGGTTCTCCAATTGCATCAGCACTGCCAGTAAGAGACGGAAAATGGAGCACTATAAAATGGGGAGGTTAAATACCAAGCTAAAGAACAGCCAAGAAAAAAAGTTACTTTACACTAACATAATAGCATAACAAAATCCAAAATTAAAATGTCAGGCTTCACAAGCAATTCCTCCCAGCATTCTGGTAAAGCAGCAGAAATCTGAGACAATATCGTTCAGAAAATATCATCTGTATTGAACACAGATATTTGTTTCTATAATTATCAAATATGCTTCTGCATAGAGTAACTTATGCATAGAATTTTTTCAGACTTCTTTTTCTTCTAAAGCCAATGACATAGGTAGATGTGTGCATTTATTATTAGGTTGCTAAACACTCTGGAAAATAATGAAGAGTTTTTCTAAATTTTTTAAATGTGTCACATAAATATAAAACTTTCTTAGGACGAGAACTGAAATCACTTTTGTTTTTACTGAACCTCGCAAAGTTTTGGCTTAAAAAGAGTCACACTGATGAAGCACTAAATCAAACCAGCTGCATATAATAACAGATTAAAAAATACAAGTTTTTATTTAAAAATGTAATAGAGAACACCAAGAACTTCAGTGAACACAGGTGATTATTCTGCTTCAAATTAAAAAAGGGTGGGAAGAAAAGCTTCCATTGATGACAACACTTTGTTGTTACTTACAGAAAGTTCTTGCTTCTTTTGTTTGGTTGGTTTTTGGGTTTTGTTTGTTCGTTTTGGGTTTGTTGGTTTAGGGGTTTTGATGTTTTGGGTTTTTGGTTAAACAAAAACATTACAGTGGCAAAAAAATCTGTTCTGAGGAAAAAATGGAATGTGCAATGCAGTAGTGCTTAGCCACAAGATACACCCCATGTGCTTCAAACAAAGCTGAAAGCAACTTTTAATTTCACTTTTTCAAATCATTTTTCCACAAAATTAACTCGTTCATTAAATGTAATTTTGCTCCTTTCCACACATAAATGCCTCCATGACCTGATTTTCATGTTCACCTGTACAAAGGGACAGAAAGGGATTAAAATGAATTGTGATTACCCTCACCACCACCACCAGCAGCCAGCTCACGGCTCCCAGCCCACCACAGCCTTTCCAAGGATCCTTTGTAGCATCTCCAGAGTGTGCCCAGAACATCTCCAGAGCTTTCACCATTATCCACAGCTCCTGCTCACATCCCAGAGGACACCCAGCACTTCCCCTCATGGTCCCTATGGCCCTTCCCTCCTCCAGAGCAAAGAGATGCACATCCTGCAGCTGATCCACACCCAGCTCTGTCCTCACTGCCCTGGACACACACAGACATGAACAAAGGTGACTCTTGAGCTCTCACTGAAGTCTCTCCACTGAGTAGGCAGCAATCTCATTTCTCTCTTATGTCCTTAGGGATACAAGAATTTTAAACTCTTTCATGGAAGGAAATATCTCCCACTAACCAGAACACGTAAGTAAATGCCATTAACGTGCCCATTAGGGATCAAACCATAGGCAGGATAAAAATGAAAATATTTCACACATATGCACAACCACAGAGTTTCAGGATAACAAAACAAGGTGCTAAAACATGAAACACATCAATTTTGGCTACACAGAACAACAGCCAGTGACATAAATCCTGTTTGAAAGATCTGAAGAAATATTCCAGGTCAGCTGAGAGGATACTGAACAAAGCTCACAGGAAGGATTTCCAAAGGTGCCAGTAACATCTGTGTGCTGCTGATGTGCCTGAGAACACGAGGCAGAGGCAGAGAAGCTGTTTTAGCACTGAGAGTCAATGCAGTGCCATTAACCAGAGAGTAAGAACTTTAGAGACTGCAAAATACAAGTCCCCTGGTCACTCATCCTATCTCTCTGCACAACTGAACTTATTTGATTTGAAGCAAGCCAATCAGAAGTCTACTTTAATAACATTATTATTTTTATTCGTGTAAAGACTTCATTTTTTGCCCCATCCCTGCAAGTGTTCAATGCCAGTTTGGATGGAGCTCTGGTCTAGTGGGAGGTGTCCCTGCCCATGGCAGGGGATTGGAATTCAAAATGGTCTTGAAGGTTCTTTCCAACCCAAACCATGCTGTGATTCTACACTGCAGTACATTATATTCCGTGATTCTGCATCTGCAGACAGCTCACTGACCCTTAATGCTCTCAGACTCACAGCGGTAACCAGTGCCCTGCAAAACAAATGATTATTAAAATCCTTAATTGTTTGGAAGCAGCTGATTAGAGAGAGCACACCCCTCTCTGCAGTATCTCAGCACAGCAGCAGTCAGCACAGCTGCTGATACTCTCTCATGATAGAAGCAAGAATTTTTAATTTTTTTTCTGAAAAATACAAGATCAAATATACTTCTGTTGAGGCTTGAAACAGGCTGATTTTATTGACATCTAGAATATGCTGAGGGGGCCCATGTGGAGAGGTATGTGGCAGAGATAAAGAATAATTTTTGAGGGTGACAGCATTTGATAATGGGCTGCAAATTAAAAAAGTCTTGATTGATCTGCGTATTTGGTATTGTAGTTAAAAACTCATTAAATAGAAAATGCTGCATTTGCTTTGGTTTTATTTATCAACCAAACAAATTCTATTTGCCATTTCAGAAATATTATTATGATTTCAGCTGACATGAAAAGAGATCCCTATGTATTTTATACAGAAGAATTTTACTTTCCCTCCCAATAAAAGAAAAATCCACTTACCACAGGATGTCATTTCATCAGTCCCATCTCCACAGTCATCCTCCCTGTCACACAGCCACGACGTTGGAATGCACCGTCCATTCCCACAAGAAAACTGATTAACCTGACAAGTTCTTGCTGTCAAGACAAAACACTCCAAAAATACCAGGGAAATGGACTGGATCCCTTGGGTCCCTTGGTGGGTGTCTGATTTTAGAAGCTGCAGGGCTGGAGGGCACCTCCTGTCCTTCTGCACTTTCCCCTGCTCTGACTAAACATCATTCACCTCCTTTGACTTCAGAGAAAACTGAGGTCATCTGCAGGGCTGTGTTCTACACCTCTGCTGTGGGGGATTCTTAGTGGCTCCTTCCTCATAAAAGAATGTGAAATTCAAGATATTAATGCAAAACCAGGTGGGAAGAAGAGAATTAATGGGCACTAATGCTTGAAGTAAACAAAAATCAGGGCATAAGCTGCCTGCCAGTTGGAATATTGACAACCTGTATCCCACGCCATGAACAATGATCTTTGTGAATTTTGTATTTACACAGGAAAATGAGAATTAGCCTGTGTGTGATGTGCCTGGCCTCATTGTTCTTAGGATCCTTGCCCTTGCAAACACTTAACCGCAATCATCCATTAAAGGAATCAATACATGTATTTCTCCTGAAGAAATAAGGATCGCTAAAAGAATTTGTGCCATGTAGTTGCAGAAATTACTTTGAAAGCTGATGAATAGTAAAATGTCACTAAAAAGCTAACATAGAAAACTGTCATTATGTATAATTTTGTTTATTTAAAATCTGAACCCATAACAACGCCAGTGATAGCAACGTGGATTTTGATTCCAAATTTAAGCTTTTAGAATTCATCTAGTTAACATTCTAGACTTTAAAAAAGTCTAATATGTCAAAAACCTCAGTGACTGAAAGAATATTGCTTCATTTTTTTTCCTTCTACCATTTTCCTTTTTCTTCAGAGAAGTAGCCCAAAACACAAAAGAGGAATATAAGTCTAAAATATTTCAAAGAAGTAATTTTTTAAACATTAACCGTTTTTGCCACTGCAGCAATAAATGGAAAAACAAGAATACAAAATTCGATCCATGACACGGGGTTAAAAAAGAAATGGTCTTCAAATTAGACTCTCACTCTACAAGCAAGCAGTTGGATATCAAAGAATATCAAGGCAGTAAGACAACAGGGAATATTTTAATACACAACGTGTGTTGTCTTGCACTGCACTTCAGTTCAAAACACTCATCAGCTTATTGATGGTTGCATATTTGAGATTTAATGCTTGTTTGGAGTACTCTGACAACAAGCACTAAACATCACTTCCACACAAGCAAATTGGGAATTCCATGATTTACTGCAGTGGAATCAGTAAACAATCCTCATCTTGCTATTTGCTTAAAAATCCACTCTCCAGTTAATAACTCAGAAATCAAAAGAATTTCAAGGCACCAAGTAGAAACTGTATAACTAATTATGCATAAACTAAATCAGCATAAAATAAAATTTACTGGAGACATGGCACCCATCACAGCACGTTAATAAACAAAGTTCTAGCTGCCAAAAAAGATTTGTACCTCAAAGTTTGTACCTGAGCATTGCTTTGACAGCCGACCCATATGAGAGATTAAGAGCTGAATAACTTTGGAAAGCACAGCCAAGCACATGGATTAAGTAAAATATAATTTGCATTCCAGCCTTGGTGGCTTCAAAATCTGAATTCATTTAAAACATCAACAATCAGATTACCATTAGCAGCCTGGTTCAGTTCAGTTCAGTTCAGTTCAGTTCAAATCAGTCCTGAACCATTCATGGAACTGAAATTAGAGAACCTGTTTGCACGACCAAGTAAAATTTTTACCTGCACAAGTTTTATTTGATTCGTCTTCGTTATTACCACAATCATTAGCTCCATCACAAAGCCACCTCTTGGGAATGCAGCGATTATTTTGGCACTTAAACTGATCATCAGGGCAACTATGATTGACTGTGGAGAAAAAAAGAGAGGGTTTTTTCCTAAGAAAATAATCTGAGCAAAAAAGCCGTGAAATGTGTGAAAAGAACACACGAAATGCTGTTCCTCAGTGATGCAGTTAGTGTGGTTATCCTGTATGTGTAACTACCATGACATAAAGATTGTTCAGCAAACCAGTCAATTACCAACACTGCAGTACTTCAAACGTAAATTAAATAATATCTACTAAAGATACCATTATGGAGAGCCTCTTCTATTAGGTGATAAAAGGTAGCAGCATTTTATAGTGCTGTTTCCTTAAAGAAACATGTTCTTGATCACACTGGGGCAGTGTGATGAGGTTTGCAAACTAAAGTGCATATTAAACAAAGGAAAACACCGAAGGGAACAGATGCAAGCTGCTGAGTGCAGATCCAAAATATGATACCAGAGTGAGCAGGGATTTGGGCAGGTCATAAAATGTTTCTAAAATGAGGCACATTACTGTCAATGGCCACATATAGATCTGCTGTTTACTCACCATGAAATTGTAGGTGTCAAAAAGTGAAATATGCAACTCGGTGTAAAACTGACAAAAAAAAAAAAATCTGGTATTCAGGAGTGAACAAGGTATCTCTCAAACACGCTTTTGCTGGCTACCAACTCTCATGGAAAGGATGAAGCTGAATACATAGAATTTATATAAATACTATTGGCTTTCTCTTGCAAATGTAGTAAGTGTTTATGTTCTGCTTCTTTCATGCTAATATCATCTATTATTAGCAGACCTTGCTCATCTGGATCTAGACAAGAACAGTAAACTGCACACGGTCTCAAACGCTGGGTTAAAAATAATCTCAGCTATTTTTCACCTACTCAGCCATCCACAGAACTCTTTTTTTAAAGTTTAACATACATCTGGAAACAAAGGGTATTTAAAATGAAAGGATGTCTTGCAGGCTTATCCTTGACATTTCAGCAGCTTTTATCTTTGACCTTTCTGCCTGTTCTTGCAATTGAAGATGACACAGAGCGAGGGTGATATCAATAGCACATGAACCCTGGTTGGTGTGCAGGGTGCAGAAGCACAGGAAGCAGAGATTAATTAATAATCTGAGCAGAAAGGTGTCCCAAATCTTGTACTTCCAAAGTCTGCAATGTGACTGGAGAACTAAACTGGAAGCATCCAAGTATTAAAATCACAAGTTGAAGGGTTCGTGTTTTTTTTTTTTTTTTTTTTAATTTGACTTTAATACTTGACAGAGGTGCTGCTTTAAATGGTCATTAAGCTTTTGCTCATATATATTTAGTAACATGTGTATTCTGCTCATAATTGCAAATATTTCAAACTCATAAAGAACTATTGGAGTTACTATGGCAACTGCTGAGAAGAGATCAATGTTATCACACTGACCATGTAAACTATAGATCACATTCAGGTTTAAGACTAAATTATGATTTCATTTATATTTGTATAAATCCTCGGAGAAGTACAAGCTTTGATCAATGAACTGGTCTTCCTTACACTAATTTAAAAGACAATCAAGTCAAATCTGCTGAATGATTTTCCTTCTCACTCTCTTTATTAGCTGAGCTCCTTACTTTAAGTGCAAGAAACGCTGGGTTCAAAACAGAACGAGAGTAAGCACTACAATTCAGAACTAAGAAAATATTTTTTTAAAAAATTGCTGAAATCAGCAATGGTTACTGCATGGAGTTACCAAAATACAAAAATATTGTAAAAAAAATTTTAAAAAAATTTTAAAAAGCCAAAAAACCTACAATGAACCAAAACAAATCCAAACCTGGCAATTTAACAGCCATATGGCAAATGATCTAGGCATTACAGAGGATCACAAGATCAGTTTGTATCAGCAGAATCAGTGTGAAGCAGGCAAGATTTACCCAAGGATGAATAAACAATCACCCTTCACAAACTCATTCTCTCAGCCTAGCCAGAATATATTTCAGCAGAAACACACACGTCCAGTTTTGGAGATCCAACACCCAGAATCACTTCAGAAAAGAGCAACGAAATCTAAAAAAAAACTGCCATAATCTACTAGGGGAAAAAAAAAAAAAAACCCCAACCAGAAAAAACACAATAAGAAAAAACTAACAAAAACCCAGAAGAGTTTAGAGTTGTTTGGTCTCAAAGAGATAAGAAAGTGAGAGTATGATAAGAGTTTTCAGACAAACAGAACAATACTGCAGAACAGAAGATTGTTCATGTCTACAACTGATTGGGAGAAATATTGTATTTTCATTTCAGTAAAGGAGATTTGGTTTAGAGAAATGATATAAGGACAGAAATAGAAAGAACTGTGGCAAACAGAGTAAGGAAGAGAATTCTCAGTGCTGCAACATTAATTTTAAAACAGGCCACTAAAGTACCTTCCAGAAATGACAGGGACATAATTGGTATGTTTTCTATTATTTTTCATTTCAACAGTGGAACTCTACAGCTGAAAAATACATCTCTTGTAAAACCGTAACGTTGAAGACAACGTACATTAATTTAATACTGCAAGTGATGTAGGGATTTGGGCTTTGGTTTTGTTGCTGGTTTGGTTTTCTTGGGGGGAGTTGGGTAGGAGTTGGTTTCTTTACTTTGTTGGTTCAATTATTTGTGGGGTTTTTTGGTTTTCTTTTTTTTTTTTTTTCCTTTTCTTCCTGAGGATTTTTGGGATATTTTTAAAGAAATGCATTATAGAATCTCAGAAATTTTCACAGTTGGAAGGGACCTGATAAATCCCATGGTGTAATCCCCTACTTGAGCAGGGCCAGATAGAGCAAGTTTCAAGCATTTCCACAGACAGGAACTCCATAATCAGTTGGGCAACCTATTTCAGTGTCTGGCAGTAAAAAAGGTTTATCTCTCAGACATTCAGATAAAAGTAGTAATGCTTTTCAGTTTGTGCCCATCACCTCTTGTCCTATTAGTGACACTACCAAGAAGAGCCTGGTTCCCTTTTTCCATTCCCTCCCATTGGGTGTTATACTGTGCAAGAAACAGTGGAAAACAAAGCAAAACCCACCAATATTTAAAGGATCAGGAATGACTATGGCAACCCCAAAAGATGAGTGCTCTTGCACTGTGCTATGCAACAGTGAGATTTGAAAGGGCTATAATTCCTGCATGCAGGAAAAGAACAAATCAGAATCACAGAATCATCAGCTTGGAAGAGACCTCCAGGATCATCAAGTCCAACCCAACCCCAACCTCAACTAAACCATGGCACCAAGTGCCACATCCAGTCGTTTTTTAAACACATCCAGAGATGGCGAATCCACCACCTCCCCAGGCACACCATTCTAATACTTTATTACCCTTTCTGTAAAAAACGTTTTCCTAATATCCAGCCTATATTTCCCTTGGTGCAGCTTGAGACTGTGTCCTCTTGTTCTGTCAGTTGCTGTCTGAAGAAAGAGACCAACTCTAAACTGAGGGGACAGAGCTGGACACAGCACTCAATGTCCATCCTAAACTGAGGGGACAGAGCTGGACACAGCACTCAATGTCCATCCTAAACTGAGGGGCCTGAACTGGACACAGCATTCAGTGTCCATCCTAAACTGAGGGGACAGAGCTGGACACAGCACTCAATGTCCATCCTAAACTGAGGGGAACAGAGCTGGACACAGCACTCAGGTGTGGTCTCACCAATGCTGAGTACGAGGGAAGAATGAAAGAAAGGAGATAAAAGATTTGCATGGACATCTTAAAGATGACTGCTTTTGTTTGGCTGGCATGGTCTGGCTTGCAATCCTTGAAGTGAGGCAGGGATTGAGGGTTTAAAGGGCAGTGCATACGTACAGCAGATCTCCGAGTGCTCGTCGCTGCCGTCCAGGCAGTCGTCGTCGCCGTCGCAGCGCCAGCGCTCCTGGATGCAGCGCTTGTTGCTGCACTGGAACTGCTCCGCCTTGCACAGCTGGGGCAGCACCTCTCCCTCTTTAACTGGGGAAAACATCCAACAGGAACATCTCTTTATCTGCTTGATACACCCACAATGCTATACTGCCCCTACATAAACATTTATCAATTCTTGTTCTCACCCTTCAGAACATTTTTACGTGAACTCGGCACAACGGAGATAATTCCACCTAAAGCTGGTAGTGGCACATATATCCAAGTGCACGGTTGAAGAAATGAACTCTTAATAAATGGAAAAAAAACCTGAACAGAATGGCACTTAAACTGGTTTTTAAATTGCTGCTTAGATGACAGTGTAAAAGTATCAGTTTAAAATATTGCAATACCTCATCAAAGCAAACAGGAAATATTCTGACAGACGTTGGCCAGGTTTGGGTGCACATTTAGAGACAGGAAATTATTACTAAAAAGCTGATTCTTGTATCCAAGCAACAACTCAAACACCTGCATTATGTACTGGTACAGAGTCAGCAGAGAAAAAAAGGATAAAATTCTGTTGGGGCAGAGTTAAGTCACTAGCTACAAGCTTATTGATAAATCCAGGCAGATGTACTTCTCAACATCAGGTTCAGAATGCTTCATGTGTAAATGCCACACATCAGTCCAGGACCCTCTGAGGAATAGCAGAATACCTCCAGGAATACTCCAAAGAGCCAGGCAGTGAAATGTGCTGGGGAAAAAAAACAGGAAACCTGCCCCATTCCAATCTCAAAGTCTCTAACTTCTCTTTCTAATGCCTAAATTCCATCTTACCAGTGAGGAGTGCCCATTCCAGTAATTTCTGCTGAATAGGAAAATAGCCTTTTTTTTTAACAAAAATGATGGCTCTGGTCATTGCAGGCTCTGTAATGTTCATCATGCTATGTCCATCCTTATGCTTTACTCATCTCTACAAACCTTATTGCTGGAGACTTACGTAAAATGTTACAATTCACTTCAAGAAATACATCAATGAGACTTAGAAAAAATAGAGAAAATCTTCTCAGAAAGTTACAAACACCAAGCCTAAACATTAAAAAAATACCTGTAGTACATGGCAAGTTATTACTTTAATTGAAAATCTCACCCTTTATTAGAACAACTTCTATCATTGTCTCAATGAAGATATGCAAACAAAAGATGAAAGACACCAATATTTGCACACTATGTCAGAACCTATCATATATAAATACATCGGCTTGATGTGTTTTATGAACAGTTTCATCATGAACATCTCAATGTCAGATTTCTGTTTAAGATACTTAGTAGAATAATCTGAAAACTGTTCATATAGATTTAAATTAATAATTATATTGATCCATTTCTGATATTTTAAAAATGTTTCAATGAACTATTTAAGTGCTTTATCGTATCAGATACGCTTAAATATTTTCCAATGCATTTTGTCCTTAAATAGTGTACTTAACATTCTGTTTTCTTTGGAAACTCTTTTATATTCTGGATTATATTTTATATTTATTCAAGTAATATTTCTTTGTTTTATAGACCCTCTAGGAGGCCACACTTTCTGGTTTTATTTACAGGTATGACTTGATCCCTTAACAGCAGCATCAACTCAGATATTCTGTAAGAATCTTACTCATGCAGGTTGTACTGTTTTCCTCCAAAAGCTGATTATCAGCACAGGCACAAACTCTGCCTCCAGGAATGGCCAAACAAAGAGTGCTGCAGCCTCCATTATTAACACGACAGGCATTATCACCTGGGAAAAGAAATAAAAAGCAACTTTAAAACTAACAGCCATGCCAGGACTATACAATGGGGGTTTTAGTTCCTTTGATTTTTGTTTTTTTTTTCTTTTTTCTTTAGGAGCATAAACAGATGAAGAATTTTTTGCAATTACTTTTCTCTCATATTAGGAGCACATTATTCTCATAGTTTGGTTACTGTGGGTTATAATACTTAAACATGATTAGTTACAGGTTGCAATACCCTAAAATAATAATAATGATAATAATAATAAAAATTCACAAAAAAACTCTGCACCATAAGCTCACAGAATTTTATCTGCCTGTTTTATGTAGGGAACAAATACTGCAAAATGTTTGACACAGCTACATGCACACACTGGCTTCAAGGAATCAAACAGCAGATAAAGGAATGTTCTGAAGTTAATTGGCATCTGTACACGTTAAAAAACAGTGGCTACAAATGCAGATTAGGAAAAAAAAGAGAGAGAATACAAAAGTATAAAGCGTTTATGGCAGATAGAATACAGGGAAATATCCCACCACTCTTTTCTGAACACATCTGCCATGGCTCTGCTGTTTTTTCGGTGTTATTGTTCCTTCCCAAAGCTGTTCCCATGAAGACACTGACAGCTGTCAGGTGTTCCAACCACCCACCAAGGGCTGCTGCATCCTCACCACCTCATTCCTGAGACAACCACACTTGAAGTCACTGAGAGCCCACAAATGTTTGTGTCACTTTGGTCACGACCCAACTGCTTGGATCTGCGCTGCTAGTGACACCCAGCTTCTCATGAGCAAAACTCTGCTGATTTCAGGTATTGGTGAGAAGTCATTATCATCAAGTAAAATATAAAACTTCATGTCTGCTGAACTATTATATTAATTTTTTTTTTCATCTTCTTGTTCTAGTGAAAAGAAGTTCCTCCTTTTAAAGGTGTACAAAATATTTATCAGCTTGCTGGGCTAAAACAGACTCCACACAATTCCTTCTCCTCAAAGCTCCTCATTTCACTTTTGATAGAAAATATAGTGTTAGGTTCTCATGGAGCTATGGACATGGATATTAAACTGTCCCACCAGAGCCATTCCTGCAGGTGCAGAGAAATCTCTTTAAAATATTAAATGAACATCAGATAATGAGCAAATTATTTAAGACTTTGAAATTTTTTATATTTTAAGTTGTACCTTAATATGTCTTACAATATTAAGCAGTGCTTAATAACCTTTTCCTATACTTTTTCTGATCCACCATACACAACATTTCTTAGAATAAAGTGTGTCAACAGCCCATTAAAGCCCCAATGAACTTTTAAATAAATTTGTTGAAAATGATTAATAGAGAATTAAGTGAAAGGACACTGTGGTACTTGCACTTTCACTGGATAGGGTGTGAGTGACATGACAAGAACACAACTGTACAACCAGGAAAAATGGGAATCCTCTGGGAAGTCTGAGAGCTTGATCCCAATTTTAGAAAGAACTTAGACTGGACACTCAATACACATTATTAGATCCTGACTTCAAGCCTGAGACTACGACCTAAACCACTTAAAAAAAAATCAACTGTTGCATCTATGATCACCAAAACCAAAATATTGTGAACAAAACATCAGAAATATAAGAAATTTATTTGAGTCTAAATTTTGGGAATTCTCAGGTAAAACAAAGCCTCAGAAAAAGTTGCCTTGAAAGTCTCTCCACCTTTACAGGGCCATCATTGTACAAATCAAAGGATGTCAGTAATGCAAAGATTTTAACAGTTCTCAGAAGCTGCCAAAATAAACAAGCCAAAATACAGTCTTCAAAAGTGACTCCAAAATTACATAGCACAAGTCAAAACATTTGCAGTGATTTAATTAAAGAATGTACATGAGTTTGTCGGCTCACTAAAAGAGAATAAGCCTACAGAATAAAAGACTATTTCAGACAAATATAGAAAACTCATGATGATTCTGAAGCCCAATGAAAGCTGAAAATAACTAACATCAAAAATTAAATCACTAGATCAAAGTCAAATGGTCCATCTTGAAGATGAAAAGTTCCTACTTAACCTCATAATTGGGATGACAAACTCCTGCACAGTGGGTTATGTGCTAAGTAAAGCGATAAAAGAGGGGATGATGACAAGGAAAATAGAAGTACCAAGAGTTAAAGCAAAAAGATCCAAGATAAAAAGGTTTAAAAAGTGCAGTCTTCAACCTGAAGGTGCAATGAGACCTTCAGTCCCATCAGTCTTGCTGAAGAGACTCCCAGGCTGAAATGTCTCCCAAACTACAGTTCAAATGGGTTAAGCCTCTTTATTGAACAAGCTGTAGAACCTGTAAAGCTATCAAATATTTGGGAAATTAAATTTCCTCGACTAGAGTTCCTAGCAGCAATTTTATATGGTTGTTCTTAAAATAGTCCCCAAATTTTAAAACACTTTCAAAGCTATTATATTTTTGATATTTTGACAGCTTTTAAAACCGTTGTTGCCCTGTTGATTGGATGGGAGTAAATTAGGTCAATTCCATTTTAATTAGCTAAAAAATTAGTCCAGAGCTAAACCAACAATCTAATTGCATTTCAGTCATTGCTCTCAGAAAAAAAGATGGCAACCATGCACATTTGATTAATCTTCTCATTTCGAGATACACTGGAATATTTATTGCATTTGCACCTTCTTATGAACCTAACATCAAATGGTGTTAAATTGTCTAAGTCCACTCCACATCAGCCTGCTGCTCAAGCTCTTCTTTGCAGTCTGAGGATTTAAAACATTAGCTGATTTCAAAAGAGGCCACTTCAATCGCTGCAAATGCACTTACACAAGAATTATTTACACGGAAGTAGCAATCCAATGCAGTGGAAATACCTGCAGGCCTTGGCAGGGTCACATTCTGAGTGTAAACCCAACTTTTATGATTACTACGCTTTACTGTCACAGTGAAGGTAACTGTGACAAACATTTAGGTCCTCTGATTTCAGGGCAGAGGGTGAAGGGAAAATAATTAGGAGGGGGAACAATGATTGTAACTAAAAAAAGAACACTTTAGAAACAGATGAAAGAAAATAGGGATGGTGCCCCGAAACTGTGCACAGTACCCAGGAGAACTCCGTGGGAGTAACCAACTGAGGACCTGGAACTGAGGAAAACATGACAATAGCTAGGGTAGGTCTGAGGGTAAAGGTCCAATCAGAAACTCGAGCTGGGAACATGACCATATTTGTACAACATAACTGACCAATCATAAAAACACAACCTGATATGGAACAACTTCATTAACATGCAAACTCCCATGAACCTCTGCTACTTGCCACAATGAAAAAGGGGTTTCCCACGGCCTTAGGTTTATAGTTTCTTCAACCTGGCTGACTCCCACACTTCACCTTTCCATTTTTTAGGATTCCTGATGCACAGAGACTCAAAGACTCAGCCTAAGAAAGTAAGGTGGATTCTAAGCTCTGAAAGCAACAAAAAAACCCCAAAAAATCATTCCCCCTCAAGGGGATCATGCCTCCTTCGAGAGAGACAACAAAAAACACCTCTCTTTGAGGAGTCCCCAAAAGCTTCAAGTCCCTACCCAAAGCACAAAGCAAAGCAGCATTGGAACAATATCCTGGAAAAGTCCCCCTGATAAAAATGCCAATCTAAATTGAACTATGCCCAAATGAAATGACACAGTTTCTGCTCGTGTAGACAGTGACAAGACCAGCAGCACCAAAGCAGTCACCCCAAAATATCAGAGCCCAAAGTTTCTGAGGTATGTGCATGTAATCTTTAATATACAACTTGTCTATAAAGTGGTTTTCTGTGGTTTTCTCTATGACAACTCAGCATTGAGCCTGCTCTTTTACAAGGAAAACATGCACACACACACACACACAAATAGTTTCTTTAAAAGAAATTTTTATGCTCCTTTGGGAGCAATGGCAAGATCAACCTCACAGAGCATGACAAAAAGGGAAGTTCCTAAAGGCTGTAGTTAGCTTACAAAATTCCAATTACAATTTCAAACAAAGAATATATTAACGAGCCAAATTCCTTCCCTTAAGACTTTAGCTCATTCAGCAAAACTGTCTGAGAGGCAATACTTTCCCTCTCTGGTGTCAGCTTATTTGGAAGCTAACAGCAACAGCATTAAATGTCCCTTTTTTCTGAAAAATAAAGGAATTTTCTGACTACCAAATAAAGCAGCAGTAGCATTGAAAGCAAACACTGCATCTTCTGTTAGCAGACACAGCATTCTGAAATTTGGCCACCTGAGGGTAGATTTGGGCCCAGATTTTGCCTTCAAAACATCAACCAAACAAAACCTAAACTAAATCCAAGAAAAAAAACCAAAGAAACTATACTTTTACTCTGTCTTTGAGTGTCAGACAGAGTCCCTGAAAAGCAGCTGTGATAAGAGGAACACTGTTGAGCAACCCTGACTTAGCACAGAGCTACACAGAACAGCTTGGTGTAGGTAAAGGAAATTTAGAGGCTACAGTATATCAGAAAAGAGAAAATCTAAGCAGTAAAAAAATCATCTTTTAAACAGTATTTTATCTTATACTAATTCCTGGTGCTCATTTTTGTGTTTGGTGACAGACCAAGCAAACATTCTGGTGATTAGAAATATGTTTTAATTAGTGAGCAAATACTCAACAACTCAGGAACGCCGCTTGTAGTACATGGAATGCAAAGTTTTCTTCAGTAAAAACACATTTTTAACTTTACCTGTGGAGTAGCAATTGTATTTTTCAAATTCAACCATGCAAAACCACGGCTTTTATCTAATTTCTCTACAGATACAAGTAGCAACAACTATGGATTTTTCCACTACTCTCAAAGAACTGCTTTTATTCTGTGCAGCATACAGTGATGATTGTAGACCAAGATGAGGGAGAAAATTTTAAAAAAAAAAAATACAGGCAGGATCTATGATCTCATTTAAGAAAAGGTAAATATAATCATATATTTTCTATCTATGAGCCAATGCAGGTATGTTACTCTCTGTAATTGATACTTGCACAGCATCTCTTGATCACACAAGGAAAAAGGGCAATAAAGGCAGTGTGAAAGCAGAGAATCAGACAGGAATAATGCTGTGATTCCCCTTTTAGTATTTATGAGATAATCAATTTCTACATCAATGGACTGAAACTCTGGAGAGTAACTTTCTCCTGCCACAACCCATATTTGTTTTTCTATTTTTGTTCATCCAGTCACCTCAAAATACTCGGAGACTCTAAGGGAAAATGTCCTTTTATAACAGACCTCTGGAGATTCAAGTACCTTGCTGTTTGCGTGGATCATAGATCTGGAGCCCAAACAAAGGTGGCCTCTCACTTCTCAGCAGTGTCACATTCTTTGTCACCAGATCCAGCTGGAAAATTGACCCATTCATGTAATCTGTCCAGTATATGTAATTCCCATGATGTGACAGTCCAAAAGGATGATTCAAATCTTTTCCATTGTAGACTACCTGCAGTTAATTAGTGGTAGATGAGCATCAGCAAGGTTAAAAGAATCTTAAATTTTTCAGAGAAGGTAAAACAGGAAAAAGGAAAACTGAGGTAATTACTGTTCCAAACATAACAACCTATTGCAATAAAATTAAATAACGAGTGCAAAGCCCTTCTGTGCAGCAGAACCAATACCTAACTCAAAAAAAACTTTATATAAATTCACATTAAGTGGCCCCCATCAGAGAACACAGGAACAGACTGCCCAGGGAAGTAGTGCGGTCTCTAACCCTGGGAGGATTTGAAAGACAGGGAAGTGGGGTTTAGGGTCATGGTTAGTGGGGAACTTGGCAATGCTGGGTTAAGGGTTGGACTTGAAGATCTTTAGGCCTTTCCCAACATAAACAATTCCATGGTGCTGTGATTCTATCCCACCAGATTCAGTTTGGAGTCACTGGTCTCCTTCTTCTGACTGGGATCCTTGCTCGAACCACGAGTCTTTTTTCTACGTTACCTCTAGAGAGAAGGAAGCAGCTCCTCACTTCCCCTGCCTTGTCTGTTTCCAGACACAAACCCAAGAGAACATGGAGATAAAGACAACTAGAATACTCCTTTGAGATAATTGACAAACATCATCCCCTTTAGCCCTTCAAATTTTCTCTTTGGACTTGGAATTCCCATAGTCAAAGCTCCTTCCTCATCTCTGAACTGCTTTTGATCCAAATTCATCAATCAGTCAAAAATCTGACAGCTGTTGGTGGAATTACAGACCTCCTTATCCCCCAAAATATTTATTAAAAAATTACAGATGCAACTGATCCAGTTAAATTTTGACCAAAACATCCTATAATGAAATACAAACGATTCAGCATCAAAAGCAGGCATCTTATAGTTATTTTCAGCTACATAAATTCAAGTAGTTATGCGTTTTTTGTTATATCTCAGGATTATAGAAAAACCACTTTTCAATAAAAAACTCCACAAACAAAAAACTGTTCCGTAACACATTTTAATTAAAACCTATAAAGGCAGGTGCTTCTAATTATTCACCAGTCACTAATTTTATGAAGCAGATAAATTATCAGACTCCAGTCTGAGCCTTAACGACTTTCCAAGTGTTTTGTTCTGTGCTTGTTGCTTCTACAAACCCACACAGAATGTCTGCACAGACTTGTATCCAGCTAGTGCAGGCATTAGTAAAAACTAAAGCAACCTCTCTCCATCTTTGACAGAATCTGTTGTGTGCTGCCCCTCTGAGTATTACCCCAAAAGCTCAAAAGAGGCACAGAGATTCATAAAACCAGCTCATCCAGCGAATTCAAGGACAAGCCTGTCTGGGATAGTCAAAATAAAAATGGGTTTTTCTGCTGCAAAGCTCTTTGCAGCTTCATGGCTCAATCAAAATATCACTCATTGCCTCATGAGAAAAAACAGACTTAAAAATAAAATAAAAACCAGGTTAGGTGTCACTTAGGACAGAGGAACACTCTAAGCTGTGCTGCAGTGTCTCGCTGGAGACACCCACCACCATTCCAGCAGAGGCGATGCCGGACACGCCGCGGGGCTCTGCAGAAACCTTGGGAAGAACTTTTAACGTAACGCAATAAAATCCGGAGACAGAACATGCCTGTGGCAAAGCAGCAGCATTTCTCTTTTACCTTTCTGTCAGTCCCATTCAAATAGATCCTTTCAATGTGATCATAATAGGCATCACACCAGTACAGCACGTTGGCACGGTAGTCCAGAGTTAAACCATTTGGCCAGAGCATCTTTGATGTGACAAAAACCTGCCGGCTGTAGCCGTCCATCCAGGCCTTCTCAATCCTCCCCACGCTGGCATCTATTTCATCCTCCTCCCAGTCTGTCCAATACATCCATCTGGGGAATCACAAAAATGAGCGCTCAGATCCCATTTTAATCAGGTGAATTATACAGCAGGCTTTTAGCAGCAGCCCACTCAAACCAGAGCAATTTTGACTTTTGGGTGTTTCTTCCCACTGCTGTTTCTGCAACTCTCTTTACTGTCCCTCACCACTGCTGATGCTGCTGAAGTGACACTTATGCTATTTTGCTTATATTGTGATAAATTACAGAAATATCAGAGAACCAATAAGTTTATTTATTTCCACCAGAATAATGGGGTTTCTTTCTTTGTATTTTTTTAAACCATCTCTTGTATTGACTCTGTCACAAACCTCACATTTTTAAAGTGAGCTGGTCCTGGCCAGGTCTAATTTGCCTTTATGATGTAAAATCTCCTTTTTATTACACCTAATTCTATCAAAGAAGGTGTAACACAATAATTATTTGCACTCTGTTTTTAGAGCTAAAGGATAACCTTGACATTCTGTGAACTTCAGGTCCCACATGAAAGCAGCTAAATCACTCAGAAAACTGTTATGAGTACTTTGTCCATCACAAAAATATTTAGGAATAGTTGCTGTGAAAATTAGTTGAAAAAGAGCCAGTAGGCAATTTTAGCATAGTTTTATGGTTTATAGCCCAGCAATATAGATTAAAAAAAAAAAAACCAAAACAAACAAACAAACAAACAAACAAACAAAAAACCACCACCAAAGTCTGGCACCAATATTACTTTGGAAAAGTCAAAAATAAAAATCTATTAGCTCCTCTACAAATACTGGCTCTGAGGCACTCTATGAGCCATTCTCTACTGGACACTACACTATAAACATTTCCTTATTGAATTATTCTGAATGTCACATTCCATTACAGAATTTGCCCTTGAAAACTGTGATTTCCACCATTTAAAATATGCAACTTGAACTTGTACAAAAACAGAGGGCAGCAAACATGCTAAGAAACAGCACTTTTTCTTTTTCTTTTTCTTTTTTTTTTTAACCTGTTTTTCCCTAAGGAAAATGAGTTAATGGGAAGAAATACTTAGAAACCTGTGAGCACTCTGTGAATCATCTCAGATTGTATCACATACAGTCACATCATTCCATAAATGAAAACATTTGCCAGACAGCAGATGTTTACTTTTAGTCAAACCCAGGACTTCAATTAATAAGCATTAAAGAGAAGAAAAACATCATGCCAATATTAAATGGATCCTATTTGTTAAAGTTATCATGATTTAATTGCTATTGATGTACTTCACATTTTCTCTCACCAGATTTATGTTTCTGAAATAACTTCTGTGATCTTAACCCATTAACCATTTAATTGGGCTGTACTTTGAAGAATAAAGTCCTGGAATTTAAATACTGAATTTACAAAAGAATGATACACCCAAGTGAAAAAATCATTTTATTATCACACCTGTGTAAATTACGTCAAATCTATTGGTCAAAAAAACTTATTCAAATGCACTTTTATGTATAAGAATAATTTGGTATTTATGAGAAACTGGGGAAAAAAAAGAAAAGTTGCATTACACAAGTTTGCAGATATGCAAATGCAGCTTTTTTGTTTATTTTTCATTTCTCTCAAATTGCCCACTAGAAGGTTTTTTGGGTTCTGTTAATGTTTTTGTAAATATGTGCAAAGAACATCAATCCATTTTTGCTCCACAAGCCTTACAAACTCCATTGCATGCCTGACTCAAACAGCAGAGGCTTTAATCACAGAATTATAAACCCTGCACATGCCCTGAGGCTCAGGCAGGCGCAGGTCAGTGTGGCACTTATTTTATTGGGAGACGAAATATGTTTTACAAATATTTACATGACTTCTCAAGAGCAATTATTGAGCTTTTCTCCATTAACTTTTTGTCCGTCCTTATTCCAGTTATCCTGTCATAAGCTAAAACCTGCTCACAGTGACAGGCATTTATGTCAGTGTGCTTTAATTGGATCTCAAAATGCAGTTAATGCTCCAACACCATTTAAATCAGGACTAAAATTCTGGAAACACAATTAAAAAGCCATAATAAATGCTATCCCTCAGGAAGAGCTTCCATGAGAGGTATAATCATGAAGGACACACTATTTTATTAGAGAAGTGTTTTATATAATGGCCCTGCTCAGGCAATACATCTTCACACTCTGTTTCCTGTGCTGTGAATTTACTGAGCTGGGGAGTTTAACAAAGTAATTGCAGGTGTGGTTATGGCTCCTGGTCTGATTTTATACCCTCACTATCTGACCTTAATGAGTTGTAGCCTTTCCACAGCCACTTCCACTCCTCAAAGGACAGGCTCAAAAGGGAAAACCTGAGAGTGTAAATATTTTCTATAATAGGAAAACAGCAATCAAGCCAGCCACACTGAAACTACCAACCTACATCATTCTCCAGTGACAACTCTCTGAACAAACCTAACAGGGACTTTTTTCAAGTAAACCACCATTATATCCCAGTAATATAATGTGGTCTGGGTTTTTTTTAAGCAGCCTACCAAAAGTAGTTAAAGCTAAAAAGTAATGAAGAGAACCTGGCTCAGTTTTGTAAACCAATGTGTACAAGGATATGGTCATAATTAGCTCCAGAAATTGAGAATACAGACAGAAACCCAGGACAGCATGTTAAAATTCACTTGATATTAAAAATTCATACAAGAGTTACACCCTCAATCTGTTGGAGAAAAAGGTGAGTCACATTCAGATTAACAGAACAGACATTCAACACTGACAGGCATACAAATTCAACACTGAAGGGTTCAGGGCAAGAATGCTGGGCAGGAATTACAGATATTACAGACTCCTGAAGGATTACAGACTGCTACAGGACTCTACAAACCTCACGCTGAGCAAATTAAATCCTGTATTTATGCTACAAAGAAAACCATTACAGAAAGATCAGTTTGCTTCATACCCATTGACGGGATCAACAACAATTCCTCTAGGGTGGGACATGTCTCCCTCCAACAGAGTTTTCCTACTCTGAGCAGCTTTTTCCAGTCTGGCAACAGCAATTGTTTTCCTGTGGCCATCATTGGTCCAATACAGATTGTTTCCAATCCAGTCCACTGCTATGCCTTCCACATTGTCAAGATCTGTTGAGAGAGAAAGAGCAGTAGAAAGGGATCAATACTATTCATGTTCTATATTTACTTATGTTCACTGTTTCTTACGTGATATCCACGTCGTATTTTTAAAATCCCTTTTTTCCCTTATCTACTGAAGGTCCGAAGCAAATTACAGATATTAGGTGTCAACCAAAGTATCACCTTTCCTCTTTCCTTTCCTCTTTCCTTTCCTCTTTCCTTTCCTTTCCTCTTTCCTTTCCTTTTCCCTTTCCTTTTTCCTTTCATTTTTCCTTTCCTTTTTCCTTTCCTTTCCTTTCCTTTCCTTTCCTTTCCTTTCCTTTCCTTTCCTTTCCTTTCCTTTCCTTTCCTTTCCTTTCCTTTCCTTTCCTTTCCTTTCCTTTCCTTTGGAATGAAGATTTCTTTCAGCCTGTTGGCTTCAATTCATTTAAGAAACTAAATCTAAATTTTGTATATCAATCACAGGTGTAGAGATGACAGTATGTCCTGTGAGACAAAATATGAGAAAGTTATCCAGGGAAAGGAAAAAAACCCAAAAAAACAAAAAAAAAAAAAAGAGGCATGTGCTGAGGAGTCTTGCAAAATGTGTTTTAACATTTTTAACCGTGTTTCTGATACACCTGAACATCGCTGCACTTCTGGGAAACTATTTTCCCTTGTGTTTTAAGAAGCTTGAGGGAAGCAAACGTGTCAGAATGAGCTGTCTGGGACATGAAACAACAGAATGATGACATTTCTAACCCAGCAACCATCTGGTCTGACAAGAATCACCCCAAGCACAGAAGAGCTGTGGGTCAGGCAGTGTCTGAGAGCAGTGCCAGCAGCTCAGCCAGCTTCCCCAGCCTGATGGACACTGCCAGTTTTATTTCCCAGCTCTCAGTGCCTTTGCTGCATTCTTTTGAACAATGTCAGAGGCAGCTGGAAGTTCCTGAAAGAGAGGAGTGGCCTTTGGTCTCAGGGTGGCCAAGGAGGTTGGGAAAAGTGATGAGAATGGAAGGGAAAAGGAGAGAGGATTTCAGCAAGGACCTGGAGCTCAAGGCTCAGGGAAAAAAAAAAAAAACAAACCAAAACCTGCTGAACAGGACAGGCAACACAGACAAACTTGAGCTGTGAAAGAAATGTCCTATAAAGGCCTGAGGGGCCTCAGCAGATTTTGTTCAATCCAAGAAAACACTGACATGAGTAAAACCAAGCTTGAGGACAAGCAGCCATTTGTTCCAAACGCAATTTAGGTTTATCTTGTCTGACACAGCCAATTTGAGCTAGACACAGTTTATATACTAATAAGATCAGATTTTTATATTAAAAAGATGATCTTTTAAAGGAAAATATTTTGCTGTTTTTTTGCTTCTTTGGGAGTCAAACTAGTCCAAATATGGGCTGTCGGTTAGAATGCTGGATACCTCTTAAAATTTACTAGACTTCTGCTCCATGTCTATTCAGCTTCATACAATACTGTCTCTGAGCTACCTTGACTTCTGCAGGAATTTTGGGCCAAATATGATTCTAAACTAAATACAATCTAAGTTAAAAACAAAACAAAACAAAAAAGAAAAAACCACCAAAAAAACAAAAAAAAACCCCAAAACAAAAACAAAACAAAACAAAACAAAAAACAAACCAACCAAACCCAAACCAAAACAACAAAAAAAACCCCTCCTTATGATAACTAGATACTAAATATATCAGAAAATTCTGGGGTTCTTTTTAAGCAGAATTCTACAACATGACACTATAGAGATAATTTTTATTGATTTTGTGGAGTTGTAATTAAAGATTCACTTTTATTTTGCTATATCTAAAAGCTTTAAATACATGAATTACTTCTCAAATGGATTTCACACCAAATAATAAACAGAAAGAATACAATGGTCATTCTGCCATTCTCATCTTGGTTTGACTACAGTAATTCAATCCTTCTGCAGTGAAGCCCTTTCAGCATGAAAGAGATGAGGTAATAAAAATACCCTTGTGGTCATTCTTCACTTGCTAATTGAAAAGTTAACATTTGTAATTCTGGAATTCCCACCAGAATTTTACTACCAACACTAATATGAGAGCTCCAAATTCCTTGGATGTAGATGGGAGGTTTTTAAAAACAGCTCTAGAGGCAGCAGTTTGACACACTGGTTTGCAGTATGAAACAGATAACAGGCACAACATGTAATTAATTTGGTACAGAATGACCAAGCTCATCAATATCATGTGTAATAAATAAGCCTAAAACGCTAGATTAGCATAAAACCTGACAGCAAAATTATTCTTCTATGTAATAACCATCTAAACAGCTTCCAAAGACCTTTACAGACTTACTTTGGCCTTGTTCAATCAACAGGTTGACCATCTTGACTAATATTTACAAGTAAATATTATAAGACTTTTAGGCTCACAGCAATCCCCCTCAAAAAATTAGAGGTACAAAGACAAGTAAAAAACCCTAAACTTGTGTTCATGTTACATTGACTGAATAGTATTTAGATCCGGTTAAAAATGTCTGGGTTTTTTTACCCAATTTTTAATGTAAAAGATTGATTTTACATGCAAGATGGAAAGGTTAATTATAATTTTTGTTGCTGGTGGAAGTACAGTACTACTGCAGCTGTGCCACCAGCTCTAAGCCAGGCTGTGCTGGGGGCTGTCAAACTGTTATCAACACTACCCAGCAGTTTGCTGCCCAAAGTGAAGGAACAGAAATCACAGCTGAAACTACATGAGAAATCAAACTCCAGCAGTGTGAGGTGCTCAGTGATCTCAATTCCCAGTCAACAGCTGTAGGATCAGTAATTATCTGAGTTGCAATGCTGTCTGAACAAGAGTATACATCCTCAAAATCCTGGCAGTCACCAAAAAAAAGGCAACTTCTAATGTGAGAAGTGGCACCTAGCACAGCCAGGAGCCCTTAGCAGCACACTGTTCAGAGCAAACATTAAACCACCTCCTGACACACCTGATTTCTGTAGTAGCCTCCCACCAAGGAACGATTTCATCTGTCCCTGCTGAGTTCGTGAGAGTTGACAAGAATCAGAGCTGAGGTGTTATGGCTGCAGGCCATATTAATTTTTTAAATCATGAAAAATACATTAACAAATGTTCTTTAAATATACTTTAAAGTTATGAAACTACACGAAGTTAGAACTAACAGTGTAAGCTACTGGGGAAGGAGGAAGGGGAGAATGACAGTGACATATTTTTGGTCTTTGCAAATAGTGGAATCACCTACAATAAATCATCAGATAATCCACAGCTCTTTCGGTATTGCATTAATATTTTTGCTATGTTGTACTTATGAAGAGTGGACGCTGCATTTAAATGTTATTTACAAGAATAACACCAATTTTCTGGTTTGGCATACAAAGTTTATTCATGTTTTAGTAGACTAGTCCCAACCTGTCTGACCCTGACCTGTTTGACACCTTTTAGCCAGGATGCTCCTCGCTGCTCCTTTATAATGTTTTAATTTACATATTTCCTGCTCCTTCCTCTACTCCACATTTGAACTACTTCGTTGTCAAATGAAATGCACAGTTAGTGAAGGAAAGTCAGCAATGGGAGGTGTGAGATGTGCATTATCCATTCCCATGCTGGCAGTGAAATGAAGACTGACAGCTGAGTATTTGTTATTTTCTGAGACAAACGCCCTTTATTAACCATTCACCAGGGCAGGGAAAAGAGCCTGTCACTATTCCTTGCAACTGCTGCTGAAGGGATCTTTGTGCAGACTCTGAGGAGACACCTTACACTAAGAGCATCATATCCCCACACAGAGGAGAGGGCTCCTCAGAAGTGTGGATTAAAACACGCATTCTGAATGACAGGGAGTGAACATCCCCCTGCTAAAACAATGGTATTTTAGTTACTTTCATCATCCTGAGCTTCCATTCACAAGTAAAGATATTAAGCTCTCTGAAGGCTAAGATGAATATTTATGCTGCTTCTTGGATTGAGGAGCAGAAGATAATTACTGTAGGATGAATTTCAGCTGAGGCAGTTGCCACCTCCTGCTGAAGCAGTATTTCAGAGAAGGCTCCATAAAGGAAAACAAAATATCGATTGACAAACTGGAAGCCTTTTTTCACCTCAACAACATTTGGTGTGATGAGATATGATTCTAGACCAGGGAGATTCAGTGGAGTGGGAGATGTGGGATCCAAAGAACTGCTGGCATTTTCTCTCATTGCTATAATAAATGTTACAAGCATCTTAATTAAGGTTCTAATAAATGTTTAGGTCTAACTGTTGCTTTCACAATCACAATGGAAAATGCATCAGGAAAGACAATGCTTTTCTCCTAATGAGTTTTCAAGCACTACAGACAGTCTCATTCTGCCAAACTACTTGAATAAGCTCCAGAATCCAAAGTGTAATGCAGGCTGGAGTGAAGAAGTCTTAGAAAGTCTGCAAGGATTTTGGATGGCTCAACAAATATTCAGCTACTGGAAGGACACAATGGAGACATAGGAATTACCAGTGGGTGTAAGCTTAAATGGACAAAGTAAGAATTCACAACAGAATGAGTTCACCAAACTTTACATTTCTGCCCTCAGGAAAACAAACAAACAAACAAACAAACAAACAAACACACACACACACACACAAAAACAAACAAATAAACAAAAAAAACCCCAACTCCCCCAAACAAAATAGTAAGTTGTAATCTTCAGGATCTCCAATTCTGTTCAAGGTCAAATTTGTGTCTATTTTCCATGGGAGAGCCAAAAAAACCCCTTTAAATTACCTGCAAATGTCATTTCAACTTCTCAGCAGTGAGCATCTCTGAATGTCACCAGCACCTACCGTCTTTGAGGATTGTTTCTCGCTCTGTGCCATCAATTTTCTGCCTCCCAATTAGGAAACTGGTGGTATCAGCAAAGTAAATGTAATTGGTTTCAGCGTGGAAGTCCAGAGCACGAGGATTGACCAGGTTCTCTATGGGGATCATGTACTCATCAGACACTTTGGTATTCAGGTCCATTCCCCGGATTATTCCTGGCCGTCCCTTCCCATAAAAAAGAAACAATTCATTCTTTGGTCCTGCAAAAGAAAGATTACAAACATAAACAACTGATGTTGCCTAATCTTCTTCGCAGTGCATAATGCCCCTGTTTAATTAACTGGCATAATTAGTAGGAACCAGGAGCCTTATTTGATACCAAAAATTAAACTTTCATAAATTCTGAAGGTATCTAGATTAAAAAAAAAATCCAGCTAATTCCATTACCTTATTCAAAATACAAGTTACTTCAGTGAGCTGCTTACATCTAATTATGTTCTGTGTAAAAGTTCACACTGAAAAAGCAGTTGTAGATCACAGAATAACTTTGCATCTGCTGTGAAGTGGACATATATAGCTCTGTAGACATTTAATTTTACAATTCATTAGAATCTATCAAGGTAATATAGACCACAACTGAAGTAATCCAAAAATCTAACAACACCATGAACCCCAGCATATACAAAACACTTCTTTTTCCACCTTAAGTTTCTCAGAATCAAATAACAAAAAAAGATTAAATTTCTTTCAGATTGAAAGGAATACAACAAATCAATTTACTCTGTTCTTTTCAGCTGAGGTAGAAAACATGGGTATCAATAATTCATATTTCTAAGATTTTCACAATTTAAATAATTAAGTTGATTACAAACAACTGAAGCTTAGCAAAATTATTTTCTTTCCTTAAAGATAATTATAGATATCCTTAGAGGCTTAACGCCATCAATATCCCTCTTAAAATTCTCTATATACTTTTCTTGCTGCCTCTCAGGGTTTTTTGATGGAACTGTCGGCGAGAACAGCATCAGGTTTGACTGAGGTCAAATAAATCCATCTACCAGCATCCATCAGAACATCTAACTGCATGTCTTCTGTCTGAACTAAATCAACACCATCTGACTGAAAAACCAGGCAAAAACTGGGCAAAAACCAGGCACTCCCCAAAACTCCTGTTGGCTGTAGGTGACTCTGTGGGTTGTGTATATGTAATGTTAGGTGTAACCACAGATGCACAAATCACATTGGCTTTCACAAAAGTATTCTGAGAAAAACATTGACTTGTTCACACGAGCGTTCTGCTCTTGTGCTCTGAGTTGATTGTATGGGTGGAAATTGGATGTGACAAACTCTTAAGCAGCATTCCAGTACCTGTGTTCTGTGGAAATGCATATAAATAGCGAAGCTGATTAACGTAAAACTTGTGATAATTTTTAGTACTCTTTGAGCATCCCAGGTTTAACCTGTCATTTCTGGCAACTAAGCCAAATCAAACAATTTTAAAGGAATGAAAGGAGCATGTGAACAAACCACCAGGTACACATTACAAACTTTACCCCAAAGCAGCCCAAGCCATTCTCTAGAGAACACCCAGAACTCCCCCTGGATTATTCCTGGCTGGCAGACTGATTTCCAGAACGTACTTTTGCATGACCTGCCATCGCTCCCCAGGATGAAGCCAGTCCTGCAGCGACAGGTCCGTGCTTTGTAGCTGCTGCTGAGCAGGCAGATGTGGGAGCATCCCCCCGGCATTCCGAACGGGTCCGCTTCGCACGCGTGGCTTCTGACTACGGCGAGGGAAAACACCACCCAGACACATCATTGCATGCATCAGCATGGAACAAGGTTAGACAGAGGAAAAATACACAGGAAGCGGTTTTGTGTCTCTTTCTCTAGAATACAACTGCTAAGGAAGGTGTCTGTTAAGTAAGTTTTTCTCCACCTTCACTCTCAGAACATTTGTTAAAGGTGAATAACTTAATATCCAGAATAAACACAACAGACAATTGGGGATACAAACATCATAGAGTCACCCCAGGACATCATCCAAGCCAGGCCAATAAAGCCCAGGGCTGTCAAGCCATACCCATGTGAATAAGCTCCTGCACAGCATTTACTGGGCAGAGCTTCCCTGATGGAGCTGGCAGTTGTCCCCTTTTCCATTTGTTTCTTCGGTTAATTCGGTTGGTTGGGGTTTTCTGAGAACAGAGATCATGCCATGCCCACACAGCCTGGTATTCCTTCAACTGCATTAGGCAGCACCTTTCTGGGCAGATACGTATGCTGAAACTAAAGAACAGAACAAGCCCTGCAGAATTTTTCCGTATTTGTAGAATCACAGAATGGTTTGGGTTGGAAGGGACCTTAGAGCCCATCTTATTCCAAACCCCTGCCATTGGCAGGGACACCTTCCACTAGACCAGGATGTTCCAAGCCCCATCCCACCTGGCCTTGAACATTCCAGGGATGGGGTGCAGATTTGTACAGTTGGGATATAAATCCAGCTGAAGAAGCCAAAGAATTCCTTTCCCTTGATTTCACATTTCCAAATGCATGGTTCTATATCAGCAGCCTAATTTGTTGTTGTTTTTTTTTAAACTGTTTAAAGCAATATGCTGAGAAAACATAATCTACCAGGCTGTCTTACATTTACTAAGCTTTCTTAAAGCAGAATAGAGTATTCTAGCTCAAAAAATTGTTCTGTTCTTCCTACTTTACCTGAAGCTTTTCAGTTTGTTTTTTTTAAAGAAAGCAATCAAGTGGTATAGGGTCGATAAGGTTAAAGGTAATACAGAAACTCCACCGAGCTGAGACAGCTTTTACAGAGAATCCTGACAAGCAACAAACATGTCCATTCAAAACAAAAGGAGTAGTGGAGTAATCACAGGATGTAATAAAAGATTACACCGTGCTCATGTCTCTCCTCTACTCAACCTCTCCGACTCCCTCAGGAGTACAAGTGGGATGATAATAGCAAAGAAAGAGTCTTTGCAGCCTCCTTCAGACATTGACATCTGCAAATCAATGTCCTCAGCTCCAGGGTGAAAATTAGTTCACCCACTCTACATCAATTTAGAGTTTGTTCCCACTTCAGAAACTTCTCCAGAAGCAGCCATTCTGTTTAGAAACACCGACATTGAGAATTGATGTGTTGGCTTTTCTGTCTAAGCGGTCATGGCAACAATTTATTGGTATCAGTTACACCAAAAAAAATTCTCCTAAAGCGTCGCTGTAGACGTTTTGGATCTTGCTATCTTGGCACAAAGTTCCCATAATTCTGCATACAGAAAGTGTGTGAACACATTACACTCATACAGGACTATGGACATCAGAAATTGCTGTTTTTAACAAAAATTCTGAGGTAAAAAGAGTTTTTTGTTCCAGATGAAAATGAAGATTTCTTTCACAGATGACGAAGCTGGCATTCACACAAATCAAGGAAACCCTGTCAGCATTTCCCTCTCTTGTCAGTGCTGTGCTGGCAGCTCAGCAGCTTGGCTGCCCACACCCCTGTGCCTTTTTGGCAGCCCCAAAGACAGGAGCTCACCTGAGGTGTGGAGTCTGTCTGAAAAGCAGCCTCAGATACCAGGAATCTCTGAGGTCTGAGACCCAAAGCATGTGGACAGCACTGGACATCCAACAATTCTGAAGGTGTTAAATTCTCAGAGTGCTGAGCGTCACGACGTGCAGAGCAGCGCTCTGGGACAGTTCTCAAACTGAATTCTCACAAAAGGGTTGAGTTGGGAGCTTAGAGACACAGGAAACAGGGCAACAGCCACACAGAAAACTGGGCAGCTCAAGTAACACGGTGTTTGCCACAAGGAAAAAAAAACCAACTCTATCTTCAGATATTTTTTTCTGGTCGGACCTTTTAAACCACAAAACCACAACCACTATTACGTGCACCCTCCTCAGTCTAACAATCTAGTCTCAAAAGGTTTTGGCTGGAGGTTTTCCAAAGAGTTTGGTCCCAATATCTGGTTTTGTGTTTTCTAGAGAGAGGAAATTTGATCTTACCTGCCACTTGAGTTCTTTTCTGGTACACACGGATCTCTTTAGCATCCTCCAGCCTAGCAAGAGCCTGAATATCAGTACCATTGTATCTGTTTATTCGTAAAACACTGAAGTTATCTGAATTAATTGTATATAAATAGTTTTCAAATACTGCCAAGCCAGAAAGATGCCTAATCTGGAAAAGAAACAAAAAAGTATCATTATTTTAGCTCAATATTTTAGGCGTATCTGTGAGTTGTAAACATCAAATGCTACTGTGAATTGTATGCGATAAACTGTACAAAAGGTTTTCTGAATATTTGTAAATATAAACCACAAATTACACTATAAGTATAGTTCACTTTTTTGTAGTCTGAAATTTATAATTAGAAAACCTTTGTACAAGAAAGGTAAAAAATTCAAATTATTTAGCAATCTAAATTAATTTAATCTACAAATTCCCATTTCTCTGATTTTTAAATTAAAATCATCTAGATTTTTGAAGTGCAACAGCTATATTAGTATCAACTAATGATCATTAGCTAATAGCATCTAAGATAAATTAACCAGTATTAATTAATAAACATAGCAAACTTAGAAATTTAAAACACAGTTCATAGATGTAATTGATGCACTTTTAAAAATCATTTAATGATCAAATTAGGGCAACTGGTGCAAGAGATACCTGCTGAATGTTTTCTTGAGTACATGAGAAATAAACCAATTCTGTCAGCTCTGCTGTGTTCCTTTTGTGCTGGTGTCTTTGAATATGGTGGTGGCCACTTGGTAGTGCTTGTTTATCAAAAAGTGAATTCTAAAATTCTGATAATTTCTGATGTGTCTGGGCACATTGATTAAAAATTCCCTAATAGCTGCTAGTTAGACAATCACAGCGCAAACATGAAGTGTTCAATAATTTAGAGGCTGTGCTTGATTTAAAGACTTAGAAAATGCAAAATATCTCACTGGCAATTCTGAAAACTACACAAATTAAAGAGAATTTTTTGGCAGATGTTCAGATATTCACAGGCTGAATATCTTATTACTTTATTCATTCAATTGCTCACCACAAAGTATTCACTTATCTCATTTGCTCATAAGTTGAGACCTACGTCACCAAAACCCAACCCAAACAAAAAAACCTTGTTGTGCATCAAGTATTTCAATCATTCTGGAAATTACACCACAGTTGGAGAAGATTTGCCATTGTATTCTGTCTTCACCCAGAAAAAGGAATAATAATTGACATCATTGGAAGTGTTTGTTTAGGATCCAATAGAAATTCAATGCAATTATGGTAAGATGGACAAGAAAACAACCTTGAAAATAAAGAGACATCTGTGTACCAAACTGTGGAATTCTCCCTTGAATTACAATCCTTTCTTCCCTATTTCCATTTGCATTCAGTTTAAACCTTTATCATTTAACTCCCATGAGATGTTATGAGAGGTTTTCTTTATCAAAACTATTAAAGCTACGTGGCTCCTTTTGCAACGCATTTTATAACGATCTAATTATTTGTATTTATTTTTCAATTTGTTGGGGTTTTTTACATCTCATAAAGCTTTCCAGCAATCCTGTGCAAGAGTGGTTTGTCCTTGGAAAGCCATGCAGGCTATCAATCACAGAATCCAGTTTTGTTTGGAAAGCACATCTTTGATATGTTTGTACTTGCACGATAAACTTTAGTCCCAAAATATTCTTGGGAATAATTTTGTGGTCTGCTGTTTCCTTGGACTAGTGAGGAGTAATTTGGAGAAACAGCCATTCTAGATCATGGCATATGCATCACGAAACTTACTGAAATTACCAATTCTTCATTTGAGTGGAAAGACAATTGGTACCGTTGGTGACAACAGCGAGAGGCAAAATTTTTTAACACCCTTCACCCATATCAAAAACCAGAGATCTCATTTTTTAGCTAGTTTTGAGAAGAATCCCTCTGAACTCAATAAAGTTTCCTCTTTTGCATCTAAATTTCAGCAAGATGAGGAGGAACAAGCACCTTTTATATGACACCAGTACAATTCAGTTACAAGCCTGTAAAGTTATTTGTTAATGGCTTCTGAAAATGATTTTAGCTTTTTTAGCATCTATTCCAAAATATTTTAAACCAGAAGTTTTCAAGACCTCTTGCTCCAGAACTGGTTACAGATTGGGGACGGATTGGCAAAAATAGGAAGGTGTTTGCCAAACCACCTCTTAGACTGCTTTCTGTCACATTTTCTGCCTGATTTTAGTTAACAGTCTGACCAGCTGCATCTTGGTAAACACTGATTACTTGGAAGTAATGAATGAGAGAAGAACAGGTAAAATGTTTATTCTGCTTGCACATTTTTACATTCCCTGTTTAAACTCATGCAGAAATAGATGCAAACTTGGTGCCCACACCAGCCCTGGCAGTCCAAGGAGCAACCAGAACAGTTTGGTCTTTGCTGATTTTCTTTGGATTTACATAAGACTCACAACTGCCAGAGAACTCTTCCACTCTCCAGGCTGATGGACTGAAATGCTCCTGCTCAGACTCACAGTCTCAGAGTTTGTATTTATCACTCTGAACATCAGGATCAGCTGCGAAAAGCATCATTGCCATCAACAAAAATAAGATTTAAGGGCATCCAGATTATTCTGAATGGGTGAACAGCTTTTGCTATTCTATTTCACATTATTGAGCCTGTTAGTCTCTCCTTCCTGAGTGGGTAAGGACATCTTGTCATTAATGATTTATCTCCCTGCACCTTTCCACCCCAGATTTTCCCTCCTGAAGTCTTTAACCGTGGTGACTTACAGGGTGCATTGTTAATGAGACACTGCATGGAAACATTCGCAGGTTGCACAATTGCTAAACTGCAGATAAACCAAAACATGCAGATGGATCTTTTAAATTCTAACACATCTGAACTGAAAAGGTAAGAAAACTATGAAATTCTTGTAGCTGCTAGCATTATGTGCATTCATTTATTGGCATTATTCCTTTTTACCGATTTGCAAATAAATACCTACTTGTCTGCCCTTAGTTATTGTTTGCCTCCTTCTCCCCTGATAGTCAACAACCTCCACACTCTCCAGATATATGTCAAGCCAGTACACATATTTATTGATGAGGTCTAGTGCCAGAGCAGTTGGCTGTTCAATTTTCGAGTCTACTATCCATGTCCTGTTCATTCCATCCATGTCACATCTCTCCACCTTGGCAGCGTTCCCGTAGTCTGTAAAGAAAAGCTTTCTGTTGAAAGAAAATAAGATGTTGTAAGTTTTAAAGGGTGTGAGCAGAGTGCAAAGCTCCTGCTGGCTCTGGGAAAAGGAAGTTTTTGTTCTTGGTAATTTCGATTTCCCATACACCTTATATTGATAAGCACATAATTATTTTTAAAAATTCAATGTATCTTCTAACGAATTAACAACTACACAGAATTGTCTTTCAAATGTAAAGCTCTAAAGCATTTTCTTACAAACCAGATACACCACATAATACTCTAAAATTACAATCTTAAATTCATTCTAACCATTAATTCTAAAAAATGGTAGGGTAATTAGAGATAACAGTGACAAAAGCACAAAGCACTGAGGTTGTCTGGAGAACAGTTTTCGCACATAAGCTGTAACAAACACAGGGACCCCCACTGTCAGGTGTTTTAACATCTATTTCTGAAGGAGATGCTTCAGCCTGTAGTACATTTGTCTCCAGCCCTGGAAAGGTGTTCAGGATTCAGAATGCTTCCACAAATCCAGTGGGTCATTCCATCCAGGAATAATGGGAAACTATCAAAGGCTTAAAATTGCTGCTGAAGCTCCCTAACCCAATACTTGATTAGCATTCACTGGGTTTAGCACACGCAAATCAATTTTGATTAACCTGACAATATTTTAACAGGATTACCTATTTGTGAGGACAAATTACACTTGCAGGCTGAAGACCACCTTGCCATGACTTTAACATGCTGTAAAGAATAACCTGATTCCAGGCTCAACGTTTCTAAAACTACTTGGAGAACCAGGATTTGATTATCCAAATGAAGTGAATTATCTCCTAGTTATTACCAGTAATGGGAATAAATTTGGATCAACAGCACATAAAACTTCAGATATCTTTATGTGGCAGAGCAGTAATTTATAGCCTTGTAACCTCTCATAAAAAATCCAGTTTTAGGCTATTTGCTGAGCAGCACAATGAAACCCATATCCTTTACTTTTAGTCTTCAAATAAATAAGAATACACTCTAGAGGTAGTAATGTGTTCCAAGTGCAAAAATTGAAAATAACTTTTAAAAAAATCAACAAAAACAACATAATAACTTTTTAAAAAGTAAAGGCGTTAGAATCATTTGTAGTCCATGTGCAGGAGCTGTCAAATGCCAAAATGAATTGATCTCAGAATCATAAAATAGGGCTGGAGGAGAATTTGAAAGGTCATCTAGTCCATCACCAGGCCATAAGGCAGAATAAACTTTACCTATAACATTCCTGAGGGACAACTCCATTCCTGACAGGGATTTCTATTTATCAAAATAATTCAGAGTTCCTGTCCTGTCCTTCATCGTCATTCTTTATCCCAGCTGTACTCTAAGAATATATTTAAAAACACACACTTAACATTCAGGTCTACATCAATCGAAATGTCCATAGCACAGAATATTTGCAAAGTAAAAATCATGCCTGAAAAGCAAAAGTAATTTGGAATGAAAAGAAAAAAAACGAGTGTGTATCTAGCAGTATATACACTTATTTATGTATGTATTCATATCATCAGAAATAACAAGGCCAACACCTATATATATTTAAAATAAGTTGTTAAAATGTTACATGTACTCCAGACTCCAACCTGTACTTCTGGGGATTTGATTTATGTTATTTAATGGAACTTTGTACCTCAAGATTCAATAATTCTAATAAAGCTCATTTTGGAATCACAGAACCAATTGGGTTTGCTGTGATCAGACATTCACATATATATAAATATATAAATAAACACATGTTAGAAATACACATCCAGACACAGCAGCTACAAAGACCTGGTTTGACTTCAGACTGACTCTACTGCATAGTGTTCGGTTTTATTAATAATTTAACATTTCTACAGATTAAAATACAAATTAAAACCAAAATAACTATTAGTCTTTACATCAATATTATCTTTTCAGATCAGACAAGAAATAAAATCTTTGTATGTCAATAACAAATGGATCCAGCATGGAATATCTAAGAATTAAGAATCTATAGAGGCTGCTCCAGCTTTCTGGAATAGGGGGTAATTTCTTTTTTTCCTCAATATCTCTTACAATAACATCATTTCTGCAAGTTATCATACTTCATGTGTAAATGGCACTCTTTTTACTCTAAAAATCATTAATCTTCTCCTGGAGATGGACAACAGTGAAACTTTATAAGTAAAGGAAGAGGTAAAAGACAGAATAAGAAAGTAGGCGCCCAAATGCTGCTGCACAATCAAAGTGCTCTGCAAATTAAATGGAGAAAATTAAAGGTTTTACTGTGTAATCTTGAAACACAATTCTGCATTTAAAGGCTAATGTGGATTTTTAGAGTGAGCTTTAAACCAGAATTGCATTTCTAACACCAGAAGTTGACCCACAATTACCCTGTGTTTCCTTTGCCTTGGGAGCTCTAAAGGATGCACTGTACAGTATTTATTTCAGCTCAAGGCTAATTTTTCTGCTCACAAATGGTGCTGGGTTTGCCTCTCCATTTTCAGCAGAGGGCAATGAAATCTTTTATCCATTCACAGAGCAATTTTGGGAGGAAAACTGACTGCGTGCATGTCCCTGCACAGGGCACTGGGGTGACCTTGAGGGACAGGCTCTGACAGAGAGACCTGAGTTCATCACAGCCTTCATTTCCTGATTCTGCCTCTGAGGATGCTAATTGAGGCTGCTGCAACACTGAAAATGTTCACACCAAAATAAATTTTATTAAGGCATGTTATCTACTGAAACCTATAGACTTCATGTGTGGAAATTTTGAATTCTGCCTGTAGTTAAACAGCAACGAAAAGAGCAATCTTCTTCATTAAGTTCTGGTGCTTTGCAGGCATTTCAACTCTTAAAAGTGTTCAGTTGTTTTTGACTCTTCCAGAATGGCTTCACTGTGGTCAGGAATCTACATCTAATAACTAATGGTGATATCTTCCAGGCTGAATTACACAGACTGATTTCTGCAGCAGCTTATTTGGCTTAAACAGCTATTTTCACCTGTCCCTCTTCTCCAGAGATATTTCTAGATGGAAATCAAATTCTTTCCCTCTGCCTAGCAGCTAGAGATAAGCAAGGGCAGGCAGTCTTCCTCCTCTGTAAGACAGGCTCTTTCTGCTGCCCTCCTGGGCAGTAATTCCAATTTTATGTCGGTGATTGAACAAGCATGGCCAGTACTGGGGTCTGCACGATGGCCCAGCAACTCCCCTGTACCAGCTGGAGATTCAGCCAGCCCTGCAGGACATTTGCTGTTTTCACAGCTCTGTTACACTGCTGATATAAACTCATCCTCTCTCCAGCACCCTCCTCAGCCCAGCAACTCAGTTTTAAAAAATTATGGCTGGGGCTATTCCTACATAGGGACTGTTCTGTCCATATCTGAGCAATGACAACTCTCCAACATTTTAAAATAATCTCCCTGACAAACCCACTGACTAAAAATAACAACAACAAAAAAATGTTACCAATAGAGCTAATTCTAGAGGAAGAAAATGCTGCCACAGAACAAAAGTGACGGTGAACTTCCCAATCCCTGCTCTCACACCACTGGTCACAGATTCATCCTTCCTTCATTATCAACCCTCAGAAATACATAAGGAGACCCTCAAAAGGGCTGTGGTTCTTTCCTTACAGACACATCTGTAGGATAGCTACTGCCTTACCAACGCCCTTATCACCACTGGTTTTGTCCAGAATCTTCTCTCTCGTCACTTCCTTTTGCTTTCCAAGCTTTCAGTCACCTCCTTCATAATCCACCTATTTAATGAGCTGAGAAAGAATTTTTTTTCCCTGTAAAGCTGCATTTGGGCACCTGCATGGCTGAAAACTGCTGATTTTTAATGCACCTAAGATGTCAAACACTGTACAAGCAGAGTTTGGGGGGAGAAAATACACAATTGTGGAGCTCCTTGACAAAAACCAATGAAATATTATAAGAGGCAAATTAATAAAGTATATATATATAAAGGATGTTTTTCTAGGAAAAGTTACTGCTGTGGACAAGACCTAACAAGAATAAAGTAAAATAATTCCTGGCACACCTCAACAGGAGCTATGAGTGGAAAGGATAGGGTTTAATTGCCAGAAATTACACTGAGAGGGTCACTTTCAAGACAGAAGGCAAGTAAAGATGTTCAGTTGATCTTGGAAAAAATGAGCAATTCACAAAAAGTTAGAGGATTTTTACCAATTTAGGAGCAGGATTATAATGTGGGAAAAGAAGTTTGAATCAGAATTAACAGAAATGCTGTGCAATTTAATTGGTATAAAACATAATGAGAACAGCAGTGCCATTGAGTGGCACCAGTCAGATTAACTGGAGGACAAATAGGATAACTAAAATGATGGGGACTGTGGTGAACAAGGAACCTTCTTCAGAGGAGGTGAATAAAGTCCTAATTAAAATGACTGTGTAAAAACACCCCATGGGGCTCTGTGGGATGAGGTGATCAACTGGCTGGATTCTCAGAAGGGGACTGCCATGCACTCCTGTATCTGATTTCTACTGCATTTTAAAAAAAAACAATTTTTTAAAAAAAAAATCAAACTGATTTGATTTAATTTACACCACATTCAATTAATAATCAGCTTTACAGCATGGTCGAGGAGCATTTTTATCTCTGATGATGTTTAGGTTTGTTTCTGGGTTCAGAAATTTTCTTTTTTCATCCGCATTTAAAGCAAAAGAAATCAGCCACCCTCAGATTTTGGTAATAAATGATGCACGGCCCTCAGTGTCCCAGCCAGATTTCAGGAACGTGAAGAGCACTTGAAGAGTGTTTGCTGGAACACACACACACATTGAAAGCAATTCCTGGGTTTGGGACAGAGGGAATATTTTCCCTAGGGGAGGAACTGAAATATCACTGGGTTTGGGTATTTGGGGTTCTCCTTCCTCCGCTTCTTTCCAGCCCAATGCAGCACCCATCACCTGGAGGATAATTTCCCACACCATTTTAAGGGGTTAGAAGCTCTTTGGCTCTCCAGCAACGTGCCTTATTGTTTTTGTAACTGATATTGGAAGGAAATATCAAGTGGATGTTTTTGTGCTGCATGGGAGTGAAATTCTATTAAAGTTCCTCTGTGATTTCCACAGTGAAAAGGAGGACATACGTTCCAAATGTTCCTGGCATTTTGGAAATTTAGCCATGAGTGCCTGTGAGTAAAATAATAATGGTTTCTTCTCCTAGAGAGCTGCAGATTTAGTGCCAGGCAGGAAGCAGCACAGGGTCGAGCTGCAGATAAAAGTAAAAGCCAGTCAGAAAACATCCTCACCACACAGAGCCCAGCTCCACTCGCTGCTTACTGCACAAAACCAGGCAAAAACCAGCAAAACTCAACCCTTAGGGGGGACATTTGTAACAAAACACACTTCTCTTTACAGGGAAATCGCCAGTTCAAATAAAAGTTTTCTTATTTGCAGCAAGAGGAGTGGTGGCTTGAGCAGCAAACAGGGAAAGCAGCTGAGAATTTGGGGATGGATTAAAACCAGAGCCAATCTGGTTCACTGCTAAAGAAGATACAAGCTGTCATAATTTCTTTGTTTCTATTTAAACAAACCATCTATGTCCATCATCCATCTATAAAAATGCACCGGGTAGAAAGCTCAATTGGTTTGCCATCAACAGGTCCCCCCTCCCACCCCCCATTTCCTTACAGACACAGAAATATGAATTTTCAGGTGTTATAAAGTGAATGTAATTTGGTAATTCATGATGGTTGTTTATTATATTGTTATGACTATCCTCCACAGTTGTTTCATCAACCCTTCATGTTATTTTTCAAGTTTGATCCCCTCCACTACAGAGGGTATTCTTCATTTGTCTTAGGGATGTCAATCAAAAATACATCTTTAAAGTTCATAATAATCCCTAAAAGCGTTTGCCCCCTCCTTTTTTCCACCCAAATTTACTTTTTCTGCAGGGTGAGCATGCAGATGCCTCTCCTGTGCCCTCATCTCTGGGTCCTGCAGGAATGATGTAGGACAGAAAGGTGTACAGCTGAGTTCCTGTCTAACGTTTTGTCGCAGCTCTACTTCCTCCTATGCAGGGTAAATATGTAATAAACCCACATCAATCCTACCATGTTCTATTTCTTGCTCCATTTCTGAGTAGTTGTGGCTGTCCATGCTAAAGAAAGCACACCTGGAGTAGACCAGCAATAAATCAAACGCACAGAGGAATGGAAGTTCAGCTCACAGGGTTTGCTCGTGGATAAAATTGTAGAGAGAGTTTGTTTTACACTCCCATCACAAGAGTTGTCTATTTTTTTCCCCCATATCTACAGTAATGAGATGTGCTGTTGAAAAAATGCATCTCTCAGAATATATCAGATTTATACTTGCTTAAACCTGCTTTCTGTCTACACACAATTCAATATCTTTTCATTAAAATCATCTAATTACCTTGAGTAATTCTGTGCACAAAGTTATGTTCTGAATAAAAAGCATGTTCTCTGAGCTTTCAAAAATTAATCTCAAAATAAAATTTTAGTAAGTAAATCAAATATTACCTTTTGTTTTTTCTCCATAACCACATGTAAAGTTTTATTAACTGTCAGTTTGTAGTGAAAGACACATCACAGATGTATTCCTGGATTCATTAAGGGCCCTGAACATCAGTATTTATTTGTCAGATTACTGCTCTTTATCTGAAAATGTAAAGATTCAGACTTAAATCAGATGCAGAAATTTGGAATTAGTCATTTCAGACTAAATGTGTTTCCCCATGTCTAACTACAAGCTCACCAATTAGAACAGAAATGAAGAAACATTGATTATTCCCATTTTATCACAAACCAGCTGTGCCAAGTTGATGTGCTGATCCACTGAAAAAATTCATTTTCTAACCAAAGTGCCATGTTACGTGGCTTTATATCAACATTTAAGGGGACTTATGTGACATCCAAATAACACCATGAATTCTCTATCATATTTTTAAAAAGTAGATATAAATCCTCCCTAAAATAAAATAAATTTTAAAAAATTAACAGATTTTATGTAGTTATACAATATGCGTTTCCATGTTTCCATTCAAACCACGCACACACTGATGCTCAAGATACTGAAATCTGGGACATGATGATGAATAGTTCTTGGATTACCCTGAATATTTATTTTTGAAGTTAGGATGGTTCATTTCCACTGCTTTACCAGGTGTACAAGATGCAGGAAAACAATTTCGCCATAGAAAATTAAAATTCTCTTTCTTCATTGGCAACTCAGGCTCTGATATGTTTGTTATCCTTCAAACTCAACTCGAGATATGTATTTACATGGGCAATTTTCTGATTATTCTGCTTTGAATGATTTCTGGAGCATCAAAATGGTACCACTTGACCTTTTATACTTTTTGCATGCACTCTTTTATTTATAGAGCAGAATACACGCATTCATACACTTATTTTCAAAGATTTGCTCACTATTGTACCAAAGACCTTTCACAGAAAAAAATAAACCCAGCACTTTTCCTGAAGGTATTTAATTTTCACAAGATATTATGATGTGCAGTCAGACTCTATCACTTCTACTTAATAAATAACATTTCCCCTTAGTTGGAAAGCGACAATACTAAAAATTACTTTTTAAAAATAGGAATTTTTTGGGGCAGGAAGGGGGAATATTTTTATTAATTGTCTAGTGATTGTAGGGGAATAAAGGCAGAAATAAAAAAGATCTCTGAAATTGTGTTTGACTCGCAGCCTGAGGAGTTCCAGGCTAAAACAGCGTGGAGTTTGAAGGTTTAACTTTTGTTTTAGAGCTAAGCTCAGCTCAGAAAAAATCAGGGCAGCACCAATAGCAAGTCCTTGTTTAAAAATGACTGTCAAGGCACAGGAGAGCATCATTTTCCAAACACAGCCTCCCTTCTCCAGGGGCTCTTCCTTCCCAGAATCTGAGACATGGCCTTTTCAAGCCACTCTGAGAAATGATGGTTGCATGGAGCATTTGGCACTCGGAAATGTGGAAAATGGGCTCAACTCAGTTTGTCAGGGATTTAAAATCATGTTTTCCACACCACCAGCATCAATCACAATACAGGGTGCTTTGTCTTCACCTATCTGATTTCTGTCAACCAACTTTTTCCACTTAGGGACAAGCACCGAAAAAGGAAACATTTTTGCAATATTAATTTCTTTTAAATGTATTATTAATGAGAAAAAAATAAATTAAAACAGTTCTTCCACCTTGGTATTTGATGACCTATACCAGATTAAATGTCAGTAATAGCTGGCATTTGAGAACCCGTCTCATCCATCTTATGCAGAAAATGCTACAATAATCATCATTAGGAAGGATTACATTAAATTAATCAAAAATCCACAGTTTGCAAGCTTTAGGAATCTCAGGGCTCCTTCCCAGGCAGACCTGCAGAAAGGCCAGAATTACATCGAGACTGCAGGTCCCAAAGACTTCACACCCTGAAAACTGATGATTCTAAGTTATGATGACTTAACAGTCAACAGAAGGGATGGGTTTTTTGTTGTTGTTTCTTATTTCTTTCCAGCAAATTCAAGGAAAGATGTATTAAATGCAATTAAATGCAATGATGTTTCAAACTCTGAAAATCCCAGCATTGTACACTGCTGGAAGCTGGCAGGTTTGCTGTGGGAACTGCTGCTGGATTCTAGGCTATTCTTTCTTTCTCATTTAAGGTGTGTTTGTCTTGTCTTTTATTTGGTTGTTATTTGTTTTTGGGTTTTTAAAAATTTTTTGTTGTTGTTTTGTTTGTTTGGGAGATGTTTTTGTTTGTTTTTTGGGGTTGTTTTGGCTTCACTTAAGCAAAGTCACACTGGGAATGCTGTGGGAAGCAGCTGTGCTGGTCCATCCCTCAGTGCCCCTGCTCTAAGAGCTCTTGGGTTAGATTTAGGTCATCAAATCCAATCAATGGCATTAAAGCTGAAGATGATCTTGGATGAAGAAACAGGTGAGGCTGTAAAAAAACCTATTCTGACAAAAAAAATCCACCTGAAATTAATCTTTCAAATATATATATATAAATTCTAATTTGTATAAAAACTACTTTAAATCAAGTTTATACAGGTTAACAATCTTACCTTATGCCAAAGAGGAGCAAAAACCATTTAATATTTGATCTCCACAAGCAAACACTGCTAAGACAATAAATCCTTAAGCTGGTTTAAATTGTGCCAATGGTTATTTATCACAGTGCAGAACAGAAAATAGCCAGCCTTGGCAGCAATGGACAGAACTGATTTGTAGCCTGGCTTTCCTTTGGGACAGCACAGTGAACTTTGCAGGTTGGGGAATTATTCCAATTCAATTGATGATTCCAGTGGTGAACAGCAATGAGAAATACTCAGGGGTCACCAAGAAAAAAAAAAATGTGTCTACCCAAGCTATAACTGCACAAAATCGAATAAAAGCAAGATTCTCGTCCAGCACTTAGATGTTCCTGTTTAGAAATCTCTGTTCTTTAATGTTTGTGGGGTTTTTTTGTAAAGTAGTAAGTTCTGAAGTGAATATTAGAACTTACAGCTTGAGTTTCTGATCAAATATTTTCTCTGCAGAGGTTGGTTTGGATGCTGCTGGCCCACACCAGGCTCAGTGATGGCACAACTCTGTGCAGCGCTCAGAGTTACCAATCTTCCCACTTCAAATTCCTAAATGCAGCATTATTTCATATCAGCAACAAGTGAATTACCTGATTCCACATCTCATCCTGGCATTTGACAGTAAGTAAAAATAGCAGGTTTGCTACCTCATTAACTACTGAGTAAAAGAGTAATTTTCTCCCCAAAATTGCACTTGCAAATTAGAAATAATAAAAAATAACCTAAACCTCAAACCAAAGTCTTGTCTAGAACAAAGATCACAGGCAACAAAATATCAAGATAGTAGAAAGAAAAAACAAAGCAGTAATATTTGAAATTAGGTTGGAATTACAGTATTTGCATTATTTTATCTCTAATTGGGTTGGAATTACAGTATTTGCATTATTTTATCTCTTCTGAGATCACAGACTCTTTAAATCTTCATGATATCTTTTCTTAAGGCGCTACAAAGCAGAACTCAATTTCAGTTAAGTGTCAACAAAATTTGTTTTATTCCACCATGGAGAAGGCTCTTGTGCTTTTGCTGTTGTTGTTCTACTCTTGATCTGTTAACCTTTAATTTACAGCAGCAAGGCCTAGTGGGAAGGCAGAATTATTTATAACACCACTAGTAATTAGTGCCTAATTACTACAACTAATATGAAGCTGCTAGAAAACTGTGCATATATTGAGGATTTAAAGCCAAGGAGCGCTGATTTGTAACACAAATATATAAACAACAGAAGTGTTTCCATTTTTGACTTCCAAAGGTTCCCCAGCTGAGAGCCCATCGATGATCTGCCACATTACTTAATAAATTCCTACCGTGGTGGAGAAGTTACACAAATAATTGTCAAAAAGAGTTCCTGCCTTTGGCTCTAGTTAGCAAATATTTGCACAGACTTTTCTTGGAAGTTTTACTGAGTGACAAAAAGAATCCAAAGACAAAAAAGTTTCAGTGTGTTGTGCTATGTATTAATATTTAGATACTGACTGGAGTGTAACAGCAAATTGCTGGAGGTTCGGTATTTTGATGTTCAAACGATAAATATGCATCTATTTATTTAATAAACAGATGCATATTTAAATAAATAAATAAAATTATTTATTTCAGTCACCGGTTTGAAATTTCCCTTTTCATTAGAGCGGATCATTTGAATAACCCTTCCTCACTGAATTATCTGCCACTATTTTCCACATGAAGTTTGTGTCATTTCAAGAACAGTGAAACTTGTGCCGGCATGACAAAGTATTTATAGAAAAGCCACATCTGTAATACACTCGCTGTGCTTGTCACAGAGTTGTGAACATAAGTAATGAATTAAATAAGAGGCTGCAAGAAGCAACGTGGGAATTGTGGGATTAAAGAGGCTGTCAGCTGATACAGAGGCACAGCCTCCACTTCTGCTCCAAACACACCATTTATAACACTTTTTTAAAAGCAGTTGGCAAAATGTGGTAGCACAAAATTGTGCTTTGTTTACAGAAATGATGAAGGGATTAGCTGAAATCAAACAAACCAAGACAGAAATAAAATAAATCGCCTGTCTCCCCCCAGAGAACTCACGAAATCATGGGAAAATTTCACCAATACATTCAACAACAAAATAAATACCATTTCAGGGTATTACTGGGTTATCTATCTGTCTATCCATATCAATCAGACATTTCCTGCTGTGAGACTGTGACTCCTCCTTGTTCTGTAGGGATAAAAGCACAGTGCAACAGCCTGTTCGACATGGAGAGAATCCTAAAAAGTCACAAAGCATTAATAAATAACAAAACAGAAAAATAAAGGGCTCTTTAATTCCACTCAGGGTTTGCCCTGGGCTGTCCATGTTACTGAGCAATGGGACACTCGGTACCACCTTACCCCGCATTTTCCTCTGCAGCCCACAATGAACCCGTTCCTGGATTTCCTTATTCAGGGAAGGAATTACACGACTCATTTTGAAGCCAGCAAACAAATCTGATTACTCTTCTGAAACACCAGAAATGTAGAGCTGTATTGGCAGCCCTGGCTCCAAGCAGAGTGAGGAGAAAAAATGGGGGGATTTGCACACCCCAGCGATGGCTGCAGACACCATTCCTGTAGTAATCTTTCAAATACCAACCTACCCCACACAGAATTAGATAGGAAGACAATTTCTGAAAATTACTAAAATGGAAAAAAAAAATGTAGAAAGAATTGCAGGAAAAAAAGAAACTTTTCTGGCCAAGGATAGGATTATATTAATGTGCAAAGCAGTTAGGTTATGCCAGCATGAACTGATAGCTGAGCCATCCACACTACCTCATCGAGTTTATTATCAATTCTAAGACAATTTCAGAACTCAAAGAAGTAAGTTATGGCTGCTGTCATTAATACTGTATGAAAAATGGAATTCTAACATATTTATGACTCCTGCCACTCAATCTCACAGGCTTTTGGTCATGTCAGTGGTCACTTAATCACTTTCTCCTTGCTCAAAGTAGCACTGCTCCCCAAGTCTCCAGGCCACCAGGCATACAGCAATGAGCACAGTTGTATTTTAGAGCTGTTTAACTTAATAGTTTCATTAATTAACTAATTACTTCATTTTAGGAGAAGAAGAAACAATATAAACCCCAATACGGAGTACCTGATATCTCATGCATTGAGTGACAGCAGGAAAGGAGGTGAAGCTCCAAGAAAGGCAGCAGCAGGTGCAGCCCAAGGGGTATGGATGGAGATGCTTTTATTAAAGAGCTGATACAGTGTGAGGAGAAGATTCCCTCTGCAGCAGACAGCCTGAAAGCAGAGCATGGTGTGCCTACCTGTCAGGAAGGTTTAACTTCTTTATTTTCAGACCAAACTGACACACGCTGACATGAGCGCAGGGTGCATCAGCAAACGGCCTGGTGGGGTTTGGAGGGGAGCAGGGCACTGCCTGTTTGCTTCACAGGATAAAAGCAATCATCCACAGGCATCACTAATGAAACAGATTTTTTACATTATTTTTGTCTGATGCCAGAGGTATAATTAATACCTACTTTGCACCACACCTGCAATAGAAGTTAATTTACTCTAATCAGCCTGAGGTGAAGGGAGCACAGATTAACTTGGGGCTTTCTTCCCCTCACTTTGTTTCAACATAATTGTCCTCCTCTGACAGAGCCCCAGTGAATAATCTTCCAACCTCCAGCACTTGGTAATCACTCACACACATTCCTCGCTGCTCTCAGTGAAGAGGCAGAAGACAGCTTGGGCTGGGACACACAGACACCACCTGCTGCAGAGCAGTCGTTTCCTTTCTTACCTTATTAAAAGATCTGCTCCTGGTCTTTTCACGTTTTATTCCAAAAAAAGAGGGAAGACTGAAGAGCAGTAAGGATACTACTTTATATTCCTTAAAAGCTGCTCCTGTGTTCAGCAAGCAGTAATTGCTTGATTCAGCCTGACTCTTGATGGTACCTGCCATGGGAGGTGCTTACTTGTCAGAGGATAATGGGGAGACAGCAGCAGTGACAATCAGCACTCAGATCCTTGATCAGCGCCTCAGTCCCTGTGAAAACCACACCAATAAAAAGGATAAACCCCTGGGATTCAGCTCTTTTTGGAAATCCTGATTGCTTCCCAAGTCGCTGAGATCCAGCCCTCATCCCTGTTGAGTCAGACAAGGTCTCACCACACAAATGATGATCCCCAAGAACTCTGAACACAGAAGCACCACTCAATTATAATGCAAAACTCCATCCTCTCTGCTATTATTTGGTTCAGGGTTTTTTTTTCTTTTTTTTTTTTTTTATTTTCTTCTTCTTAATTAAACTAGTAATTGAGGCTGTGCTATGAGCTGAACTCAATTAAATAAGTATGTTCAACACATGGTCCCCAAACTCTGCCACTCAAAGCCCAGGCTGGAACATCTAATCTGCAAGCATCAGACAGCTTTAAACAGGAAATAAATTCCATCTGAGCATCGTGCTATTGAACATGTCTAGGAAAAGGCAGCACTCTCCTCAGTTTCTAAATAACAGCTGAAAATCTAAGAATGATTCCAAAGGTGAGGAAAAAAATTCAATCAAAAAGATTTATTTACTGGAGAGAGTGGGGCATTTCTTTGGTTTATTGGTTAATGACTCTGCATTAGGTATTTTGGTGTAATATTTTATCAAGCAGTGATTTCAGTATCACATGAAGTTTTCTAGTGAGAGGGCAGCAGAGTGTACCAGATACCCCAAGGGCTAGAATAAATTGGTTGCTGACTTGATGAGTTCTTCAAATCTCCCTGTAACTCCTTCTACATCGGAGAACCCGGCCCAACATTTCCCTTTGCAACTTTTCTAAAAAGAAGAGAGAACCAAATCAACAAAACCGGGTATGAGCGAGACAAAAAGTTTCTCATCTCTTCTCTAATGAAAATTATGTATTTACACATTGAAAAAGAGGTTCAAAAAGAAAATAGTTGGTGGCTAAAAGCTTGTCTGGTGTGTTGGAAGAGTGGAGATACTTGAATTTGGAAGTACAGACATTACATGAGGTCTCCTGTGGCCGTGGTTTTCCCAAGATGTTTCCTTTTCATGGTAACTGTGCAAGTTCCCAGGTTCACCTCAAAATAGGACAGAAAAACTTGTGCAGGACAGAAAAAGTTCTCCCTATCACCTCGACTTCTGAAACACTAAGAGACATAAATGTTTCAACTTTCTTTGCAAGCAAACAACAACAACAACAACAAAAAAAGCCCAACCAATTTTGATGCTAGAAATCTCAGAAAATGCCCTCCTCACACTTAGGGGTTGCCTAAACTGAAGGGAGCAGCTCAGAAGGGCAGTAGCTGCAGTGTTTATTTTGTGTTTTCCTGATCTGTTAAGGATATCCAGCTATCCTCACATCCATAAACAGACAAGGTGCTTCAAATCAATGCTCAGAATGTTTTAAACTGCACGCTGCCATCACATAGTTGTGACAACACCAGCTATTTGTAGAAATAAATAATTGGACATAAAGCTCTTCCATTCTCACAACAGACCAGTGGACACCATGAGATGTTCATTAATCTTTGTTTCAGTTTGAGTGGGAACACGTTCTGTTTGAAGCACAGAGATGGAAGCCATAAGAGCAGAGCACACGTGTGCTTTATTAGCAGTTTTTCAAATGCATTCTCTAATGTCACATAACAAAGTCAGCGATCCAAGAAAGCTAAAATTCTCAGGGCAAAAGGACTGAAAAGGATGATATTATTAAGCCTCTTCTCAGGTTTTCCTAATAGGAATCCCGTCACTAATCAGTCATTCGTGGCAAATACTCATTAATTGTCATCCTTCTCAAAGCACTCAGCAGCAGGACGGTATTTTTAGAGGTGGGGAGGTTGAAGTGAGCTCACAGAACTGACAAGTATAAAAACAGGAAGAAAAATCCGGGGTTTTTCTAGCTCTTACACCTGTGCCTTCCCCATCTGTTGATAGCTGGGTCTTTACTAAACACCGAGCAGGCGGCGTGCCCGGAGCTCAAACACAGCACGGGCGACAGAGATGTATTGGCATTACCTTGTTTGCCAGGTACAGCAAATATTTGCTTTCATTTCCCGAGCCCTGCATTGACATACAATAATTTATAACTCTATTGAGCATAAATCTCAAAATAACCTCATTTGGCTCGGGCAGAATTAAGCTGATGTGCTGCAGAAGACGAGGAAGGTTCTCTGTGCCTGTGGCACACTCCAAGAATTTAGGAACACAAAGTAGATGCTCACTTCTGCCTTCTGCTGAACACGTGTCTAGAAAACTTGATAAAAACTGGGCTTTATGAAAACCTCCTCTACATTCCTGGTCAAGGTTTTAGGCCTCTACCACAGGCAATACTGCAGAGCCACAGTGGCATCAGTAATTAAGGCAAGATGTTTGATTTTATCAAGACCTTGATGTAGGTTCTTTGGTTTCACCTTTTCCCAGACATATTTCTGTACAAGGGATTCTCTCCAAGGGACTTAGATTTTACAACTGAACAGCCTTGTGCTCACAAGTCCTTGTTTTTGGTGAGATCTTCTTTGTTTTTGCATGCAGGAGGCAAAGTTCAGCTTTCAAGAATGTGCGCTTGGTACCAGAGGAAAACTCACGGGTTCCTGTGTGCTCTCCCACAAACCCACTGTCACATCATTGGTTACATATCCCAATCAAAATATTAATACTCAAATTTAAATACTAATAACAGGTGCACCACAGTTTCCCAAGAGCGTTGAACTTGTATGATAAAGCTAAAGGCTGAGATTGTTCCACTTGCACAAGGGTTTTTTTCTAAATATTGAAGTCTCTTTTCATTCTTTCTTTATATCTGTGACCAGGGTAAAAGCAGACCCATTCTACTTTTTTTTTTTTTTTTTTTCTTTTTTCCTCTAAACTCCCACCTTTTCTTCAAGCCTCTTTATCCATCTATTTTTCACACAACTACTTAGTTCCTTAACTAGATATTTATCCTCACCTCCCTGTTTCAGAGCACTGCCCCTTGACTGGAGGCCACAAAGGTTGGGCAGTCTCAGATGTTCCCATTTGGGAAATAAAAGGTTTAATTCATCCAGCTTGTTTTTGAGATCTCAGAGTTTGGCATTCAATAAAGAGTAATTGCACACTCTTGAAAAGAGCTCATGTTGCACATAGATAAATTCACTGTATTTTAAGCACACAATAAATTTTAAAATGCATATAATTACTTGAAATATTTCTTCATTGCTGTCACAAAACTGTTTAAGTTTTTTTTTTTTCTTTAAACTATCATGACTGTAGCTATAAATCCAGTAATGGAAAATAAGCATTTTCATTTGATTAAGCATTTTGAAGCAGCTCTGAGTTTGGGGAACACTCGCTTGAAGCACAAAATGAGAAATAAAATGACACGATGAAAGGTAAATGTCACCAATCTTATGATTAAAAATACAATTAGAGAAGACTTAAAACTAATTCTGTGTATTTTTTTTCCCCTTTAAATTGTGCCACATGTGCAAATATGCAACACAGACAACTTCACCTACATGGGCCAGGGCATGGGCAGCCAGTGACTTCTGACAAGTGCCCTGCAAAACTCTCCTGGTGCCAACAGAGCTGTGGCATCACCTTTGTTTTATTTATTCTGAGGGATAATGGTGTCAGAAACAGGATTGGAGTTAAAAATCACATAAACCAGAACTGGAACAACCTTCTAAGCTTTGTCTAAACCCAGCAGCAACACAGGGAAGGCTCTCCACTGGAAATTTTCAAAGGTTTTTTGAAGTCTTTTTTTTTTTTTCCAATGAAATGAATGAAGCAATTACAGTTGCCTAAGTTTTCATGAGATGTCCTACTTAGTAAAATAATATATAGACACAGACAAAATGAAATATGTATCTGCAAGAAATCATAATGGTTAGTCAGATTCACGTCCCAGATAAAACTTCAGCATCTTTCCTTTTTTTCCCTGAATTTATAGCATAATTCCTGTCAAAGTACCTTCCATGAACACCAAGTTCTTCAGAGAACCTGGAACTTAAAGAACAGTTTGCCTGATAATGTTTAGAGAATGAGGGGAAGCAGAGAATCCAGGCCATGGCCATCCCCAAAGCTTGAGGGTGAGCTCAGCATCCCCAGTGTGAGCCTGCCCAGCACTTGAGTGCCTTGGACCTGATGGCACTGGCTTTAAATGATCCTATTCACCTTCACAGAGAGGTAAAAAAATATGGAAACAATGCAGATAAATATTGTTTAAATTATGCTATTTACTATCACAGAGAGGTTAAAAAAAAAAAGTATGGAAACCACGAGGCTGAGCTCAGCACTGCACACAAAACACCATCAGGGCTCCAGTGAGCACCAGCACTAACCTGGCTAGAGGGGCTGCTGAGCACCCTGAGAGCCAGAATTCCCTTCTCTTCCATAATTCCCAGGAGCTGGCACTTCCCTGCGTGCAGCTTCCCTGAAAATATCTGTTCTAGGGTGGTGTTGGCTCCAGGAGTCAGCTGTGGAGGTGTAAAAAGGGCTGGAGCAGCTCTCATTTCACTCATTCTGTTTGCAAACGAGCAGTGACTGAGAAGTGTTAAGCACAATTTCGTTCCTCCCCGGTCTCTCCTGGCCCAAATCGAAACACCTTTCCCCAGAGGTTTGGCACTGACAGTGACAGTCATTACTCCTAATACTGAAAAACAGGATCATCTCCAAAACCTGCAAGATCTCTGCTTGGAAAAGAAAGATTCTGCAACCTTCATCTCAGGCTTTCCTTACCATTTGCAGAAATCCATACTACGCTGCAGTGGCAAAAGCTTCCTATCAACACCTGTGGATTTCAAACTGCAAATTAGGAGCTCTATTTCTCTGCAGTATCACAACAGCAAAATAAAGCACCAGCAGGACACCAGATGTGAAATGGCAGAGTTTGTCTCATCAAGAAAAAATTGGGTCCCATCCAAGAGTAAGGGAAAATCGAAGCTTCTACAATTTGTGCAATTCTGCTCTATGTGAAGTGGCCCATTCATGGCTCCTATCTTCTCTTTACCTAAACAAAAGTAGGTTGCTTAAATTAAAATGTAATTCAGCCATAGACAGTTAACAAATGGAGATTTGTGTCACAGCACTACAGCAGTTATTTTCCCACCACAAAAATACATTCCTTTCATTTTCCTTTGGGTGTTCAGATTGGTGCACATTTAGGAACATGTAATCTGTCTGTGTGACTGTATGGAGGAAGACATTGACTAAAAATGTCATTTAAATGGGATCAGAGCTGCCGTCAAGCTGCTTGGAAGACTGAAAATGTTACCTAGGATTATTTAATACATACACATTTTGTAACTGCACATAATTACTTACCTGACAGTAAGACAGAAGCTACAACTTCATAAACATAGAGAAACTGCTGTCATAGCTCTTCTATCTCCACTCTTTCTCTTCCAGCAGATAGAAACTGGCTAAATTGCCTTTCTCATCCATGGCAAAGCTAATATGAGTTCTCAAACCCACCTCATGCTGAGGAGAAAATACAGCCCAGCTGCCCCTGGTTATTATTAGCTGTCATATATTTTATCCTAAGGGGTCTGTAAGACTTCATTATCTGATTTTTACAGTGCTACTTTACTGGTAACGAGTAAAACCAGGTCAAGAAGCACAAAGGAAAGGAATTGTGCACTCAGGGAGGTGCAGGTTGGCCACACTGGAGAGGGACAGCAAGGGTTCAAACTGCGGCCAACTCACCTCAACACCTGTAAATCAAAACTCAACCTGTGCCCTGGGAACCATCCACAGACTGCAGGAATTTACAGCAATGTGCAGGATCACAGTTTTTCTTTTTTCTAATACCTCCTGTCTGACACAGTCTAATGATGTTCTTCATGCTGAAGCTTTCTTAGCTTTGTTCCTCCTTTCCTTTTTCTCTTCTTGCTTTTTCCCCAAATAAGTTCGTCCACTCTTCGTATATTTTCATCCCCTCTCACCCAATTTGCTCCTTTTGCACTTTGAATTGTATCTGCTTGTCTGACCTCAGATTATTTTTACTGCCCTCTCTACAACCTGGCATTTCATATTGTCTTTTCCACGCCTGTCCATACTCATTTTAAGCACTAAATTGCACTTTCCCTTCTACAGCTTTCCAATGAGATTTGAAATTGAAGAGAGAAGCAATAGCCTCAAGACATTAAAACCCATCCATTTAACTTGATCATAGAGAAGGCTCTGCAACTGTGAAGTTCACATCTTTTTTTATGGTCTCTTTTCCCCTGGAACACCTATGTAGAGAAATATCATGGCAGAATAAAGAACTCATCATCAAGCCCCAGTATGTGTGAATATGGAGGCAAGCCAAAACATAAATAGATATTTGGCTTTTGGCAAGATAGTATTTGGCATTTAATACATCAAGCAGTAATCTGCATTGTATTTATTCAGCTGAGCATTTAAGGTGCATTTGAATGTGAAGGTGATAAATAGAAAGGAGTTACACAAACTGCAATCAAACTGTGTGCTATTCTAGGCCTTGGAATTGCTAAAATGAAAATACAAAGAGAACAGTATGGGGGGTGTTTCTCTAAAGGATGCTTTAGCTAATACCTCTAAGGGTTTGTTTGTGGGTGCAATTCTTTTCCTCCCAGTGGAAAACTGCACCTCTGAGGCAGCTCTCACAAAATCTCATCTATGTGTGGTACAACAGTTGATATATGAGATTAATTTTCCCATTCACCTTTTACAAACCCTCAAATGCAATCCCAAAATTTTCAAAGCTGACTGGTAACAAGGCAGTTCAACAATCACAAAACCCACAGATCAGGCACCGACTCAGGCAAAATTCTTGTGGTTGTACCTTAAATTTATTTTTGGAGTAAATTTTTGAGTGTTATACTATCATTTATCTGCAGTCCAGCCCCAGTAACTGGATTGCAGCTTTGTGTCCCTCCCCACGACTCCAGATATATTAATTGCCAGATATTTACATGTTGTTTGTCAAGTGTTTATCTCATTGCCTTCAGGGGACAGATGTTGAACAGCTGCTGAGGTGTACAGTCTTTTGTACTGTAAGCAAACAGGTTTGCATTTCTGCCTGGGATTTCAATCCTTATCTTTCTGCAATATAACATTTGCCATTTAATATATGAGAGGATAATCCGTGTTGTATTTGTTTACAAATACAAGTTTGTGCTACATGGAACATTAAAATCCTGGAACGTTTTTTTCCTGTAACTTTCTCAATCAGTTGAAGAGGCTGAAAGCAGAATTTTCTGGAGAGTTTTTGGCAGCAGCTGCTCCTCTGCTTTGCTTTCTCTAGCTTATTATGCATAGCAGTCAGTCCTACAGCCCCTTTTCCATACATTTACTTGAATGAAAATGCCCAAACTTGTTTGTGTGCAACTTTTTAACAAGCAGAGGTTGTAGCTACTGAGGCAAAAGGAAAAGTGTCGATTTACACATCAGTATGGTATTTCTCTAAGGAGAAAGGAAGGAAAGTGGCAGCTGACTGAAATCCCAGTGTGTCCTTGCTGGTGCTAAGGGCACCCGTGTTTCTGGAACTCAGAGCTTTGCTCTGCAGGAGCCTAAAGGTCAGACCTGTTGCTGCAGAAATGGAGCAGGCTGCAGACTGCTCACTGAGGTGTGAGACACGGATAAATTCAGGCAGCCAAGCCACAGCCCTGTCCACAAGACACCTTCATGGTCTCCATGACAAGGTTTGCCTCACAAGAGGACTGCCCTGAGGTGAGTGACTTCAATAGAGCTGTGGTTCTTCAGGCTGTGGCTTCTTACACCCTCCTGCACCCCTGTTAACTGGTGAGTCTGGTAGAGCTAAGCAATACATCTCAAACCAAACACCACAACGTGCATCCACTCTGTATTTAAAGTGACATAACAACTCGGCAATGTTTATAAAGAAATGCAGAGAAGCACATTTAAGAGCAGCACAGTGTGAGAGATGATTGGAGCTTGCCTGTGAGTGCCTGCAGAAAGGACGTGATCACTTTGCTATTTCAAATTGTATTCTGGCTATCCTGGAATGCAAACAAAACTCTACATGAAAATATTAACATTTCATCCACAGCATCACCTGCTGCCTTCATCTGTTAATGCTGATGCCTTCAAGGTGATGCAGCTCACTGGTCTTTGGGCAATAAAATACCCCAAAACAATCAGCAGTAGTTATCACACCATCTGACAGAGCCCAGGAAGAGCCATGGGGCACAGGAGGCACTGAGGGTCCTGGCAGGGGAAAGCTGCTCTGTCAGCAAGCACAGAGCACTCACTGGTGGATGTGTTACTGCTCATGGAACTGGTCCACAATGTTAATTACAATTAGATGTTCACTGCAGAACTTTATGGCTTGTATGGACAGATGAATAGAGGCTTGATTAGCAAGCTACAGACTAAATGGAAATATTTCTGAGGCTGATGCTTCTGAAACTACTAACGGAGTTTAGTCAAGTAATATTTCCTGTTACTAACTGCAAGAGGGAAGCAGATCACACACAGCCATATCTCCAAGGACTACATGAGATGAAACAGATGAATATCCTTATCCAGTCCTGTGCTCTGTGTGTGGGTATTTACAGTAATAAATCTCCTGTCAGAAAGCTTCTGCATTCCATCTCTCAGCATCTGTACTTCTCCTACAACAGTCTTATCCTGTACGTGGAATTTTTTTTGCTGTTTTTTCTTTCCTTTTTACAGAAGGGTCAAAAGCCAGCTCACACATTATTGTGCTGAGAGGCAACTGCTGCCAACTTCACCCTCCTCCAAGCTGTGTAACATTGAGGTGATGACAGACAGGAGTTCACACTCCCCACACTGGCAGCTGGGTCCCTCTGTACCTTCCAGTGTCACTTTAAAAAATGGAAGTGGAAACACTGCTGAAGTAGAAATGATTTTTTGAAGTTCTGCTGGGCATCAGAAAACTATCTTTTAGAATAATGAACAACGTGCCACAGAATACAAGGCACATCTTGCCTTGAAAAACAGCACCAAAAAATAAGAGATGGCCAGGAATATGGAGAAGAGAATTAGACATCCCACTGTTCCAGCTGAAATAGGATGCAGCTGAGTAGGATGGATAGGAAAAGCTGTCTGTATAGTGTGATTTCAACAGAAGCTGAACCATTCCAATGCCTTCCCCTCTACAAAATCCCCTCTTTATAATGATTAGTGACTCATCTACACAGATACAGGACAGAGAGAGCTGGAGCTGCAAGACCAGTTCAGGAAAGGATCAAAAAAGGTGAGGCAGTGACAGCTGGAAGGGACAGCCAGAACAGGAGCAGAAAAAAAAAAAATAGAACAGGAAGAGGAAAATCAACATCATTAAATAACTTTTACCAAGGTAATACTTGACCAGAATCTAGACCCAAGTCAGTTCTATCACAGTGCTAAGGAAAAACTCCAGAAAATCAGCAAGTATTACACTGAAGTGTTTACAACAGGAAACAAAGAAACTTTCCTACTTCCCTCAGCTTTTCAGGGTAATGGAGATCAAACAGAGACTATATGCAGAGCAACAGCTAAATAATCAGAAGTTTGGATGAAGGAGGAGGTGGTGGTAGTGGGGAATATATGAAAAAAATAAGTTGTAAGAAGCTGAGTTTTCTTAGTCTAGATTAAAAGAAGTATCTGTTAGTTGTTTTGAAGTAGTTAAAAAGTCACTGCAAGAAGAGGCAAATAAACTGTTCTCCATGCCAGCTCACAGGAGAATTAGAGACAGTAATCTTAAATTGACAGAGGCAAAGATGTATAGTACATGCAATGTCCTCTTTGAATGTTATGGGTTATGAAATTTAGACAAAACCTGCTTGCAGAATGTCACGGGCTCATTTATGCTGCCTTCAAAGAATGTGATAAAATAGGCAAGCTCTCTGCCTCTGCCTCTAATCTCTACTCCTTTTCCATACAAAGTGGACAAGGCAGAGCAGGTGTGGATCTATGTAAGTTATCTCCAGGCTGTGAGATAAGTAAGAACAAAACAAAAATAAAGATGTACATAAAAATGCTACAAGTGCGAATCCAAGCATTCAAATGCTAGCAAGCATTACGATTCCTGTGTTGCCTTAAATTATCCCATGATATGAGCAATCAAAATTCTTTGATTACATCCATGCTGATTATTATTTCAAAACACCCTCCTCATGCTCTGAGGAGTGACTGCTGCTTCCTTACATAATGTGCAGCCTCACACCCTTCCACAGAGATGCATTTTGTTCAAACCCTGCTCGGAATGCAAAGCTGCTCATTTCCAAACAGGCACTTACCAGTGTTCACACCTCTGTCTCCAACTGCTTCCCAGACATTAATGAATTCTTCTTCACAAAATCCTCCCAAGCTTAAATGAAGTGAACCTCCCACAGAATTTAAACCACCATTTCAAGCCTACCTGGTAATTATGATTGCTCAACTTAAGCTTGATGTTGCAGAGCCTGATTCTGCCTGTGACACTGAGACATTACATTTTCAAAACCTCATCCGAAATCACAGGCAGCTCGACACAGCCAAAACTTCTGCCTGAGGATGTGGGGAGCTCATCAAAAATTTTTTTATCTGTATAATTATATTAAAAATACATAAGCAGCAGTGTCTTGTAGAATATTGGGCTAAAATAATTCACCAGCAAAAGACAGGAATCTTCTCCTAAAGTCCTGGAAATCACACACAACATGTATTATGTAAGTAGCCTCACTTCAGCAACTGAAGAGTCTCAGCTGTTCCCTGAATTGGGTATGACCTGTGAGCATTCAAATCTTTCAAAATAAAGCTGCCAGCACATTGAAAGCTCAAGCATGCATGCAAATTCCAATATTAAGATTTCACTTTTGAAAATCTTAAGAGTATGCATCAAGTTTTTTGAAGTGACAGCTGCATACACCAAAGTATTGTGAACTTCTAAAATATTACCACATTCAGAAAACTCTGTGTGACAAGTAACAGCACAGTAATGTAACAAGGAGATTCATACATAAAAACAAACAAATAAATCCTTGAACTTCCAGAAGGTGCAATGTTTTCACATCAGTAAACCATGTCAGACACTCAGGAATCCAAATAAGAGCTTGGCTTGGTGTAGCCAACCGATTTCTGTTCCAATTTAAATATTTTGGTTAGAGGTCTGATTTTTCTGTTTGAAGGCAGTGTAATCCCTGTTGGGAATGCAGTTTGCTTGTTCTCCTCTCCTCCTGCTCAGCCAGAGGAGCTGTGCCAGCAGGAGGCACAGAGAATTTCTGTTCTGCTGGAGGAGAACAGCCAAGAGATGGTGCTGTGCCATTCCTGGGTCTGGAGGAGTCTGACAGCAGAATCGTGCGTTCCTAAAACTTACAAAGCTCTCAGACTGCAAGCAGAGGTTTTTCAGCATGTAAAAAAGGCAGTGAGTTTCAAATACCCTGCTATTAATAAGGTATTTTCATTTCATATCTGTTCGGTAAAGATCCCTGAATATTTTGGTTTGAGGTTCATCGATTTGCTGTCAAATTCTAATGAATTAAAAAGGATCTGAACCAAACTGCAGCAGAGTCAATGAGATTTTTTTTTTTTTTTTAACTCGATGGCCTTTTCCTAGACTTCCCTGTGCTAAAAGTTTGCATCCTCAGTGAGCTAATTACCCACTGATTCAAAGTAAACAAGTTTTCAAGTGCCAGCCTGGACACTGCCCAAACTCCTGAATTCTGTTCCTTAGAAACACCAACTGCAAATTTGGACCAAGTTTTTTTGTGTGCACATCAACGTGTTTGTGTGTGAAAAGGAACCAGCTAACTGGTAATGAGCAAACTTAAAAAGGTTTAGGAGTTTCTAGCACAGAGAATATTCATTTCAGAAACAAGAGAGAGCCAGTTCTCCCACGCTTTGAGGACTTTTGCTGGAGTTTTCAGGATGGTAAAGCAGAAATTGCTTCTCCTTCCACTGTAGGTTGGCACAGTTGTGAGATTCAATAGATAACTCTGGACAGCTTTTTTAACAGCTCCCTGGCTGATCAAACACAACAAGGAAATTGTGTCAGCGAGCTGCAAACACACATCTCGAAAGAAAAGCTGCTCCTCACCCCCAGTGTCCACAACCTTCTACCCAAGGCAGCAATTTGCCTTCTCAGCCACCACGTGAGAAAGCTGCTCGTGCTGCTTTATGAACACAAAACTATTTAAACTTACAGTTCAACCACCCAAATCAAGGCAATTCCTAAAAAGCGAGGAATTCCTAAAATTCCCAAAGTCCTAAAATGCAGCCTGCGGGTAGGAACTCTTACATGTGTCCCAGGATAAATTATTGATATCAAAATCCCTTTAAAATCCAAGTTTTAGTTTCATTTGCATCAAATCCTCTAAAAAAAAAAACAAACCCAAAAAACCCAACAACAACAAAAAAAACCAAACCAACAAAAAACGACAAACAAACAAACAAACCCAAAAAAACGCCCCCAAAAAACCTCCAAAACAACAGCAACAACAACAACAACAAAAAAACCCAAAAAAACAAACAAACAAAAAAAAAACCAAAAAAGCCCAAAAAACCCCCAAAAACAAAACCAAAACCAAAAAAAAAAAAAAAACCCAAAACAAAACAAAAACAACCAAAAAAACCCCCAAACTTCCTGGAATTCATATTTCGACCTCATTTTCCCCAAAATCTCTCAAATTCCTTCAAGTGGAGAAACAAAACAAAGGGTTACCTTGGTAATGATTCAGCCATACTTTTTAAATAGCAGCAGTGAAATGTGAGTAAATAGAATTATTGACATCTGTTCTTCTAGCACTCCATTCTTTGACATTATGAGCTTACAGACCTGCACACACAAACATCCTGATGTGAAACCCAAGGCTGAACATCCCTTCCACACAGTCCCAAGTGACAGAGATCCCAACTTATATGCTAAGGTTTCCTCAGACTTGACATTTTTCCTTTATTTACCATTACCTGCTAATTAAAATTATTTGTCCTATTCTTTCTCTGATAAGAATTAAAATCCACCTTGCTATTCTACCAGTCTTTTATAGGAACAATATGGATTTTCTCTTCTAGGATAGGTTATCACAGCTCCTGCAAGTTTTACCCAGGCTGTGATGCTTTCACATTTTTTAATTTCTTATTAATTTCCTATTTCTATTTCCTATTAATTCCTTTTATTTCCTATTAATATCTCCAGATTTCCTCCAGCCTTTCTCTATCTTCCACCAAAAGGGGTCATGTTGCAGCTGAGCTCCAGCAAGGCTTGTTCACACTACTGAGCACAGCAACGAGGCCACTGAGATGTAAGAAACCTCCAAAAAAAATAAATTGGGAAATCAATATATATATAAAAAATAGCCATCCATGTAATCAGCCCAGAGAAAACAGCAGTTCCATCAGGATGATATCATCATACTGCTGATGAATTAACTGAATTGACTGAATTCATCATTTCTGTTACTCTGGGTGGTTCTGGTTAATCCAGAGCAAGAGTAATGGACTCAATGATCCTTTTGGGTCCTTTCCAACTCAGAATATTCTATGATTTAGTGGTTTTATGCTTCAAACATGGCATGTACACAGGCGGTTATTTATCTTGTGGGAGGAAAAGAATGGCATGACAAGAGCTTATTAGAAAAACTCATATCTGGCACAATTTTGCACTACTGCAACACTAAGATTCAGTTAAAAACCACAAGAAATATGTGGGCTACACTAGGAGAACAGATTTGGAAAACTTTGTAACATCATAATCCACTGACATCAGCTTTTTGTTCCTGTTTTCATTTTGTTCACTTTAGAGAAAGAAAACCAAAAACCGCTATCAATATCTATCTATATACACACGAATATTTTAAGTTCAGAATAATACATCTTAAAAAAAACATTTAAAGAGGGTCTTAAACAGATGTATTTTCAGTTCTGCTCTTCCACTCATGCAGTGCTCTAATTCATATCAGAATCTGTCCTCAACACAGATGACTTTACAGAAGCTGGTTAGATAATAAGACAATCAGGTAATAAAATTTAAAAATAAAAAATAAAAGGAGACCTCAAATGGACATGAACATAATGTCCTTGCATTATGGAGCCTTAAACTCCCATTTATATTCTCATTCAGAAACAAAGTGGCCTCAATTGTCTCCAGCTTAATTGCTTTCAACTTGAAGAAAATCACTGATAGGGTGACTTAAATCATGTAGCTTTTGCCTGGACAACTCAGTTATTAAATTAAATTAAAGTTAAAAAATAAAAATTAAAAAAAAGAACACGAAAAAGGAAAAAGTACTGTGAGACTTCCATTCCAGGGAGAATAACATGTCCGTTTCTGAGTCTCCCTCACAAAAAAACAAATTCTAATTCATAGATCTGTGGTAGTTTCAGTAAAAGAAGAGCATTTTGAGCAGAAGTTTAATTAGTGAAGGGCTGAGGGATGTCACCATTCCAGTCACACAGGGAGGATGCAGAGCTCAGTGCAGGGTGTGTTGGGTCAGCTGTGCATGGCCCCAGGCAGTGCAGCTCACAGAGTTTGATTTGTGCTGTGCTGCCCCTGTGCTCAGCCTGGTTTGCTGAGGCAGGGCTGATGTTTAGGGCCCAAAAGCACCGGGCAAAGCTGGTTTGGGGGAGGAAGATGCTGTGGTTTGACAGCCCAGCTCTCTGGGAGAGCCTGAGAGAGGCACGACCCAGCCTTCGTCATCCTCTGCACCAAACTTGGAAAGTGAAGGAAAGTTTTACTGACTTACAAGCTATACATATTTTTTTTTAATTTTTCTTTTTACAAACCACAGCAATCTTGTGATTCCACAAATGTTTTTGTATTCCCACTGATTTTTTCCCATACTTGCTGACATTACTCAAGCATTGCTCCTCTTAGTAGCAGTACATGAAATGCATTACTGTGCACATGCTGCATAAGAAAAAAAGGCTGATTTGAGTTCATGCTTCATGAGTATTACTCCAGTTAGCTTTTTATTCTCCAGGCAGTATTGCTATAATATCAAGTCTAAGAAGATCAGCTCTGAACTATTCTAATAATGTTGCCAGTGTTCACTTTGCCAGGATTTTCACAAAGGATTATTATCAAAAAACACATCTTTTGTCACTGCTATCAGTACATGTTTTTTCTCTGAATACAATTTGGTTTAGGCACCAAATACAGCCCATCTTCAGGGTATATACAGAAGTATAATAATTATATTAATCCATTTTTATTTTCAGCAATGCTTGATTAATGATAGGTATACACACATCATTACTTGAGAACATGCACGTACCAAACCTGCTCAAGCCCATTCTATTTTTATTGTTTTGATTATAGTTGTCCCTTTGATCCAGACCAATAACCTGACATTTTTAATAAGTTCCTTTTTAATGCAGTTAGGGCACATGCTTGGGGTTTTAATTCCTTCACTTTTGTCAGTCCTTTTAACTGAATTAGCTGACTTTTTCACACAAGCTCATTTCTTCGCATGTCCATAAATCAAATTGTATTTATTTATTCATGTTTTAGTTTGCTGGGAAAAAGAACCACAATTTCTCCTATCTTCTGTTTGCACATGAATGCAGAATTGTCATATCACATTTTGGGAAGTGGAGCAGATGTGACAACACCTCTTGCTTCTTTTTCTTACCAAGATCAGCACCCACAAGGTTTCCCAGTGAGCAAACCTGAGCTGCTGCACTGGGATTGAAGTTTCAAGGGAGAAAACATCCAGGGGGAAATGCAAAAATGAAAGAGTTTTGTGTCTCAGTTTCTTTACAATGATCAAAATTAAAAGATGGAATAGCACAGAACTGGAAGTAGTTTTATAAAACCTGAGATCAGACAAAAAAAATTTCTTTTTTTCATAATTTCCTAGCAAGCATTTGTGCTAAGGGGATAATAAAGTGGAAATAATTTTAGAAAGGTGTTTTGGGATTTTTTTTTGTCTGATTAAGTATCTTTGTTTCTCTCCTCTTATTTTGGCTCTATTATACCATCTCCAACTGTTCACAGCCTGAAAGAAGTTGTGGAGGGGAGGAATGAGCAAGAAAACATTAATTCTTAACGCCAATTTTCATATTATGATTAGTTACTAAAAAGTTTTTTGTGTTTTGAGGTTTTTGGGGTTTTTTTCGGTTGGTTTTTTTAATGAAGAAGATTCCTTTTCAGGTCATCCTTAAAACTTTTTTTGAAGTGAGTGAGTCTTATATGTATCTTACAGCTCTTTGAAAACCTTTGTGACAAGAAAAGGAACTGAGCTCTTTTAATAATGGCATGTTATTAAACCACTAATGATTTGGCTGTTTAAAAGTGGGCTTTAATGGTTATAAGTCTCTTCTTTGATCAGCAGAAAATAGTGACTAATCTGAGAGGGAAAAAAACCCCAAAGTTTTAAGACTCAGAATCTCTCCTAAGTCTAGTGGCTGCTATAAAAGCTCAAAGGAAAGAGAGTAAAAAGAGAATAAAACAGGCAGCAGACAATAAGTGCAGATGGTTTATTTTTACCCTGAAATACTCCCCGTCTAAATAACAATGAAGAAAATAAAGAAAAAAAAAAATATGCTTTGACTTCCCCTCCTTTTTGAATTTCTACTCTTCCTCCACTGCAAGAATTTTCAGCTCCTCACTGAGGTGAATGCAAACTCTGTTCATTGTGCCTAATTGCATTTATGGTTCAAAATGTTTTTTTTTTAAGACATAGGTACAGAAAGAGAAGAAAAACAAAATTTTTGTCAATGAATTTGTTTCAGAAAGGTCTCTCTCCACCCCTCACTAACCTCTAATTTCCTCCTCTTACCTCTACCAGATTTAAGAGGCAGAATAATTTCAAAACTAAAAATAATTAAAAAAAAAAAGAAAAAAGAAAATTGAAAAGACAGAATTAAACGTTTCTTATGATTTTTCTTCTAGACTCCTCAAATATGATATTTTAAAGCTGCTTTTCAACTCTGTTCTTATACAGAAGGCTGAATTTCAAAATGTCTCCTTACCCTCTTGCTTCCTCCTATCTTCTAAAATTTTAGACTGAGGCAAATTTCCCTGTTGTGTTTCACACAATGACATTATGTATTTTTAATTATCATTATTATTTTCATACTGTGGCTTTGATTTGAGCCCCAGAAGAAATCTGTGCTTAGCATCTTCAGAATCAAAGAGGAAGTCCACAGAATAATATTTTTATATTTTTTTCCTCAGAACAAAATTTCTGAGATGATGAAGTAGATACCTTCAGCTATTAATTCTTGTTTCCCTTGTTCCCCTTTGTGAATCCCAGAGCTATCAACTGATTGCTATTACAGACTTAAAATGCAACAGAGTTTGGGTTTTTTTTTTCCTGTTGTGAATTTGTTTGTTTTGTTCCTGACCCACTAACATTACCAAGAAATGGAACATAACACCATAACTCATTATTAGCTGTTGTTCTTCAAGCATCATCATAACACAATCTCTTCTTGTATGCATTTACAAACGTTGTGTAAAAGAAATAATTTTAAAAAAAAAAAAAAAGAAAAAACAGAGCCTGCGGGGTTTTTTTTGTATTTCTACACCACAGCAAAAGGAAAAGCCGATTAAAAGATTTATTCAAATATTTACATGACACACACCATTGCAGTATTAAAATGTGAGCTTGTTCCTTGTACAAATCTCTTTACAAGTCTTTTCTCCCCTTTGTTCCTAATGCAGCTTTTAAATGGCAGTCACAAGTTTCAGTGACTGCAGCCTGTAATTGTGCATCCCCTCTGGTTCTTCCCTTTCCCCTCAATCCACCATCTCTTTTAGGGCCTCCAGTGTGCACTGCCAGGTCCTGGCTGGACCACAAGGAGAGTGGACAGGTCAAGGTGAGACCTCACCTGCAGAGCTGCCTGCAGCCCTGGGATCCTCAACACAGGAGGATGTGGAGCTGCTGGAGCGACTCCTGAGGAGGTCACAAAGATGCTCCCAGAGCTCCTCTGCTCTGGAGCCAGGCTGGGAGAGCTGGGGGTGTTCAGTGTGGAAAAAGGAAGGCTCTGGGGAGACCTCAGAGCCCCTTCCAGGGCCTAAAGGGGATCCAGGAGAACTGGAGAGGGGCTTGGGACAGGGGATGGAGGGACAGGACAAGGAGGAATGGCTTCAAGCTGAAGAAGGACAGGATCAGATGGGATATTGGGAAGGAGGTGATGCCCTGGCACAGTGCCCAGAGAGCCTGCGGCTGCCTCATCCCTGGAAGTGTCCAAGGCCATGCTGGACACGGCTTGGAGCAACCTGGGATTACAAAGGTGTCCCTGCCCATGGCAAGGGATGGAACTGGATGAGTTTGAAGGTCCTTTCCAACCCAAACTATTCTGGAATTCTATGATGACTCTATGGAGGTTCATGAAGGAGGTTCTAAACTATTTCCTTGCTCCCATTATGGCTCCACACATCTTCCCACACTCCATCCTTGCTCTGCACATCCTCTTTGCAATGTCACCCTATGTAACCCCTAGTGTCACCTCTCCTTTTGTTTGAACACTTTTGTCTATGGATGATGCATCCACGTTTCAAACCTCCTCCCTAAAGTTCATCTTTTCCCATAAGCCTGGGAAATAAACTAGAAAGTTATGGCTGGCATCCCAAAAAGCATCACAGCCATCGGTACAAGCTGCACATTTCTAGAACCAGGAGTAGCCCCAAGGTTGCAGCCTCATCTGCTCCTCCTGCCCTTTCCCTATACTCTGGCATTCCCAAAGAAATCAGAGAATGGGTATGAGGACAAATTCCAACACCCTGGTATTTACATTACTCCATGTATGTCAGATGTCTGAGCAGTGTGACCAGGACTGAAGTGCTGGGAGGGAATTGCAGCACATCTCCCTGTTCCAAGGCATTTCTGCTTTGTTAAATGGTGCAGTGCATTCTGCACGGCCACTGTGGTGCAGTGGAAGGCAACAATTCACCTTGAACACTGGGGACAATTAAGTAGACATATTTACAGAATAAATATGAAGATGTACACAATAGTAATTTCTAATGTTCCTGAATGCATTCAGATATCACATAGCCTCAACAACAGCCATTTTATGCTTCTTATTAAATAAAAATGATGCAGAGCCATAAAACAAAATGCTCTGTGTAGAGACATTTGGCTGGTTGTGGCAGAGCTGGGAGAGAACCTAAATCTGATCTATCCTCTTGTGAGTTTTAAATGTGTTACCTTTCCTATCATCAATGTCCAGTGATCAAAGCCTCATGAATATGCCAATGGAATACTGGCTGGAATAACCTGAAAAACCATTCCCCATGAGCACAGCAGACCTGAACAGAGGATCTCAGCTAAACCCATTCTAACTCAGCTTATATTTGTTTCATGTTGACAGTCAGCAGCACCATCATCAATTTTACACCAGTTTCATGGACCAGCAAAAGTAATCGCTTCTGTTCCTTGACCACAGAAGAAAAGAAGTTCCGTATTAAAATTTATCAAAGCTCTGAACTGCAGACATACGGAGCCAAACATCTTAGTTCCAAGGCATTTGATAGATAATCTATTATTGTAAAACTATTTATTCTCCCTCTCTGTTGCCAATTGCCACTTTATTTCCTACTCTCCCTGTCCCAGCTTTTCCTCCGATCCATGTTTCACTGCCGTGTCTGGGCTCTGAAGCGCTCCCAGGGATCAGTGGGGACACATTCTCTGCCCCTGGAAATGCTCTCCTTAACACAGGTCTGATACTTACATTGAGCTGCTCCTAATTGATAATTAGTTGATGTAAGAGATGAGTATCAGAACTGCAAAACCCCTAACTGGGCAAGGTACCAGTTCACTGGGGGAAGCAGGTATTTTTCTGGTGGGTGTGCATTAGACCTAGTCTGGAATAACCAAAACATCAAACACAGTTCAGATTGATAAAGTGCTGAAATCCTGCCAAAGCAACATGCTTAGGTGAGAAACATAACAAATGTGGCTCTTCAAGAGCTGTGTGAATGGCAGAATCTTTCTTCTCTCCATTTCAAATTCATTTTTATCAGAATAAACTTTTATTCTGATAAAAAAGTTCTTTCACTCCCTGTGTGATATGAAAGGAGCTTAGTAGCTCAAGTTCCATTGTAAGCTCATAGGAGAACATATCAAACCATCACCACTAAACATCCAACAGAACTTGCAGGCACAGAGATGTAAAATTAACCACACTCAGAAAAGATATTCTTGAGTACAGTGAGGGGAACCATTTGGAATGAGCAAATTTTCCACCATGCCTTGGTTTTTTTATGGATAAAAGCAGAATTTCTGGTTCATGACACATCTAAACTCCTCACACACGGACGTGAACATGCAAGAATAGCAGGGCTTGACCCTGTGCTACTGCTGGAAGTTTATCACACACATAAAGGCTTGGGATCACACTCTGAATTTCTTAGCACTGGAAATGGTCTCCTCTGTGCGAGCAGCAACTCATTCAGAGCTCACCTTGCCATATAGAATTTAGTATGGATGCTTTTATGATTTTTTAAAATAAGATAAACCCACCAAGTTACCCAGACAGCAATACCACCCCAAAACACTGACACCAAAATATATCTCAACTATGATCAGCATGAAAGAGTTAAAAGAAAAAAAAGAAAAAAAAAGAAAAAAAAAAAAGACAGAAAGCAAAAGAAAGGATCAGGAAATTTTTAAATAGCCAGAATGCTTTTTCATTATCTGTTTGCATTCTGGATCAAAATCCAGTCAAAAATTAACATCATTAATATATAAATTGGCGTTTAGCAGTTAAAATGTAGTTAGGTACCCAATTAACAGAGCAACATACATCAGATGACTAATAAAAATGCCAAAATAACCCAGTAATGAAATAACTGCTGAACTGCAATGCACATATTCTGAGACAATTTTCCACAAAGTGTTTTCACCACTAAATAAATGGAGATTGCTTAATCAGGATCACACTGTAAAATATCCTGTGGCCTTTCCACAGGGCAGCACTTCCCTCTCCCCAAACCAGCCACTCTTCCCCTTGCACGTGGCACTGAACAGCTGACTCTGAGCAGGAATGGTTTGCAGCCAGCAGACAACAATTGGAGGAAAAGTCTCTCATTTTTCTGTCCCTCCTCACAAAACCAAAGGCTTGGGTACAACTCCTTCATCCCTGACAGATAAGATTAGCTAATGGCAAGCTTTGGATTCATCCTGTAAATCCAGCAAAGAATACACAAGTAAAGGCATAGAAAAAAAGGCTGCTGTCAGCGAATTTGAAAGCTTCAAGTTCCTTCAGATCAGAAATTGCAGAAAATCAATTTCTACATGAATTTTTATTTTTCTTTTAGAACAACTCTGCAGTCAGATCAAGTCAAGCTTACCATCTGCTGCAGAGAGAAATCCAGCTATACTCAAGATCACATTATCAAACTTCTTTGTAAACTTTACATGCAAGCTGTTCCTGTCAGAATTGAAGTCATTGTGATAATGCTCCTTAATATTCGCTCAGGCTTTAAATAAAGACTGACAAAAGTCCACATATGGATGACAAGCTGTTCTACTGTAAATATTTTTGTATTTGTTGAGAAGGGGCTTATGGCAGTTTAGGACATATTCCATCAGGGATTTTGGTCTGAACTGCTTCCTGACTAATAAAACCAAGATAAAATCCTTATTCGAAACTGCCCACCAAAAATGTAGTTTTAAATTAACTTGATCCTATTCCTGCTGCTATTTAGTTATGCTTTTACATCATTGTTGCTTAAAACTTTTTCCAGCTGGTGGATATTATAGAATAAAAGCCATTTAGTACTCTGTATTTTAAGCAGGTCTAAATTCCCAACTGGCACTGAATGTAGCTATCTATGGAACAGAAAAGGCAAAAACGATGTAATTTTACCATTAGAGCTGTCCCTCTAAACCACAGTAAAAATTCTTCCACTTTCTTTGTGTAAATAAACTCATTAAACTCATTTCCAATAGTCCTGTAAATGAGGGGATATGGCATCAAAATCCTTCAAAAATTCCCTTCCCACATCCTCTAGTTAAAAACATAACTTACAGAAAACCAAACTCAAAAGCAAATGTTGTGACAAGTAGGGACTGAACTGCTTTTCCAGTTTTGATTCCATTTTGAGAAGTCACAAGGCACATGCTGCAATAATTATTGCAATTAGCACAGTTAACAATTTGCTCCAAGTTCATTGGACATTATTGCTTCAGTATAGCAAGTATGCAAGGAACTCAACACAGCAAAGGAAAAATAGCTATTAAAACACCTGCATGAAACAGCTCCATGATGTGCAGCCACAGACAAAAACAATCACGTCAAAACCATCCCAGAGCAAAGGAAGAGCCTTACCCTGCAGTGGGATCAACAGCCACAGCCTTGGGGTTGTTCAGGTCCAGCTCGATGAGGGTCACACACACGGACCCGTTCTGGCTGCAAACAAAGATCCTGTCACTGACGTCGTCCACAAAGTAAAGATTCCCCGTGATCCAGTCCATTGCTATTTGCTGGACGTCTGCCAAAATGAAAAGGGAAGAAAAGAAAGAAAAAAAGGAGCTCAGGAGTGCAGTTTCAATCCAAGTAAGAGCCTGCTGCCTGCTCTGCCAGCAGATGCTCCACTCACTTAAAGAGCTCCAGCTGCTTTACATCGATTATATGGTTTCTAATAAGGAATCCAATCCTCAATACACAAAGAGGGGTTGGGGAGAATTTTTCCTTTTTAAGTACAGACATCTGATTGCAACTGCAGTGGTATGAAAGATCCACACTCGATTTGAGCTCTGTTAAATATTTTTAAGTCTGTCACTGTGATTTTTTTTATGGTGTCCTCAGAAACAACACCACTGAATGACGGTGCACTTGTGAAAGACTGGTGGTGCCAGATTGCTGGGGCAATTCTCAATTTAGTGCTCCAGGACGTCTGTTAGACCCTAGGAATGGGACACTGGTAAAGATTAAAAGAGTTTGTTGGTTATATTTGAAGGAGACTAAAAGCAGACCAAAAATACTCAACAGAAATTTATATATTTTTATATATATATATATATATATATATATGCACATGTAAAATCACCTTATCTATGCATTCATTTTCATTTCAAATACTTTTTTCTTGTAGTTCTGGGGTATCTGGATGCTGCCAGATTTCTGATGATTGCCACAAGAAGTAGCATTGATGTAAATTTTTCTGTGATAATGTAGAGACATTCACTAACAACCAAGTTTTCCTTCTCAGGACACCGTGGCAGCTTCACAGCACCTTCACACAGCTGCTCCCTCAGTTCCTCTCCTTGTGGGATTCTGGAACCACACTCTGTAAATGCCTTACAAATCCTCCATTTTTCTTATAAATCAACTGACCTGCCCATACACCATCTTGTTATAGTAAGCTAAAGTACAGAGAAACGCAAAGAACATAACTTTTTCAATTTTTTTTTAACTAAGATTTCTTTTCTTCCTCTTCTTATTGACTGTACTTGTATTGATACCACTCTGTAGGACAGAATTAGTTATTCTTTAATAAAGAATACTTCATATAATAGAAAAATATTTCCTGTTAAATGTTTTCAATGATCAATATCAATGATATTTGATTTTTAAAAATTAAATATGTTTATTTTATTACAGTCCTTTCAAAATAGTGTTAACATAAGCTGAGATTCTATCATGATGAGAGAAGCCAGATGTGATATAATACCATTACACATAATAGCTTTTTTCTTTTTTTAACTTTTAGTTTTCTGTACGTTTATAATCCTTCAGATGGGGGATTTTTAGGTTTGCTTTCCCCAGTCCAATAAAAAACTGTTGCCCCCATCACATCCACACTGCACTGGAGAGTATTAAGTAAACTTGGCTGAACAAAAATTGTATTCATTGAGTTTTTGATGATAACTCAGAGCTTATGAGCCTTGTACTTGCTAAAAACAGACATGTAAGCTCATTTGTTGTCCTTCAAAATGCAGGCAACTTAAATAAGATTTACTCAGTGAAATACCAGGAACACCAACTGTGTCCCACCTCAGCCACCCCACGACACAGTTCACTGCTCTCCTCTGTCTCTCCCATTCCTGCCCTTCCACTACTCATTTCCCTTTGAATTCAAAGTGAACATTGTGCCTGATAGGTCCTATTACCAAGATCTGCTGAGCCAAAATAAAGAAATGCTCCATTTAGCCCAATATCCAGACTCCAGGGGAGGCCAATGTCAGATGCACTGTGAGATATATTTCAGAAAATCCCTTTTTTTCCCCTCCCTTTTTCCAAGCAAAATATGGGACATGGTTTTAAAAATTCCAGAAGAAAACTCCGTGCCTCTGGAAATCAGTAATAGTTAAATCATTTTCGATGTGCCTGCTTAGCATTTTCTGAAGTTGGATTCACAGAATGAAAAACTTATGGTTTACTGATTCAGGGAGAGTTTTGAAAGTTGCACATAAGCTTCTGTGTAACAGAAGCATTTCAGAAAACACCATTTGAACAGGACAAAAGGTACAAAAGGGATCCAATTTCAAGCATTTGTAGAAATAAAACCAGTAATTAAATTCCTGCAATGAGAGCTCTAGAAGATTGCTGTACACTGGGAAGTGGATGAAAAGGAACAAGGTTAAGTAGCAGCCTGTTGGAAGAGGGTGTGTTTTTCTTATTGTGTGAAAAATGTAGCTATTTTTAGATCAATGCGATATATACGTGAAAGGCACATTACACACAGGTTATTGGATTTGTTAACATAACAGTACTTACAGGTATAAAATGTTTGAATGTTCGCTCTGTCCCTTCCTTAGGTTTTTGGCAAAAACATATCACAAAAAATTGCACCAAAAAGCTTGGTTTGGTGGGGGTTTTTTGCCTTTTTTTTTTTTTTTTTTTAATGGAAAGCAAGAATAATTGATCCAAGGTCATATCAGGGATAACCACTTGCATTATGCAGTTAAAACTGAGCTCAGCATTCCAGGAAAAGTGAAACATCCAGAAGCAACACCACACCATAAACTTTGTGTCAAACAGCACTGGTAGCTCTGAACACCTATTTATCCAAACTGTTTTTATTAACAGCTATTTATCCAGGGTGCCTTTGGGAAGGGCATGGAGCTCCCAGCAGCACAGGCTGGGAGAGGTTAAGGCTCATCCCAACTGCATTCCTTGGAAAGTTGTTCTTTCCCGAGCAGGCCATGCTTCATGACTTTTATCAGAGAGTTTCCAGAAAAAGCAACACATTGTTTTGGTTTGGAAAGACAGGTGTCTGTCAGGGAAAGCTGGAGCTTCCCTTGGAATGGAGAATATAAACTCTCTCCCTCCAAATTATTGTAATTTTGCAATTAAGGGGCTTTCAGGTAAAGAGGTGGGAATAAGAATAACAGTTTCTTTACTAGGAATATTAAAAAATATAAATGCAGTAGTACCAAAAAAAAAAAACAAAACTTCACAAACAAACAAAAAAAGCAATCCTAGAAACACTGACAGAGCCAGAAATACAACCTGACACCCTGCTGGTCAGGCTGTTGGAAGCAGCCCAAGTCAGTCCAGTGGCACTTGTGTGTTGCAGACACCATGGATCTGCTTTGGGCTTTGTCTCTGTTCCGTGCCCTGTGCACTGGACACATCCATCTTCTCACAGCAGAACTTTGTAAAGAATTGCCCAAGTCCACTCCCTCACCAAATCAGATTCTACGGGAAAAATCCCCTCAGTTGGCAGAAATGGGTTTTGTGAACCCCATTTTCATCTCCATGGTTTGGTAGCAGCTCTGCATGAAGCTGCTGTGGATGCTCCCCAGGTATCACACGAGTTTCAAGCACTGTAAACCACAGAGATAAGGCTCTGGTTGAATTGGAAACTTTTAAAATATATATAAAACTTCATGTACTCAAGAAGTAACTGAATTCATTTCATGCCTGTTTCTGGGTTCATATATAACCCCCACTATGTGCAAATGTCTGGTGTACTCACATCTTTAAAAGTAATTAATCTTCTTTCATTCAGAAAGAACAGTTTCAGAAGTCTCTAAAAAGAAATGTTTCCCCTTAAAAAACACACATATTTATTCTGAGCAATCTTTTCCTATATTAATAATAGTTTCCTTGGAGCATTTCTGCCAAATGTGATCATCTTTCCTTTATTACTTTCTAAAAAGTAGGATTTCCTCTTAAGGACTTCATAAAGAATAGTTAAGACAGCATATAGGCTAAATTCTGCTCTATTTAATGACATTATGTAGACTGTGGGCACAGCAAAAGTGTGTCTGGAAGTGAATTTTCCTATGTCTTTTAAACACACAGACATTATTAGACCTTTAGAGAAAATAATAATTCCATATGAGGGTGGCTAAATCTTCAAAGCGTCCTGGAAATACATGTCTTATGGCCAAACCATAGTTTATGGAAATCAGAGAAAAATAGAATGGCTCTCTTCTCTCACTTTAATTTTTCCAAGACATATCTTGTACTGCACGAATTATTACATTTATTTCCATTTCAAATCAAGACTTGCACCAGACTTCAGATCTTCAGCAGAAGAGAAGGAGAAGCAGTGACATGTTCTTGTATTTCTGTTACTGCTCTGCTCAAGGATGCACCATCTATTAAAACCAGCATTCTATTAACAGATTTCATTTTCATCAGATGTAAAAGTAAAAATCAGCAAGCTTTTTCCCGTTAAAAGCTTCAGTATAAACATTCTTTATTTTTAATGTAAGAACTGATCTGAGCAAACTGCTCAGTGGAATTCTTGCGTTGTTGGAGTGTTTTTGAGAAACTTCTAAGGAACTAGGGAATGATTTTGGATGAAATTTAATTAAAATTTTAAATATCCCTTGAACTCTCCATATGCTTCTTGTCAATGATGAAAGAGATAGAGCATTTCTCACTAATTTAAGGGAAATAACTTAGCTTCTACTGCCTTATGTAGTAATTTTTTTTTTCCTTATTCTGGACATTACTGCAATGAAAATTTCCTCATATATGCATGTATAAACCAATTTTGATTTAATATATAGATTTGTCCTGTATAAATTTATATCTATAAAATACATATTTGAAAGTGCTTAAAACAATCTTTATTTTTGACACAGAAAGGCCAGGTTTGTTTTGGTTTCTTGTGGGTTTTTTCTTTGTTTTGGTCTGGGTTTTTTTCCCTTTTTTGTTTATTTGTTTTTGTTTTGCATTGTTTTGTTCTATCTTTTTTGCAAAAATTTATCTTAAAGGAAGAATTATTTTGATTATTTTAAATTATTAATTTTTTCTACTACAACCCCTATATCACCATTCTGAATGCAATGTCCAAACTGGCATAGCCACAATTACTTAGTTTAATTTATTATCTAGTTAGAAAGAAAAAAAAAATTAAAAAGAGATAAAATGATGTATTTATCAAGGAAAAAGCAAATTTTATTGCAAAGAAAAGCAGAAATCCACTTGGGAATAGACTTTTTTGCTTCCACTGAGTCAAAATCTGAGTTTGGAACAAGACAAGGAGCACCAAGGTTTTTTGGGGTTTTTTTTGTTTTTTTTTTTTTTTTCCCTCCAATAGCCATTGATGGTGAAAGCCAGTAGGAAGTGTAAAACACATAAATGACAAGCTGTGAAATCCTGCAGCAGCCCTGCCTTTGCTGTGCCACTCTTTTGACATTAATGTTCCTAATTAGCAGCCCAGACAGCCTTGTGCTGACACTGTGCCTTGGGAAAGTGAAGCTGGAATGGATTTTCCCTTCTACAACAAAGAATTTACCATAATTCTGTCTGCAATGCCACTTTAAAAATGTGATTTTTATTAAAGATGTCACCATTCAATAAGTCAGCCACACTGGTGTCTCAACTTTTAACAGCCATGTCCGGAGTGATTGTTACATAAGTTGGAAAATGAAAAATCAAGTGAAAAATATCCATCCATCTTTTTTCAAATGACTCATCCTCAAATATCTGATTCCTCTGAATTAAATCAGCCTTCACAGATACCCTTTGTTAGAAGCACAATGCAGAACCTAAAATATACTAAATTTAAATAAGCACTTTAAAGCATCTAGACTTCAAGTTCCTCAAAAGAAGAGAAAGCTTTTCCTTTTCTTTGAGGAGTAAAATCATTTCAATTTCAATCAATTTGGTTACTGACAAAAATATTGTTGGCTTTCTTTCAACCCTGGAGCATAATATACTGCATTGAAAACCTGTAAATGTGAACACTGAGACAATAGCAGTTTCCCCAAGCTAAAGAATGCTCAAAAATATAAGAATAATCTAAATATTATGAATACTAAATGAAAGCATCCTGGTGGCTCAGAAAGACACGGAGTCTCTCAGAGACGTGGTCGATTAAGGCACTCTGAGTTTCAGGAATCCAGCTTCCCAGCAGGTACAGAAGAGAAAAACTCTGGGCATTTGGGGAGGAACTGGAATGAGTTGTGGCTGCATCCCTGGAAGTGTCCAAGGGCAGGTTGGGTGGGGCTTGGGACAACCTGGGATAGTGGAAGGTGTCCCTGCCCATGGAAGAGGAATGGGATGATCTCAGAGGTCTCTTTCAACCCAAACCATTCTGTGATTCCATGATTCTACATTGGCTGAGGTAGAATTTGAGAGAGAAATGTGCAAGTGTGGCTTTAATAAAGTTGCCTCTTCCAGTGTGAATCAAAAAACCCCAATATTAACAACAATGACAACAACAGCAATCATCAGCAACATCCTCTTCTAACAAATTCCTTTACACAGCACTCAGTGGAAATGTGATGATGCCCCAGATATGTTTGTGCCTTTCCAGCACAGACAGGAATTTTACAGCAGAGTTGCAAAATCTGGTCCTAAATTCTTAAGCATTCTTAAGCATATTTCTTCTTTTGCTTTTCTTATAGAACAGTTCTATCAGGAAATGCATCGAGTTGCTGGAATGAGTAAGATGAATGAAATTTCTCTTACTGGGTCCTGCATCACAGAGCTGGCTGTGATGCCAGAGCAAGGGAAAAGTGTGAAACAATTAAACAAGGGCCTTGTGAGCGGCCCCATCTTTTAGTCCTGACTGTTCAGATTTTTGTAGAGCGTGAATTTTCTGGCATCAATCTCATGTCAGAAATAAGTAAGAATAGCTGAAAACCATAACATTCCTAATTTCTGCATTACTGAGTCCCAAACACATTGCCCAGTGATTGAAAACCCATAATGGGGTCTCCGTGGCCCATGTGCATGCTGAACAACAAAGACAGATTTATAGAGGTGCACAGCTACAACGGTCTTATTTTTTTCTTTCTTTCTTTTTAGCTGCACATTCAACAGCTTCTCATAAATCTAGTGAGACTGTAAATCAAACCCAGTTATTTACTTCAAAGCAGTTAAGTCACCCGCTGTTAAAATTAAAGCATAATTCAGCTGCAACAGGCACCCCATCAAGCACGTGGCCTCGGAGAGCTGCAGTGGGGGCACGGCTGCTCCAGCCTGTGACATTCCCTGCCTTCCACCACCTTCCAGCAAAGCCAGAAATCCACCACCTCCCACCTCCCTAGGGCTGCCCCCTGCATGGGTTATCAACCCCAGAAACCATCATCACACAACAATAAAGCCACTCAAACGTTATTCCACAGACGGGCAAAGCAGCAGATTATTACAACACAAAGAGATGCTGGTAAATATGTAGAGTTACTTTCACAATGCAAAGTATTTAAGGGAAATGACACATTTCCAGAGCAAGTTTGAACAGTTTAATGCCAGAGGTAAGCAACGGTGCTTTAAGAAATGCCTTTGGAGGGGTTAATTTAGAAGTGAATTATCTCTGACAACTCTTAAAGAATGGGTTAGGCAACAAAGGAAACTCACACTGCCCTTTTTTCGTGGAAGGGAACATTTGTCAGAAAACATCCACAGGATCCAGATATGCTGTAGGTTCTTGCAGGTACCATGCAGGCCATAATTCTGTAAGATAATTTCATCTGGAGCCCACTCTAGTTGCTGTTAGCAATAAATGGTCTAGGCAATATGAAGTGCAGGACACGCCATGGCCCACTGGTGTAAATCAATCCCAAAGGACATTATTACACTCAGTTTTAAGCAGAAGGTAAAACTGACCCTAGAGTGTTTAATTTTGTTATAGAGACACATTCACATTGGGCATGAAAGTCCTTGTCTTCATCTCAAACACATTACAGGAAAAGGAGAAGAATCACACTTCCAACAAGCAAACAAAGAAATAAAACACACCGCAAGAAAAAAGCAACAACAAAACAAACACAAAACCCCCCAACATTGCTAAGATAAATAGAACTTGCTCTTAATATAATTAAAATCTGCATGCAGAGGCCATTTTAAATCCGCTTGAGAACTACAATTTAGACAATACTAGACAATCTAAAAGTATTCTCAATAATAAAAAATACGATCCGTGCTGTTTGCAAACATATACCTCATTTCTTCACACAGTATTTTGGAAACAAAACCCTGCCTTGGACTATACTAGGTAAAAAGCCTCTTTTTTAGGGTTGCTAAGGAAAGAAAAACAAATTACTTATTATATTAAGGACATTGAGGTTTTTTCGTCATCATTTCTTTTCCCTCTTACAGAGGGATCATCACACCATGCCATCAGCAGGCTGCCACTGCTGCAAGACCCTGAAACCACTGCTCAGCACCTACGAAACTCATTTGAGCAAAACAAACGAATAAAACCCTTCCTGCCTACCAATGCTGCCAACAGAAAATAACAAATGCATCCCATGTAAACATTACCTCATCCTCCCTTTCTCCCTCTCTGTCCTTTTCTTTTTTCACCCATTTATTACATATTTTCAATATCAGAATTGTAACCTTTGAGAAGACTGTTACTCATTATATGTGACCTGACCAAGAAAACAGACAACTGCCCAGACTTAAAATATTGACATTGTTACTGCACTTAAGAAATAATAATTAAAAATTCCTTGCTAACTTATTTCCAGTAATGCAAGAAATAAAAATGAAACATGGCTTTAGATTTATTCATAAATTATTTTTCTATCCATTTTCAACCAGACATCAGGACACTGTTTTTTTTGTTGTTGTTTATTTATTTCTCTCATCACCACAATAGTGCTGCCATTGGTCTACCTGAGCATTATCTTAAACCAGAATGGCACCATAGATCCCATTAAAAGTTTCATGAATCACTCACACAGCCAATGCTTCCAGAAATATGACTCCAATTCAATGTGTTTGTATGTGCAGAACCTGACCTTTGCTTCCAGGAGGCTTCCAGCCCTTCCCAAAACTGGCCACTCCAGGGAGATGTGAGCCCACAATCCCCACTCCCACCCTGTGTATCCCCCAGCATTTCAGGTTTTAAACCTCACAGTGTCTGTCATTCTGTTATTCCACATTTAGAGGGGAAAAGACAAAACACTGGTCTCCTACCAGCATACTGGAGACCTTTGGAAGGAAACCCTTTCTTCCCAAATCACTCTTCCTTTCATGCAAACAGTAAAAACAAATTGTCCCAATTGCAAAGAAGTGCAGAGGAGAGACACGACCACGCGCTGCACCCTCCTCCATGTCCCCTTGTCTTCCTCTCAGCAATAATTTCTGCCATGAAATTTTTGCCTGTCCTGATGTGATCTCAGTTCTGTGCTGAGTGATGCCAAAGGCAGCACAGGCTGTGGTGTAACACTGAGGGGAGCAGGGGCACAGCCCCAGGTGATCCCCACACCTTGTGCCTCCAGCCAGCAGCAGCACAAGGATCCCAGCGCACTCACAGGCTGACATAAAATACCTTTTCTCATTCCCTCATCTTACCTGAGCTGCCTTTTCTCAGTGGGTTTGTTTCTAAAGGTAATGCAGTGGTTATGACTGCTTAAAACAAATCTGAATTCTGCAGTCTGTTGCACAGACTCAATGACTAAACAATATCATCTCCAAAGAGCCTTAAAAGGAAAATATGTATTTTCAGTATATGCACAACTAGAAGGGAAAAGGCACTAAGAAAAAAATGCACTAATCTTTTATAACACATTATACTTATCTCCTTATATATCAATAGAAAAAACCTCCCACAAAATAAAAAATGGGATAATACCTTTCAGAAAAGAGCAATAAATGACATTCAAGACAAGTCTAAAATCACCAAAAAAGAGCGAGGGTGCCCTGAACTGCCAACTGTGGCTCAGATCCCCACACACTCCTCGGTCAGCTCATTATTTTTGCTTACAGAGTGTGACAGAAATGTTATGGAATTACACATGCACACGGAACCCAAACTTTGTCCCCAGCTCAGAACTGTCATGCTGAATGCCTGGCCCAGCACATCGAGTGGCAGCTGCTGGGTGACAGGATGATAACACCCAGGACATCAATTTTATGCAAGCAAACTGACCCTTTGCATATCCTGTCCTCGTCACTTAATTGCTTACAATGGTTCCAACACTTTTTTTTTTCCCCCCAGAACAAAGAAAATCAGAAGTCTGACTTTAGCAAAAGTGATCTACTTCAGTTAGAACATTTGTTGCATGTAATTTGTTGGTTTTACAAATGTGCTGCACTCAACTATCAAAAACATGCAAGAAAAAGCAAGATTTTATTATATTAACTCAACTGACAAATAGTGAAAAGGACAAACTTTGTTGTTATGTTTTATTTATTCCATGATGCTGACATGATCCATAATCTTATCAGCATTTCAACTTCGACTCCAAAGCTGAAGTCACAAGAAAGTTCTAAACCAAATTTTTTTCATTCTAAGTAGAAACCCACAGTTTTATGTATTGTGAACAAAAGCAATATTTCCATGGTCTGGAGATATTACTTGTTGAGACAGCCATTGCTTCTGCCCATCAAAGGAGTTAAAAACTGAAGAAAATAATCCTATATTAAATCCCCACAATCAGATGGTGGTTTTAATTCATCACGTCCATCACGATCTAAATGATAATCACAACTTTGCAAAATAAGCAATTCATCTTTTTGTAAGAGGTCCTGGTAGTGATAAGGAAAGAACAAGTCCTTTATTTATTCTGACACACAGCAACTTTTTGGTCCAGCACAGAAACACCCAGTGGTGTGAGTACAGAAAGCAAATTAGGCAACAGCTTAAGGTGCTATAGCAACTGGTTTTAATTTCATCACATATGCATCTTCTGTTCCAGATTTACTTCCATTAATGCAATTATTCATTATAATTCCTTTATGAAAAGCATGCTCTCTATTTACCCTTTTCTCTGCAGTAGAACAAAGCATCAGATTAAAATCTGAGTTTGAACAACACAGAGGGCACGAGTTTGATCAAGAGTCGCAATATTTGTGATTTTAGTCTGACTCTTTTCATTGCATAAGACATACAAACAGATTTTTTTTCCTTTTTTTTTTCCTTTTCCTGCTGCTTCCCCAAGATTTACAGCAGGTGGAACATGTGGTTCAGCTCTGCCATTCCCTGTGGGTCACTTCCCTGCAGACTCAGATCTCTGTGCAGCACAGACAGCACAGAGAATTCCTAGCACTGCTCAGGCTCATTGCTAACAAAATACTGTTCCCTCATGGCTTTAGCTGCTGATAATTCTCTGTCTGGGATGGACTTTGGTCTGCAATTGCTCAAGTGCTTCATTTTTATGTCTAAACACGGCTCCAGTTGTGATGTTGGATGTAAACAAACCGTATTTTGGAGCTTATAGTTTTTATGTCCCCTTTGCCCTTATAAAGGCAAAAGTACTTTCAAAGAAGGCACAGACTTTTCCATTTCCTTCAGTGCTGATCTGTGCCTCAGGAAAAAAATCTTTAGAAGGCAGAAGAAATCATTTAATGACATGATCCGAAGCGCATTATGAAAAAGAGGAAAAAGACCAAACCCAAGAATTTTTGACTTCTTCACTTGAATTTAGTGGAGTGTTTTAGGTTTATTATAAAGTCTGAATTAAATATTTGCATTAATAAATAAATAAATATCTGTGTGGCAAATGTGCTGTCAATTAGTCTAAATTAAGCAAACTTGGTTAGCATCCTATATGAGCTGCATTTACAAAGATATTTCACCATTCAAGAAGACAACCACTGGCTAAATCACCAGAGATGTGAAATTTATAAACACAACAACAAAGTAACAGTAGAACGCAAAAAAAGTTATGCATATGTGATTAGCATATTGAAATATACTGAAATATTAATCAGATATTTTATTGCCTTTAAGAAAGTTTCCAAGAGTGCATTTCAAGCCTCAAGTTCATTAAACAACTTCACTGAAATGGGCAGGTTACAAGTGTTTGTCTCTTATTTATCTGTGATATCTCTCCTCATTGGAAGAAAGGCAGAAAACAACCTCCTGTGATTACTGAGGAAATGTGGAATAATTCCCAGAATAGTTCCAGTGGCTACCAAGTCAAGAACAAAATGAAGCCAACATGGGGCACGTGAATGTCAAAGTTTTATAGAAAAACGTGAGTCTAATCCCCTAAGACATGTAATAATTAATGCCACATTTCAGGAAAAAAAATATTTGTGAATTTGGCTTTTTTTAATCAATACGTCACTAGTGCTGTATATTAAGACATAAATATTTTTGTAAAATATTCACTGCATTAGCAGAAACCTAGTTATCTATACATTACATCTCTATAGCCCCCACAATCATTTTATTCCATCTTAAAAACCCTTGTTAACAAAATCAAAATGTTACTGTTTTACAAGCAGCATAATAATTCAATTTGACAGAGATGAAGAGTCCCTCAGCATTCTGACTGATAAAGATAAATTTACGTGGTTACTGCCACTGTGACAAAAAAATTCCTTTTTTTTCTTTACAAAACCCTTCTGCTGCTGTGGGAGTTTTCTTGCTTGCTCTTGGATTTCCTCCCTGGTGCAAGAGCTTTTCTACCCAGGATGGGTTGGGATGTAAGGAAGACAGAAAAAAATCCAGTCATGTCCCACTTTAGGACAACAGTGAATCTGGAATTAAGAAGGAAGTCCAAAAAATGGTGAGCTAGGAAGTTGATAAAACAGGGAAAAGGGAATGCAACAATTCAATGCTGGTAATTTTTGGTTCTTTGCAGAGAGAGCATTCAGGAGATTGTTCCAGGCAGAGCCCAGGAGTTTAGAGAAGGAAAAACAAAACAAAACAAAGGCAATCAAAAATTTGCACTGAGAAATGCCACTGAGATAAAGCTTTTTATTTCCTGTACTCAGTCTGAGATTTAACTGTCCAGGACACAACTCCTGAAGAGTAAATAAAAGAAAAACAGACATCATGCCAGCTTTGCTAAGAACAGAAGAACAGACACAGGGTTTTGACCAACGTCAATGGAAGATCAATTGTGGAAGCTGGATGAGTAACAAAGCTTGAAAAATAGTAACATCACATCTTCGAACCACTACAAAAATCCATTTGTGGCAATTAACGATCAGTTAATAAATAGCTCTAGTGTCAAAAAGGATTAAGTGCAGACAAGCTAACTTTGGAGGGAAATGCCACCAATTCAGGCTCTCTGCCATGGGAGCTTGTGCCTCAAAGTGACACAACACAACAATGCTGTGTCAACAATACCCAAACTAGCAGAACAATTCCCAAGCCAGATAGAAAAGTCTGTGCCCAAATGATGCAACAAAAGCAGACAGATCCTTCACAATCAATATTTAGAACCCCCTAACAGAAGAAAGGCCCTCTTAGGGTTTCAGCTATACAGATTATATCTTAACTTCTGTACAAACAATAGCAAGAATTGAGGTATAGACCTCAATTATATGATTATATGAATATAATTCATTAAAAATGATTATATGAATATTATTCATTAAAAAAAAGATAATTAATTTGCAGCATACACCACAAAGGATGATACCCAAGTGATTGTGCTTGTTGGAGCAGAAAGGTTGAATGAAGAGATTTGAACTCCCCTTATCCTTCCACTAACCCTGATAACCATCAAAAAGGCTGTGCAGAACCAATAATCAGCAAAGACAAGGAGTTAAAGAGAGGAACACACTGAAAAAAGGAAGGTTCTGTAGAGGCCTAAGTCTCCAAAGGAGTCTTGTCATTACAGGGGACAGAAAAACTCTCTGAAAAAGGACAATTATCCGATAGCAGCATTTCCTGAACTAAATAGAAGTCCATACTGTACTAGGAAAGCATCTTATTGAGGCTGTATCAAGAGTTCTGTACGTTCAGGGACGCCAGAATGAGAAATAAAAGTATGGACAGTTGCAAAGAAAGCATTTCCGGTATCATGGAGCATGAACTTCCAGAAAAAAAAATGAACTTGGGCTTAAAATACCTAAAAGCACACGGAAATTTAAAGAAAATGTAAACAGGGAAACATGAAAATCCCAACAGACTCTGAGGAAAACATGAGGAAGACTCAGGAAAGATGTAGCCTGACATATTGGACAGAGATGGACCAAGGATGACCCAAGTGGATCAAACCTGGTGCCCTGTGGAGCATCACCAAATTCCAGAGCAGCAGCCTGTGCTGGAACCTGTGTGAGGCAGCATTCACAAGCCACCTGGAAGATGACATGAATAACAAGGTAATAAAGTCTAATAAAAATGAGATTTCCAGAACAGCAAAGAGGATGGTCTGTTTCGAAGAACTGTAGGACCTCAGGAGACTGAGTGGCTGGACAGTGAAAGGAGATGGGAAATTCAAGTTGAATAAACACTCAGTTAATGAGAAAGTTATCTTAGTTTTGTATATATACTCATGATTCTGTCTAGAACACTTAAGAAAGAGATATTGACACTGTTAAAAAAAAAAATAAAAATCCTAAAGCCAAAACCCAAGAAAGCCCACCTTCCTTAAGGTGGACAAAGCAAGAAAGTTCATTATCCCAAACCCAGCATTTCTTTTGAGAAATGCAAAGACAGCAATGCAAGATCAGCCAGAGCTTGAGAAGTCCACACAGGGGAAAAGTATTCTGTGAAACTCCCTTAGGACATTCTTCTCACCTCCCATTGGGGCCCCATGACTGATTCAGGTGCTCCAAACACTACCAAAGAACGTGAGGTATAAACGACCTTTGACATGAAACCTTCTCCTTTCTGTGCGTCTTCAAGGCACGTGGGCTGTCTATCACAGGAGAAAGAAAACAAACCCACATTCTACAACTGTGTGACAGCTCTTAGTGCCTGTCTGGAGGCAAGTTTGGGGCAGACTGTGTAGGAATAAACACTTTCCCCCAGATCTTCACAGTTTTGCTCCTGCAGAGTAAGCCAAACTTTGCTCTGATTCCCCATGAATATTCATGGCAGTTCACAGGAATTGCTGACAGGAACACCATCTCCAGTGCTTGGTGTTTCCTTCAGTGACTGCTCCTCATCAATGCCAAGGGAAATTACTGCAGCTACTCTGCGCACAGCAGTGTTTATGGATAATCACTCCTGTTGAGGCCAGGAGGTGGAGGAGGCATTAGAGGGACCAAAACCAGGGAAGGAAACAGGAATGTACCCAAATGGACACTCTGGGATTGTGCTCAAACTCCCTGGGCTCGCTGTCCGATGTTCTTCACTGCACTCACACCCAAAAGGTGGGAAATCCAAAAAGCCAGCCTGGCTTGTGCCCAGCAGGTCAAGTAGAAGGTTCTGAGTCCCACAAGCAGAGAGGCAAATCCCTGTCCCTCCAGAGACTCCAGTCCCTCCATACCCGCCCCCTGCTCCCAACCTTGGCAGGTAAAAACTGAATTCCTACAGAAGAAAGAAGAGGTTTCTTTAAATCCAGAGCAGTCCTGTCCAAACACAGGTGCCAAGAGAAAAGCCTGTGTCCCTTCCCAGGTGAGGTGTGATCAGCTGTGGGCACAAAGCACAGGGGCAAAGCTGAACACAGGCACTGCAGTGGTTGTGGTGTGCTGAGATAACCGAGTGCCAAGAAAACCTGAATCAAACGCCAGCCAAGCAGAAAATATCATGCTCCTGAAGCATCATCCCAGAAGAGATTTTGTTATATTCTGCAGAAGAACAGCAGCTAAAACACAGGCTGGGCTGCCCTGTGCTGGTTTGCAGAGCATGAAAGGTGCTTGGTTGTGGGAATTCCAGGCCCAGAAAATTCCCAAAATCTTGTGCATACAGGCCTAAACACAAAGAAAAAAACAATACAGGGTTCGACCTGAGACCTTAGAAAAGGCTTCCAAATATAGAGATCGTAAATAAAAAATGTGACTTTGTAGTTTAGATAGAATCACATTAAGCTAAGTAGTGGAAAGTTTTGGAGTTTAAAGGTTAAGATATAGAAGTAGTTATTAAAGTAATAAGGAGTTTTAAGGTGTAGTACTCTAAGTTTGTGTGTCATTGATTGGTCAAGAGATTCCACACTGCGGCAGAGAGTACAAGAGATATTAATTAGGGATTGGTGTGAAAGTAAAACCAGTTTTGGTGGCAGTAGTTCATTGGCTAATTAACCTTTAAAAGACCTTGTAACTTGTGGTCTTGGGACCACTGACCATGGAATTTCAGGGTACGGTGAAGATGTTCTCACCCTTCCATGAGATTGCAGCAATAAATCATGTTTTAAAATGTCTTGAAGTGGTCTCGTCTCTCTTAAAATCCCAACACTTCATGCTTGTAATAATGAAGATACAAAATGCCTCCTAAAATGAGGAAGAAGGAGATTCTTGCATCTAGAGGATGCTGCTCTGGGCACCTCTCAGCTCCCACGCACAAAAGCATTAACGTAAGATTGCACATCATGGCTTTGAAAGGGCAGAAAATTGGGAGATTTTCCACATTCATGCCATTAGAAAGGATTTTTGTTCGTTTGGGCCTAGAGATATCAGTTCAAATAAATGATTGCTCCTGACAGTCTCAGTGTACTCACTGAAGCAGCTGTGAGATGTCAAGGAGCACCCCTGTTCCCATGGACAGAGGTTGCACAAGCCTGCCTTACAGGAGAATCATCTCTGGCTCCAGTACTCTCTGCAGAAATTTTTCCCAAGACGAAAATTCCTAGCTTCTCTTCCAAAAACTTCTAGGTCTTAAAAAGACAAAGATGAAATCACGTGGCAACGCCTGGCCTTGGCCGAGACCAAAATGCCTGTGCTGACAGTGCTGTGCCTGCAGAAAGCTGTCCTTACGTAAGGGGATAAAACTGCCAAACAAACCCCGAGATAACAAATATTTTAAGAGTGAAATTAGCCTAATTACTGAGCATGACGGGACATCTCTGGAGCTGCACCCTGTTCTCCCAGAGCAAAAAACACCCAAGTGCAGGATCAGCCCCTCCCCAGCCCTTCCCCCTCTGCAGAGTGAGGCACAGACCAAGTCATCCAGTGCTTCAAAGGATCCGATTCCATCCACACAGAACACATCCTCACCAAACTGAATCACACTGCACTCCTCGGAGGGAGAATGACAGCAACTAAAGAACTGTAATTTCCTTTCTTTTGTGAATCCAAAGCTTATGTTCAGTACCTGGAGTTGGTGCTGTGTGACCCATCATGAAAACGAAGTCATTTTCATAGTCCCTGCTCTCCTAGATGTAGACTTTCATCTTTAAAGATGATCTATATTCTTTGTTCCTAACTACAAGACTTACTTGCCTTCACTGAAGCAAACACTTTGAATAAATCCACTTCAAGCAGTCCCCAATCACTTTGTATAACTGATGTTTCTACCACTTTTTGTGTCAAATGCATATTTATTTTATTTTTTCCGCTAACAAAATGATTAGAAGATTGGGATTAAAAGGATGAATTCAACAAACACTGGTAGAAATGTTCTTTTTTTTTTTCTTTTTTTTTTTTTTTCTTTTTTTTCTTTTTTTTATTTTTTTATCCCTAGTACTTTTAGGAATAACCAATTTCATATAAGCACACACAAAAAAAGGTTCCTATAAAGAACAGAATGTACAATTTTATGTGAATCACCCCATGGCCGTGACCATTTATTTGGCTTGAGCTGGCAGAGAATGCAATTACACTTGAAAACATTTTCCTTGACGGTTACAAAATTAATTTGTACACCTCACCAGGTGCAGTGCTGTATGATGAAGTGAAACAGCAGAAATGACCTGATAGGTAACAGAAAGTAGAGCAAAGAAAAGGAAGAATTCAGAATTAAAACCCAATTTTGCAGCAGCCACAAGATTAACCTGGCAAATATACCAGGTAGAGCAACATGAGATTCCTGCCATGTCCTGGCAGGAATAACTCCAGAGGTGTCCCGAAGATCCTAATTAGGTGGACAAAAGCAAGTTTCATGCTGCTTCCTCCTCTGAGGAGACATGCCCAGACTGTGGGGATTGATGCTGCTCCACTGAGCAACACAACAAAAGTGTCTGTGGATGTGCGTGCTTGGGAAAAACACTCCCACAGCTAAATCTGCAGGATTGTGTCAGCCAGAGCTCCCAGCTGATTTTTTTTGAGTCCCTAAGCACTATTTCCCAAATCAAAATCAAAGAAGACAAAGCAAGTATCCACAGTCAGTTCATGTCCAAGGGAATTATTATTCTTCATCTAAATAAGATTGAATGATTACCATGGAGTTTGAGACGAATATTAGAGACCACAGGCTGGTGTGTGCTGGCACTATGAAAAATGAGCAGCTCATTGATTCCAGGCACTGCATTCATTCCAAACCCATCCCAGGGCCTCGATTTTGCAAACAGATGCAGTGATGCAGATCTGCACAGCACAGCATCAGAAATTCTCTTGGCATGCAGGGAACAGAGGGACAGGAATGCAGGGGAAGGGCTGGAGGAGCACAAACCACAATGCTCAGGTCCAATCTGATGGTGCAAACAACTGACAGAACACACACACAGCTCAATACAAAGCACATTTTGCCCAGGACTGTGGTTAATTTGATTTTTCTTGCTAAAAGGAAAATAAAATATCAATGCCTGGGTGAACTGAAAATGCACAATGAAATACTACCACCATGATCTTTGGGGTACTTTGATATCTAAAGTATAAAAAGCCCTCTAAAATAAACTTAAAACATCTCTAAAAGGCCCACAACTGAACAGAGGAAATAAGAAGAAAGCAAAAATAAAAAATACAAAGAAATATGCTTATGCCAAGGATAAGAGTGTTTTCTAAAAGTAGAATACTCATAATGAGTGATGAATCAAAAGACTCCCAAAATCCAAACTCTATTTTTGGAGATTTTTTTTAAAATTCAATTTACTATTCTGGTACATATGAAATTAGGAAAGTCAGTTAAAAAAAACCAACCAACCAACCAAACAAAAAAAATCAAACAAAATAACAACCCTTACTCTGCATCAATGAACATATCTTACAAAAAGTATCTTGATAGCCCAAAGCACAATTTCCATTAAGAATTTATCATTTTGACTTGCACCTCCAAGAGTTATAATCAAATCTGTGATTTGCATATTCCTGAACTGGATGATCAGAGGGTTTAAGATCCATTCGGAAATATTCTTTCCTCCCAGACCAGTTGGCGGGGAGGGCGTGCGTGGGTGGCGCATTTAGGTTTGCTTCCCAGAGGGATCTTATTTGAAAGTTTCCTCCACAAAGACACTCAAACACTGTCAAATACTTACTGTGAAGGTGCTGGGCGATGTTTATTGTCCACTCCTCTGGTAAGGTCCCAGCTGTGGAGATCCTGGAGCACTTGAGCTGGCTGGAGAGCTCCCGGGACTCGATCCAGCACAGGCTGTCCTCCCTGTAGCTGTAGTCCAAGGCCACCACAGCAGATCCCTTCACAGGGCTCCAGGCAGACACTTTGCTGCCATTAAGGTATAAAACCTCAATCCTTTCAGAGCTTGCAACCAGAAGAAGAGGAGGTCTATCAGCAGGCTCTGAAAACAAAGTGAAGGGAGTTTAAAGGATTAACAGGCTTTGGCTGTGTATTTCATATTTATCTTTTCGGTTTTAATGTAGTTTTTAATGTTCTTACCTGTTTGTTTTAAGATATGTAATAAATTGGTTTTGTTTTTATTTTCATAACTATCATATATTCTCAATTATTAGTCTATTTTATCCTGCTGATCCAATGGTTCACATCATTAAAGAAAATTCATTACCCCAGCCCCATTGCCTCTGTTTAATTCCAAGTATTATTATTGCAACATTTTTCATGCCTAAGTCATAAAATGAAATACAACTTATGCAAATTATCTCTATCCAGATTACTGGCATTTCAAAAAGAAGTAAAGCCAAGAAAACCTGCAGAACTCATGAGGACACATGAAATTCTGAGATGCTTTTCACGTAAGAGGCTCTAAAATAAGACAAAATCTGAGGAGTGGGTGTCACTCAAAGAAGTTATAACCAACCAAACAAAAAAATCCAGTGCTGTGAAACCTTAAATCATAGAAACTCTGCTGTTTCAGGCACATGTGAAAAAAAAAAAGTGTTGCCACATCAGGAGCTCTCACCCCAATGTAATCTGCTTGTTTCCAAAAGAATTCATCAATGTTTGAACACTGCATTGACGTGCAGCACTTCCAATCAACATTCCACCTAATGGAGTTCTCAAATTTTCACTAAGCAGTTCCAGATGGTGAAAAAAAATGGCATAAATAAAAGGATTTGACAAATGGTACTTCATCAGCAGGTCTGATTAAAGAGAGAGGAATACTTCAGTGAGTACAGTGCTCGGTGGTCTCGCTCAAAGCTACAGCAGTAGGTGTTCTGTTCTTTGGTAATTTCTGCTTTTATTTAAACATCTTGCTGTTCTTTTTTTTTAAAAAAAATATTTTTTCATGAAAAAACTTATTTGTATAAAGCTGCAGTGTGTATTCTTTCTAATGTGGATTTCATTTACTCCTTATTTATTCTTTCTCATTCCATAATGTATATCCTATCTTGTTACACATCTCATCCCTCTCCAGCAAATCCCACATGAACATTTGTAAATCCACACTCCTGCAGCACTACTTTTGGAACTTACTGCCTGTCCTCATCATCCTCACATTCACTTCCATCCATCAGTCAGCTCCAAGCATTATTTTTCCTTGAATTTCAAAAGATACCCAAGAACTGCAGGGATAGAATTTCTTTGTAAAACAATCCCTTGTGGTGTAAGCCATGAGTGAAGCTCTGGAGTCTTGTTTGTTTTTTCCTTTCCAAAAGATAAGGTAGTGGGGGGCTCTCAGTGAGCAATTTTTGTTTGAAATCTGCCAGGTAGGTCCCTTTGCAGTCAGTGCCTGTAAATCTCTCTTTCCTCTTGTTCTTAGCAACATTTGCTACCCTTGAGAAGAAAACCAGATTTAAGAACTTCTGTCCCTATCACCCACTCACCCCAGATTTTCCAGACTGCTACAAAAGGAGCGTTTCCATCTGCATCCTGCTGAGTCTGGGGATTTATTTTCACATCCAACAGCTCTGTGCTCAGCTTCCCTCTCCCCACAAAACAACACCACTGCCTACTTCTGGATTCAAACACTCTTTCCCCAGCTACCAGCGGTGTGAAAAGACCTTTATTATGATTTTTTGCTCTCATACTCGGTGTTAAGCCGGATATTTCCCCAGTCTGCACTATCTAAAGCCTCACAGAGAAGGCAGCTCACAGGAGCTGTTTGCAGCTCCAAAGCCACCAGGTGCTTTAGGGCTGTGAGACAGAACCAGATCTTTTCTTTGAACTGACCTATTGAAAACCATAACGAGGATTTAATACCTCACTAAACTCCAGAGAAAGGTTGTATTTTGGTATTAGGGTCTAAGACATAAGGGAATTCTTAGAAGGAATTAGCTTCAAACCTCTTGAGCAGCAGCTGTAATCAAACCTGGCTGCAGACAAAGGTGCTGTAGGGACCCGTGGCACTGCCAAGAGGTTCTGCTCAGCAGGCACCATTACACATGAAAAATACAGAAATTATAAATACATTAAATAATTCAGTGGATTAAAGCAGTTAATCATGGTTTTTCACAGTAGGGTAGACTACCTGCTTCCTTCAGTGTTGCTCAGATAAAGGCTGAATCTTTCATAATTTGAAAAATGTAATGTATTGATAATAAAACTAAAAAAAATATTAAAAATATTAAAATTCCATGCAAAATATATAAATCAACTTCCTGTAGAGCATAATGCAGATGGAAAACAGGAGATACTAAGAAAATCGTATCTTCATTCTCACAAAAACCACTTGTCTGTTCCTAGAGAATAGATTCTACACAGCTTAAAAGTTTAGTGGACTTTAGTTTAGTTAGTTTAGATTTAGGGTGAGTTGCAATGAGCTGACAGCAGCTTTTCAAACAAGTGGACTTCGCGTGTGTCATTTTTTCACAAGTTTTTTGGGTTTTTTTCTTCTTTTTTCATTTTATAGGAAAGATAAGAAGTGAATAGCTCTTTAATCCAGGAAGGTTTTATGATTCATCCTTCTTGACTAAAATGAAAGCATCCTCCTTTGAATTATGTTTAAGATAGAGTAGTGGAAAAGATGAAAGACTTGCATTTCCCTCCTACCTGATCTTGTCTAAAATACCGATCAATAAGTGATGCCACAACAAATCAGACACGAAGGTGTTTTGCAATGCCAACAGACTGCTCATCTGAAAAAAAATAAACTCAGAAATGCCAGCATTTTCTATTTTTTCCACCACAATGAGATGAAAGGCATAAACCTCTGAATTCAGTATTTACAAACAGTAAACCCCCTTTTCCTGGGGTATACATTGTAAATCATAAGGACTTTGCTGTCACCAACATATGTATTGTATAAAGATCTGAAAAAAAATACTGAGCAGTCCAAACTTTTTTTTGACATTATTTCTGATGTTTAAGCATAATGTACCTCACAAATTGGTTCTTTTATTTTTAAAGTTTTGAAACTTAGTTTGGTGAGATTTTACAAGAAAATTATGTTGGCAAATCAGTTAAACAGGGCTGATTTCTTTTCTAAATGATAGATTTTTTTTTTCTTTAGTCATTATCGGTTCATCCCACTTTATCTACATGACAAATGTTTCTTACCACACAGCATTTCTCTCTAGATTGGCTTTGGAGATACAAAACATACCAGGAACTTTTGTAAAACAGATTAAGTTCTTTTCCTCAGCTAGATATTCCCGAGTCTGTAATTTTCTTTCCTTAAATACTCTTCTCATCACGTGCAGACCTTGCAATTTAGGCATAAAAACTCGGTAAACAAGTAAGTTCTTAAATTCTGTTCAGCAAAGCTGTGTTTTGTTTCATTTTCACCTCAGAAGAAACCATTAACTGCCTCTTTATTCATACAAGAAAATACTCTTAAAAAGTCTGGAAAAAACCCACGGTGAGCCCCCAGCTGTTTTGATACCTATTTTAACATGCTTCCCAAAGGGAGTGTGCAGCTAAAAGCTTTCGGCTCTGGAGCTATTTAATTGTGCTGAGGAAGAAAATGCAGAATTTAATGAGGGAGCGAGCTCACCGCCCTCCCAGCCGAGCGTTCGGCCGCCTGAAGGGCGGCAAAGAGGAGATCTCTGCTCGTTGTGCCACACCACATTGCAGAGATGGAGAGGATGCTTTAAGTTTTAGATTTCTTGTTTTTTTCAGATTCTCTGCTGCCTAGGGGTGCGGTTCTGAGTCTCATATTAAGTGTTAGTAAACTCTCTTCAGAGAGCAAGGAGACAAAACAAATCCTTTTCCTGCTGAAGACCAAAGACAACTTTCAGCCCCAAAAGCACAAACAAGGGTGGCTGAAGGGAGGAACAAGAAGGATGGGGCCTCACAACCTGGAGATGGAATTGGACAGTTAAACCCCAATATGCAAATGGACCAAAACTTATAAAAATGTAAGATCTCATGACCGTTCAGCCATTTTGTGTCCATTCTTAGTCCACCTTGGGTGTACCCCTGTTCAGGCTCTGTCCTGCCCAAGGTGTATCCTAAAGAGCTTTCAACAAATCCCTGCTTTATTCTCCAGCTCTGTCCAGTCTCTGTTTCAGGTCAGTTTTGAGGGCACAGGAGCTGATGGCCCTGTGGGGTCACCATGCTGTCCCCAGCACCAGGCAGGGCTCCTGCAGGTACCACCCAGTGTCACCTGCTCAGCACCTCCCACGTCTCACTGCTCCTCAAGGTTCAGAAACCTCCCAGGTCATCTCCAGAGCCAACTGGGACGTGGTGCTTTGGTGGTTTGTGTTGTGTCGTATCCAGGATCCCAGCATGGATGGCAATCCGTATTTGTAGCAGATCTGCTGTTATGAACACTGGAAGCTCCACAGAAAGCCCAGCCCACACCTCAAGTGCTGCTTCCCATCTCTCACAGCCTTTACACGCAGAGCTGAATGCTCCTCGGATCATTTTCTTCATCTGTTTGACAACAACTTTTGTCAAAGGTACACAAAGCAGAGAGGTTGCTCTTTTTCCATCCTTATTTGCTTTAGGTTCTTTAAGGACAAAAACTGACAAGTTTTCTAAGTACTGAGTTTCTTTTTTCCTTCGACACCTGTTTGTTTGGGTTTTTTTGTTTTGTTTTGTTTTGTTTTCTTGGATTCTGTTCTTCTGATCTTCTTTTTTTCAAAAAACACAGAGTAATGGGCAACACTCATTTCTGTGCAGCACCATGACCCTGATTTGTATTGTCCTACAGGGATTTCTTTGATTCATGAATAGTGATTCCTTTCTGAAAATACCAAAAATGTGAACATCTCTATCAAATAAACATGATAAAGTAGAAAAAAATACATTAAAGTTCCTTATTAATGTGATTTCTTTCATCTTGACACCAACAGCTAACTACAGTGATCAGCTGTTAACCAATTTTCTGTGTGTAAAAAGGGAAACTAAAAGGCCAGTACTGGCACCATGAGGATTTCCTGATCTAGAATTGCATTATTGATTTTCAGGTAGTGGAGAAAGAAGAATAATAAATTATTTTTACTTTGCATGGGCTTTCTTATCTCACAAGACTTCACTGTGAATTTAAAAAAAAAAAGTCCATGTATGGATCAAGAAAAAACAGTATAAGGAGGAAAATGCCCATTAACTCCTGGTGGTGATGAAGGAAGGACACATTTAATAATGTCCTTTAGGTGAGGAAGCCTCAAAACCATCACTAGATCTCTCTATTTTCTGATGGCAAAATAGCTAAAAAAAGGAAGCCTTAAAATATATATACAATAAACATGACTTCATACTCAGCTGCATCTGCTTCAGCACTGTGGATGTTGGAGAATTCCTTAAGGAACTTTTTCGGGTTTTTAATATAAAAGCATTGTTAATTCATTATGCTGAATAAGAAAACACTGTGTACTATATTGCCTCATTAAGCACAATTGACTAATTTCCTCAAATACCCAATCCAGTATAAGTAATGAAAACATGCACTAAGCAACAAAAAGCCTCATGTGAATATGTATATCAGGAAATTCACCTCTTGGGATAATGCAAGGACAAAGCAATCTCATGTCTTTTTTCATCCTAAGGGTACAATTACCTCATGATCATTTCCCCTGTCTCCATTGTCTTCCCAGGGTAAACAGCCTCTTTTGTTTGTGTGATGAAAATCTTTGATTTATTTATGAACAGGGAAACTGGGAACTCTTGTAATCTTGGCTGAATTGAGTATTTTGCTTTAATTAATAATATCCAGATAATAACTTTTAATATTTCCCTTGGAGTATTGTCTTAATAAGAGAAAAGTTGTTTTTTTTTTTTTTTCTGAGCTTGTTGTGTGGCTCTGTGTAGTAAAGTGAAGGAAAATTCATTTCACCTATGTTCACCTCTGTCTCTTCACATGAATCCTCTAAGACCCAACCCCAAAATATTTTCAGAAAGGTAAAAAGATGTTAAAACTTACTATTTTTGGCCTTGCAGGACTTGTTATCGGGCTGAAGCACATAACCCTCCACACAGCTGCAAGTGTAGGATCCATCTGTATTTACACACATCTGGCTACAGCTCCCATATGTGTCACATTCATTCACATCTAAAGGAACATTAACAAGATCTAGTTTAGGGATCAGGAAAAAAAGAAAGAAATTCGATAAAATTTAGAATTCTAAGAGAGATGTTTAAGTCATGAATCATTTTGGTGTGAGGCTTGATGCTTTCCCCCTTCTCAAACCATGAATTTTATCAGGGATGTTGGCTGTTGAAATCACTCAAATAGCCAGAAAGAAGGGTAGGAGTTTTCAAGTTCAATAGCTCTTAATTTTGAAAGATAAAACCTTCATTATTTCAAGTAGTCTCCAATGCCTACATCATGTTAGGGAGACATTTGGGTCCTTGTTAGTACTAGAGATCACCAGTTATCAGGTTGATGAATGGAGCAACATTTCAGGAGAGGAAGTAATTGATTACCCTTCTCAACCTATTTATGCTGGCAATGTCTTACAGTTCCTTAAATGAGCTGTCACTGCTTCTCCATTAAACCACCATCCAACATCAAAAACTATATACTCCTCTAATAAATATAAAGAACATTTTTCTCAACTAGTGTGTATAAGGATAATACCATAAAATCAAGATATGCTATTTAACAGTGGTTGAGGGTTTAAGTAATAAATTGACATTCTAAAAAAAAATGCTGTTTAAATTATTTCCTGAGATATATTTTTAATCATGAAACATGACAACCATAGAGAGAAAGAATTTATAATAAATTATATTTACGAAGAATCTGCCACAGTACTTTTAGTTGAAGAGAGCAGTGATTGGAAGTGAGAACATCCATGGGGCCATAGAACTCCAATATGATTATTAATAGAGAACAAATAAAGCAAGAAACAAACACCTGGATAGAGAATGAAGAACTCATATATTTCAAAAAATGGAAGAGGACAGTCCACAATTTGAGTCCACAGTTTCAGTCTACAGTTAATTACTCCAAAATAATGTCCCCAGCTAAGTTGTATGACCTTGGGAGGGTTCATTTATCAAACTCTAATCTAGCTGTGACTTTACAGCCATGAGGTGAAACACTAAAAGTTTTAGAGGCTCTCCTGGTGGGGAGGTGTGGAGAGAGCAGCTCACACAGCTGAGCTGTAGCTCCAGACCTCCTCCATTCCATCTGATCCTTTAGTAACTCCAGGAGAGCTGCTCTGGGGCACAGGAGCATTGGAAAGGCAGGAGGGAGGTTCTGACTCTCATTTTAGGGGCGCTCTTTCCCATTCCCTGCCCCAGAAGCCCACACTTGTCCCTGACCAATGCCTTTGGAGAAGGGTGAGGAAGGGACGGTGCTGTCCTGGTTGTCCAGCAGCTCCCTGCCCCTGAGAGCCAGGAGGGACCCATCAGGACCCCTGGGTGTTAATGTTACACTGAATTTCTTGTTTACCTGTGCAGCTCCTCCCGTCACCGCTTGTTTCGTACCCGTCCCCGCAGTAGCACCGGGTGCCGTTCCTGGTGATGGCACATTTGTACTGGCAATCCATCTGCTGGCACCTGGGGAGCAACTCTGTCAGCGGGAACAGAGCAAGATGTTACCAAATATCCGTGTTATTCCTAAATCCCAAACTTTAGAAACATCGAAATATATTTAAGTGCATGTCTCATATCTCACCATTTACAATAGCTTGAAATATATCACACGCACACCTCTTTAAAAGTTTGTTTTGAAAACTGCATGTCAGCAAATTAAACATTGGAAATCAACATTTTATTTTTATCAAGACTTGCTTACAAGTTTATTATTGAGGACTACTGTTGCTCTGCTTAAACATCCGTTTTTTGCACATTAGTCATAACAGTTATAGGGAAATAAACCAAACCAAACCAAAAACAATCCTGAAGTGGTAACAGATATAAAAAACTGAGATTATGAGAAATGTTTCAGCATCTATGCATTTTTTATTCATCATATCAATTGATTTTCTAACTTTTTAAAGCTTGTTTTGATTTAATGATGCACACAAAACCTCCACACCAAGCGATGGGAATACATTCTGCCTCAATAATTGAATGTTGGACATGTAATGCTGGATAAATCCGTGGAGATTATACATGTCGTTACTGCAGACATCCTTACTGCAGAATCTGTTTAAATACACACCATCAGCACAAGGCACGATGCAAACAAACTGAAGAAATGCTGTAGAAATACAGACTGCAATGTTTTCCAGCATGAGACAGCACAAAACCAAACAAAACCCACTCCAACCCTCCCCAGCCTGAAGCTGTGTGCCGTGTTTCAGTAATTTTGCTGATCAAAAAACCCCACTGTTTTAATGAACAACACTTTTTTTCCCTCTGGGAAAACGAAGATTGAGAAACCCAGCTTGAGGAAGTGCTCTGAAGGTACTTTTCAAAACTATGCAGATGGATCAGAAAATAACCTGCAAATGGATGGAGAAATTTCTGCTACAGGGCTGGCTTTAAGTAAGTGGGTATGACCTAAGGAAAAAGAGAAATCTGTATCCTAATATGTGAACAGTTTTAATCTGTCTGATCATTATTCATCAAGTTCTACTTTGGAGCAGAATGAACATGAATATGAAGAAGAGTCTCTACCAGCATCTGAGCCCTGGAGCTTCTATCCTGGAGCTACTGCCGCTGTCAAAATAAAGCTGAAATTTTGGGAGAAAAGTGGATGTGGCTGGCACACAAAGTTACTGCTTATTCTAATGCAACTATTCTAAAAAGAAAGTGGTTTCAATTATCTAGAACTTTGTGCCTCATCATCTACAGACTGCCCAGAGGTCGATAAACCACACACCATCTAACTGCCCATTTTCCCAGTGGTTTCTGCTACATTTCTCTGCCTTTTGGGCCCCTGTGCATAGCAAGATAATATATTTTTTTGGCTGTAGCTTGCTTTGATGGTTTCCTCTCCCTAGTCCAGTCCTTAAATCTGCTACACCTTTCCAAGAACAAGTCCCACACAGAGGGTAAACTGGAGAACTTCCCTAAAATGGTTCTGCACACCGAGGTGCGGAGCTGGAACCAGACGAGATGGCACCTGTGGATTTAACGTGTCTGTCGGAACAAAATCAACACATACATCCCATTTTCTGAGCAAACATGGATCAACCATCCTTTACCATCTATAATTTTCTTCCTCCAATATTTCTCTGATGCTACACAGCCCCTACTAGGTGGGAACTATTTGAGTCACAAAGATGACTTGGTTTGTTTGCAAACTCTTTCCTTAATGGATGCAGACAGGCAGAAGCTTGAACCAGAATAGACCTGAACACAGCCAGGAAAGCTGGAGAACAACGACAATAAATTGGCAAGTGAGGTCCATTTGGGGAAAATTAAAAATAATAATAATAATAATAAAGTCTATCTGCTTTTTTTTCCCCACAAAAGAAGTTGTATTTCATTGCAGGATCACGTGAGTGGCTCTTAACAGCAAAATGGTTGTATTTTCCTCACAAATCCATTAAAGAACCACTGTTAGCTGCCATCTGTTTCTGACTTCAGAATGACATTTCCCTCTCCTCCCCTAAATCCCCTCACCAGATCATTTCAAACATATTTTGCTTTCTTATTGTGACAGACACTTTCTGGTCCCCAAAATTTTCACTCTGTTGCTGATCTGCTAACCCTGCTGGGGGAACCCATAAGTGAAAAAGCAAAAAATGCAATAACAATTGAGGGTAAGACTGGATAGAATGTAACAAAATAGAACAGAATAACACAGAATAGATTAGGAAAGAATATTTCATTTGAAAGGGACCTACAATGCTCATTTAGTCCAACTGCCTGAGCCCTTCAGGACTGACCAAGAGATTTTTAAGGCCTCTGCCAGATGCCTTTAATAAATAAAACATTAAACAGTAAAATAGAGAATGTATTTTCTACTTTACTAGCTAGTTTGTAGCAGCTGTAATACTGATCCTGAAAAACCTTTGGAAGAAAGCAGAGTTTGACTGCCTCTGGCAATGTTTGAAATATTGAAGGACAAGCTATGGAAGACAGTGTATACATTTAAGGCTTGGTTAGATTTGTAACAGGTTTCTTGGGAAGTGAGAAGGCAAAGAAAAATCATGAAGCAGAACACTGATATTTTTAATGCTCCAGATAGGACATTTAAAGAGATAAAAGCCAGGGACTGTCATTTCCTGTCTTCTCTAAAATTCTGCACCCACTTTGATCTCCCTTTCTCAGCGAGAACTGGTTTACAAAGTACACAGGCAGTGAAGAATGAGCATCACTGAGCTTTCCACTTTCATCACAGCTACAGAAACCTCTGAATTTGTCAAAGCCTGGTATTTCTGCTGCAAGATTTAAAGGAAGGAGCTGCACTGAAGGAAACAACAGGAGAGAGCTTTACAGCTCTCTGGCAGAGCCACAGTTCAAGACAAGCTGCAGAGCAAGCCATGAGATTTGCAGAAATACGGGGTAGCAGCAGCAGCTGAGAGTGTCTTTAGGATGATCTACTTTCCCCAAGCCCAGGGAGTAGTGACAATTCATCCAGCTCTGATTCAGGTCATTTTGTTCAGTGTTTTCTTTCTTCCACAGGAGACATGAAGGGCAGCATTTTTTACTTCCCTACATCTCCATGAACTCTCTGAAGTTTTGCTCTGCCACAAAAGCCATCCCGCTTTCTCACAGACGCCCATGCCAATCTTATGCTTCCTGACTTTCATGCTGCTCTGACTCCCAGGCATCTGGTCCCACAGGAGAATATTCAATCAGGCAAAGATGCTGCTGATCTCATCTCCCCTCAAGTGCTACACCTTTGACAATGACTCACAGGAGCTGTACGCCTCCCGGACAAACTGCTCCCGCGGGAATTCGCCGTAATAAAATCCTGCCTTCGTTTATTCCTTCTGTGTTCAATGAAACACACTGCTTATCACAGTTCATTCAAGATGAATGACACAAGGAACTAACTTCTCCTGAATGGCTTTTTAATGAAAGGTTTAAGCAATTGATCTGACTCTCCTTTTTTTGCCAGTTCCTCTGAGCCCACATGAGGTTCACAAAGGGTTCACACCAGGTTCTCATGCTCAGATGTTTTGGCTGTTTCTATGAAGGGGAAAAGCAGTTCAGCTTGCAGTTTCTCATTCCTGAATTTCTTTATTTAGGGGCTATTGGGAGTTGTCAAAAAAGATACAACAGATTTACCAATACACCTGTTAGCTTTATCTTTCCTGACAGGAAAAGCACCCAAGGCCAGGATGGACGGGGTCCTGAGCAACCTCATCAGGTGGAAGGTGTCCCAGGCCCTGGCAGGGTTGTGTGGGTTGGAATGAGATGATCTTTAAGGTCTCTTTCAACCCAAACCTTTCTGTGAATCTGCACAACCACACAAAAGCAGATTTGAGGCACACACAGCAAAATGTATTTAGCTGCCATTATTTCTGAAGGTCCTGCATGATAATAAAGCCTTTTGGCTGCAGTGGGTTCTCTGTTACATTTCCTATACAATTCTGTAACATATAAATCCTGTCCTGCTCTTCTTGTAATGACAATATTTACTGGAGAGTACTGACAACCTTTCAGCACTCTGTGGATTAAAATTTACTGATTATGCAATGTTGATAAACATCAAAAATACAGACCTGGTGCAAATAAAAGGAACTGGCTGAAGTTTACATGTTGAAAGTGTCAGACAATACAGCAGGGGGATAAAAGCAGAGCTTCTGTTGTCAGTTCAGGAGTTCCCAATATGAAACAAAAAAGGATGCTTGTCACAGAGTTCATCAGAGAGTGACCAGGAGCTACCAGTGCCTGGGAAAAAGGGAAATGCATCACTGAGAGCACTGGGAGCAGCGTTTCCCATGGAGAAAGTGTGGATGGCAAACCCCAGGATGCTCCTGAGTGCTTTCCTTCCAGGAGGCAGCTGCTGGCAGCTGTGCACACCCCGATGGATTCGTGGAGAATAAACTCAGCTTTAAGCAGAATCACAGCCTGAGGGATTAGCAGGGGAAGGGGGAGCTGCAGTTTGAGGAAAGACTGCAAATTTTTGTCTTGATTGGTGCCAGGGGATGAAAATGAAGAGGAATTATGACTGCTGTCTATGAATATATCAGAGGATCAACAGTGGGGAAAGAGACAATTTAAACTAAAGGGCTATTGGCAGAAGTACAAATGAGTATAAATTGCCCATTAATAAATTCTGGCTGAAAATGAGAAGGTTCTTAGCTATTACCATAATCAGGTTCTGGAACTCCTCTTTGAGTGGGAACAGCAGGGACAGAAAATAAGTGCTTGCTTTTGACATGGATCATGATAGACCAAGAAAACCCAGCCCATGGAAAGGGCCCCGAAATACCAGAAACCACTGACGTGACCCAGGAGGTTCCTTCACTGTGTTCTTACTACCTGATGCTAAAAGACAGGTTTTCATTATGGAGCGAAGGTTAATCTTTTTTTTATTCTTTTTTTCTTTTCTTTTCTTTTCTTTTCTTTTCTTTTCTTTTCTTTTCTTTTCTTTTCTTTTCTTTTCTTTTCTTTTCTTTTCTTTTCTTTTCCTTTTCTTTTCTTTTCCTTTTCTTTTTTTTTTTTTCCTTTTTTTTTTCCCCTTGTGTCTGAAATATACCCAAAGGAAAACTTACAGGAGCTTGTTACTGGACTATTTTTCTAATTGAACTCTGTGCATTCTCTTTTTTTTCTCTTAAATATTTGTATTCTTTTCAGCGCTTTTGTGTTTCATAAATTTACTTGATCTTGTCTCTGTTTTATTCAGTTTTTGTGATTCAATATTCATACACTGATGTCTAGACTATTCTTATCACACATATGCTCTAAGCCTTTTTCTGGTTTATGTTTTGAGTTTTTAAGAACAATCCTTTCACAAATTAATTAGACTTTGCTGTAATCTACCCCAGGTTTTTTGTTTGTTTGTTATTGTTGATGCTGGAGACACAATATAAAGCTCCATGGATTGCTTCTCTGGCAGAAAAGGGTGGTTTGAATGATAAAATTCAACTGCTGGATGGAAATAATGCAGCAAGTTTTTTATCTTACATTTGTTGGTCATGTTATTAGTTTTTAATATCTTACCATAAAAGAAAAAAAAATGTAATGAACTTTGCCAGACACTTCAGCCCTTAATTCTGTTATAGAAGATGCACCACAGAAAAAGAGACAAGGAAATCAGAGATCAGGTTCATGACCCCACAGCCCTGCTGGGGTGACCTCGGTCAAATTCAGCAGAGAAGCACAAGGAGTCAACTTTAAAAATGTTGGTTTTTATTAGCTCCTAGAATAAACCATCCCTTCAGAAAAATGAACTGGGCTGTGTTAAAGACTCAGCCATTTACAGTTCAAGTCTGTACCAGCCCCAGGATCCATCAGGCAGTGTAGGATTTCTGTGCAATTCACAGCCAGGGTAATCAGACCCCAGAATGACAACTCAAAACTCTGCATCCTGAACTCTGACAGCAAGCTAAAGCCAGCTCTAAGCCCTGGGTATAACTGCAAGCCTTTTCTCTCACACAGCTGAGATGTCTAAGTTAGGACTGCTCTTAGGTAATTCCATGGGCTCAAACTCCTCAGGGCAGAATCTCTTCCTAAGGCTGGAGTGTTAAAATAATATTTTTAAGACAGTGGGAGAGAAATGATGCTTGAGGATGATGCTTTGTCCTGAATACCAGGCTGCTTCTAAATTTTCCATAAAATAGTTGCTGGATAAAATGTATTAGCAGATTGCTGCATTTCCACCCTTTTTCATTGCTATAACCATCAGGCAACTGAGCCTTTTTCCCAGCAGTATTGACTCAGTATGAGAACACTTGATGGAGCAACTGGAGCATCCTGTGGAGGAAAGGTGATGTGTGAGCACCCCTGAGGCCCAAGAAACACCTGGGCAGTCCTGGCTGTCCCCTCCTAAACAACTGCTGTGAGGACAGTGCTGTTATGTAAAGGCTGAGCACCAGATCTTCATCACGTTAGTTATAATTTATTTATAAAAATGCCCTTAACACACGGTGTCAGACCCCAGCCCCATCAGCAGGAGAACCTTGGCCTGTAGCAACAAGTGATGCAGGAAGTTTTACTTGGAAAAGAGCAGCTCAAGGTGAGCATGGTGGCACATGGATTGAAGTTCCCAAATTCACCTGATGTATCTCAACCCTCTGTTGTATCTTTCCACACATCCCTGTCTATGTGTTGGCAATCAGTCGCTGAACAACTTAATTTGTTATTTTAAATAGACATTACAACGTGTTTGTCTCTTTTATGATTACAGGAAAATTACATATCTTGTTTAATCTGCTTGTCAGTCTGCACACAAGCAGGAGTGTCTCACTGTGATTATTGTTCAGTGAAAATGGGCACGTCTTGCTGAGTAAGTTCAGGCTGCTTCTGAGTGAAACAAGATATTACTTAGAAAAGACAGATTTTTTTTTCCTTTTTTTTTTTCTGCTGTCATTTCCAACCTATCCAAGTCAGAGAGAAGAAGAAATGTTGCAGGAAAAAACCCCCAAAGATTAAATAAGGAAATAAAATCTTCCATAGCATTCAGCACTTCCTTTCAGATGAGATGTGAGTATAACCATCTTAAAAACATCACTGAACAGTACCTCCCTACTCAGTTCATGGATAAATTTATTTTTCAAGGATGTACTATTGAAATTTCTGCCTGCCTAAACCTTGACCTACAATATTTGGCTCAGCTTCAAAACAATTTGTTTTATGTGGTGTTCTTCAACCATAGCATCACGAAACACTTTAAAAGATGAGATCAGCAGGTAGGAGGCATGTAGAGAAATATTGGCTTCACCCGTGGAAATGGCTCATTATCCTGACCTTTTGCTGTTTTAGTTACACCTTGGCTGCCATACACAAGCACAAGCTAAAGAAAAGTTCACATGAGAAACAACAAACTGTATAAATTATTTCATGACTGAAGAGAGTAATTTACCTGTTTTTTAACCTGGATGCAAGATATAAATTTAAAAGAATAGCTAGGAGAAGGATATCCATTTCTTTATGTTTATTTAAATCCGTCTGTAGTTTCAGGTATTTTCAATACCATTCATCACACCAATTTTCATGGAATTGAATATCATTGAGGTACAGATAATAATCTTTAAGTGGTTCTAATGAGGTACAAAGTCTGACAATACTGCACATGTTAAAAGGCCAAAGATGGAAGTAGGGAATGATAGAGTCTGTGAATGGCAGAATGGATAAACCACAGAGAGGTCCAGAAGCCAGCAGGAACAGATCACCTGGGCTTTTTAGTAGCCTGGACTCAAGTTGTATAAAATGCATTTCCAGAATTAGCTCACAGTTTCTCAGTAAATTGCAGTTCAGTGCCTGAGGAGAGCCTGGACACCACAGCAGCAATTTGCTGGCAGGAGCAAAGCAGGCTCTGGTGGGAAAAATGCTCAGAGATGTTTTGTGGCAGTAAAGGATGTTAGGAAGCCTCTCAGGGGGAGCTCTGGAAATCTAAGTAATGTTGAGGAGTCTGTCCCTGATGAGGCAGGTCCTCTCTCCTGGGTTGTCCCCTCACCCAGGCACACAATTCCACTCAGCTCATCTGCTCACTGGATGACAAGGACTTCTAAGTGGAAAAGTGTGGCTTCCTGTGGTTTCATACATGTTTTCCAGCTTTATTTATGGGAAGTCAGCTCACAGTACAGCATCATCAATGTTCAGTGTCTCTGTTAGAACAATCTCTTCCAGAGGACTGAACCATCTCACTCCTCACAAGGATCAGCTCACTCAAAACCAACGGTGTGATTTTATACATGGATTTCTGGGAATAGCCCACAAAGACCACCTGAAAATCTCTAATGTGCCTCAAGTGAATACAGCCCAGCATGGCAAGGCCATGTTCCCTTCGTGTGGCACACCAAGATTTCTCAGTCCTCTTCTGGAACAACAATTTCTAGAGATAAATAAAAGTTTTAGACTCTCTTTGTTCTGTTGCCTCATCTAATGCTGTAGATATAATGGTGCAACAGAGCTGGGAAGGGTGTGGTACTTTTAAAGCACTGCAGAGAGGCCAAAAGATTATTAATTTTCTTTTACTGATACTTGAAGGGGAGGAGGGCAAAGAAAAAGTGAAAAAAAAAAAAAAACAAACCCCAAACCAAACCTGGCATCTTTATTTACTTTGCTCGGTTCACAGCTATGTGGAAAAACATAATTAAATCATTCTGAAATCACAAAAGACACCTACAACAGCTTTTCCAAATGCCCAATTTCATGCCTCTTCATGGAAGTAGTATCTCAGAAATTGTTTCTCTTCTTGAACACAACTACACTTGACAGATAAAATCCTCAAAAAATTGCCAAGCAGAAACCTCAGGCTCATGAGGCAGAGCCTTCCTGGAAACTCAGCCAAGGACTTGGAATCAATTACAAAAATAGCAGCAGGTTCCAGAGAACCAAACATGAGATTCAGTAAGTGAACGTTGTTTGTGTGCAAACTAAACCCAGTGAAGGACAACAGAAAGCACTTTAAGTTTGAAGTAAAATTAAAAACTGGTTGCAAGGAAAAAAAATATACTGGAGAAATAAAACTCTCATTCAACTGTTGACTGTTTTTATTCCAAGGAGACAGACATATGTACTCCTGGACTCTGACAGGGATACACTCCCTCACAAGCAGATGTTCAGTCAGCTAAAGAGGATGAACATTTAAATTTCCCCCTGCAGCAAACAAAATTGGATTCAAGTTGACTTTTGGAGTGTGTTTTGTCCCAATTGAAAGTGAACAATTCATGACAAATTTAAGTTGTATAATGTTGCTGGTGCCTGGAACGACTCACAATTGAGCACTTCTCGCCCATGGGGTGTCACCATCTCACAGAGGTGTGTCAGCGTGCACAAAGTGTCCAGAGGAGCCAGGAAATGGAAACCATCAAATCCCAAAGGCCAGGAAATCTCTGTGACTCAAACCTGCTGTCCCAGTGTTTGGTAGAACACACACAATATCATGTGTGGTGATTTGATGTCATCCCACCTGGCTTCCAGCTGGGATTGCTCAGCAAGAACTTTTCTGGAAGCACCAAACTCAGAACACCAGGTGAGAACACAATCAGCAGCACCACTGCAAACTCTGGCAACACTTGCTGCCATTTCAGCCTGACTCATCTTCCCTTGCTGCATTTCTTGTATTTTAACCAACTAATGAGCCTTAGCCTTTGGCAATGTCTGATTGATCCTGTGGCATGGAGTTTGAAGGCAATAGAAGGCCAGGAGCTGCTTTTCACTCATTTCTTCATTCAGCTGCAAGTCAGAGACCTGCCCAGGGCATCCTTATTGCCCCTGCATGTTATTTTCACAGCCACACATAATATATGCAGGAAACCTTAATTTTACTGAGTATTTTACATAAGATAATGTCATTCGGTATTTTTTTTATTCTAAGTTCTCCAGCTGCTGTTTCAGGATTTTTTTTTAAAGCATTTCAAGTCTCTAGAGCTCAAAATAAAACCTTTCCCTTTCCCCATCCCATAAATCAAAGAAGAGGTGAATTCCAGTGATGAATCATTTCAGCCACCCATAGCTTTTATGACCAAACACAGTTATATTTTTATGTAGCTGCATGTACCTTTGCATGTAAAGGAAAAGAAAAATGCATTTTTTTCACAGGAGATGTCATTTACCCATTTTATTAACGGCCATAATATAAATAAATGCAATCCCTCTATCCTGCCCCTTGCTTCATTCTCCAGGCCACAGGCAGAAAAGGCTGAGAAAAAACATTAATAAAACATATCCCAGTGCCAATTTCAGCATTCCAGAGCCTGAGAGCATTGGAGGCACAGCTGCAAAGGATAACAGTGAAAATGAGAGGCTCAGGTGATGTGCTGTGGAGGTGGAAGGGCATCACAAAGATCAGCCCTGTTTCCAGCTCCCGAGAATAAATATGGAATTGCCAAGGTTTTTACAGCAGGGCTTCTTGTGCCATGTCAACACTCAGCTATTATGTCCTGGCACATTAAAATTAACCTGGCTCTTCCCTGGTTTCTCAAGGGAGAAAAAAACCAAAAGGAGAGGGGGAAAAAAGCATCTGTTTCTATTTCTTTTTTTCTTTCCCCCAGAATCTTTCTCTAAATCATCTGATTATTTCAGAGAACAGTCTGGCTGCACCAAGGGCTTGACTAAAGACAATAAATACAGTTTTGGTGCGGATCACTGCTTCTCTCAAACGCTATTTTGAGATCTGCTCTCCATAAAGTACAGAAAACTTCTAGCATAATGTAGCTTTTCACAACTTTTTCAACTAGAAGCTCAGGAGATGGATGTAACTCCAGTTGCTCTTGGCTCATTCCAGGTTTGGCAGAGAATCCTATAATTTCCTCCTTAAAGAACTATTAAGCTCCACCTGTGGAGGGTTCAGTAGGCAAAGCCACCTACATCCAAATTATGAAATTAATCAACAAATGCATCGCCTTAGCTTTTGTTTGTAGCTGTTTTTTACATCTCAGAATGGGTTTTTGCAAGATTAGGATTACTAGCAAATGAAATAATTCAGAGTACCCTTAAGATTATTCCAACACTGTTATCTCTGAATTTTATATAAGCAAAATCTAGATTTACAGTTAAGAATTTTAAATAACTATTTGCAACACAGTTTTCAGACAAAAATATTGTTGAAATACCTTGAATTATGTATATATCTTGATTATATTCTACTTATTAAAAAATAATAAATATTTTGCAGTACATGGTTAAAGGTATTTTAAAAGACCTCCTAACTCGTATTAACATCAGAAGATAAAGATCTTACTGCTTGGAACAATGAAGAAAAGGTTCATTTATTGCTCTGCAAAGGCTTCTTACAGGAGACTGCTTTCAGCACGCTGTAAACTTTGTGTGCCGTTTGAAGAACTTTTGAAAAGAGTTGTGTTTTACCCTCATAAACCATGGGGTTGAAATTGGACAAAACGCCTTATTTTTATTTTCTCTTGTGTATTCTTGACCAGATCAAAGAACAAGCAGTAAACCTCCCTCCTGAGCCATGGCTGTGTGTTGGTGAGCTCCTGGTTACTCAGCCAGAGAATTGCAGAGCAGCTTTTATCACTAAATAACACAAAACTTTCCCTAGAAGAGCTCTCTGAATGCAGGAAGCCTTCTCCAGCTGTGGAACATCATTAGTAGGGATTAGATGTTCTCTTTTGCTTGACTTGGTAGCAGAACTTCTCAGAGGATGCTCAGACTACAAAGAGACTTTTTCTCCACTGAGAGAAATACTCCCAGCATTTCTAGAAAATTCGATCACACTGGGAGCTGGAACAGCCATTACAAGAAATGCACAGTTAGAAAATCACCTTTTTTTTCCCCTGAAAAGTGATGCTAAAACAAAAACAGGCTGCAAACATCTTGCCAGCAATATTTTGTATCTTTGCTACTGGACTTGTGCCTGGAAAATGGAGCTGTTGACTTGGGTTTGATAGCTACGTCCTTATGTGTGAAGAGACACACTCAAACATGTTTATGAAACATCACTGAAACCAACTTGGGGCTTAATCATCTTTTTGCTATTCTCAGTAAAAGCTTAAGCATACCCAAAGTTAAAGATGAAATTGAAATAGCTAAGAAAACAAAAAGAAAAAAAAAGAAAAAAAGAAAGCAAAAAGAAAAAAAAGAAGAAAAAAGAAAGAAGAAAAAAGAAAAAAAAAAGAAAAAAAGAAAGAAGAAAAAAGAAAGAAGAAAAAAGAAAAAAAGAAAGAAGAAAAAAAGAAAAAAAGAAGAAAAAAAGAAAAAAGAAAGAAGAAAAAAGAAAAAAAAAGAAGAAAAAAGAAAAAAAGAAAAAAGAAAAAAAGAAAAAAGAAAAGAAGGGAAGATATAATTTATTTACTTACTGACTTTTAATAAAAGCCATTAAGTACTTGACTAGAAGAATGATCTGTAAAGCAAAAAAAATCTGAATAGATGATTACTGTGAAAACAAAGAAGCAGCTAAAGAGGGAATGATTTAGAATGGTTGCAGGATAATTAAATTCTTCATGAAGAAAACAGAAATTGAAAATTTAATTGGGAGAGCATTTGTAGCAACAGCAAAGTTTAAATTTGTACCCTTCACCTTCACTTTTTCTAACAAACAAAATATAATAATCGTTCTCAAATTTAAAAAAAAAATGCTTTATTCTGCAAAGTCTATTACCATCTTTTCTTCTTTTAAAATTTATTTATTTATTGCCCTGTTTGGACACATCTTTTTGATATCTCCCAAGTTTTTAATTTTGCTCCATCCTCCTCACTGTCCCTCCCTCCACCACACTACCGAATGTTACCCATTCTGAACACATTCCATTATTCTCCAAAAAGCACCATTTTCTACTTCTCCCAAACTTTTTCACTGCTCTCAGTCCAGCATACCGAATAAAAGACAGCAGAAACAAAAATCTTCTCTTTCAACTGCCTCTAAAAAACAGAGCATGTCCAACTAAAAGAAAAATACACAATACTTGCATAACTGTGAAAAACAATTCCACTGCGACATTTAAAGCAGGAGGGATTTCAGAAGGCAAAATTGTTGTTTTGCAGCATTTTTCCTTTCTTTCTGTTGATGAGGTTGTAGGAAAAGTCAAATTACAAAATTCATTACTGAAAACTCCTCATTGTTACCTGACTACACCCATACAATTAATTGAAACCATTCAACATACATTAAATCTATGATGTATATTTTTGTTTCAGGCTTTAATGATTACAGTGAGTGAACCCCAGCCACACCTGCTGCTGGCCTCCCTCTGGCAGCTGTGGCACCACATCCCCTCAGGGCAGGTTACCACCAAATGCTTCCATCCTGCCATCATCTGAGATTTTGCAAACGCCACTGTTCTCATGAATTTAATCAGATTTAATTTTTCAGTGTGTAGGTGCCAGTGGCATTTCAGAGCGATGAGGAGACAGCAACTCCCATTTCCTGCCACAGCTTTTTCAGAGTCCTTCCACACATCTCTCCCCAGACTCAGGAGAAGGACAAATCCAGCAGCATTCAGTGGTTAAACATCAGTCACGAGCAGCTGTGGTGATCCCTTTAGTGTAGTGTCAGTAGTTGTTGTACCTGCACTTATTTTAGCACGAGACAATTGGTTCTGGGGATGGAAAGATAAAGTTGCCGGTTTGCTATTCCAGTTTTGGTGCTAACCTGCTTTTTCAGCTCTGCCATGTTTCCCTTTCCTAAACCGATCCATTTTCAGGAGCATACAATGGGAATCACCCGATAAGAGACCCACATTTTAATAGAATACAGTGGATAACAAGAGGAATCTGCATTAGGCACACATCCACAGGTTGTTGTTTTCTTCTTTCCAGGATTAACCTCATTGTGGCACAACAAGGATTTTATCTTTGCAATTGTACAACTTAAAGTAATACTTAAAACATCTGGAGAAAATCCTCCCTCTCTGCCCCACAAAGCCACCCCCTAAGGACCTGTTCCAGAGTGATGCCTTTACTCAGCCCTCCTCTGTCCCCCACAGGGTAACCCCAGACCTGTGGTACAACATATGCTGTGAAAGCAGCAGCTTCAACTTTAGTGAGATGAAATTTGAATTTACATCAATCCAGCCACACATATTTAACACACAGCTCCAGAACTCCCTCCCAAGCCTCACTGTCTCATGCAAAGCCAGCCCTACACTCGCCTGACGTAGCCTGCAACATCCAAGGAATCCTAAGCCAGAACACAACCCAGGAAAAAAATATCTGTATCCTCACAGTCACATCCAGTTTCAAGTGATGTCCTTTAAGTGGCTGATGAATGGACATTATTATAAAGATGTCTACCAGACAAGTCTATTGGAGGATCCTGAATAAAATAAAGACTTCAAATACCATTAAAGTTAATGAATTAGGTCAAGGCAGGTAATTTATCACCTGTCTGGAATGGAATCCAATCTGCGGCATCCTTTAAAAAAGACACATTCAAATGAGGTGGTGTTCTCAGGGAAGTTCATAGTGAAGATAATCATAATTTAAATGCGAAAATGCCTGCATAGTTTTTTTGCAAAGTCTGACATGGGATTCTGTGCAAAAGCAGCATGGTAAGCAAAAGCAAATTTGCTCAAATTAATTTGACCTTGATGAAAGGCACATATTTTTATCAATCAGTCTTAACAGATATTGACTTTAGGCATTAACCAGAGACATACATAAACATTCAGGTTGTCGAAACAGTCATCAGGCTCATTTTCCTTCTGAAATCACAGTTTGCTGATGAAGATCAAACTGAACTCAACCTCTTCAAAAAATCCTGCGGTGGCCCACAAAGCAAGAGTGGCACGGATTGGTCCTCTCTGTCTATCAAGTGCTAAAAAAAGATGTGTCACATAGGCTGACACCTGGAGTGCTGGCTGGGACACACCCAGATATGACACTTGGTGTAACCACAACCACGCTGGGCCCTGTGCCATGGCCCTTCCTCGTTCAGCAGCACCAGCTGGAAGCTCTCAGGGCACTTTTTGCTTGTGCAAAAAAAAGAGGTTCCACTTCCATGGGAAGGCCAGCAAAGCAGCTTGCCTCGAGGAGCATGATTTATGGGTCATCAAGCAGAGGACTTGCCTAAGAAAAGACTAACACACGGCCACTGCTTAATTTTCAAAACTCTGAAAGATGAAAAGAACATTTTAATGATACTTTGTATTCTCTGCTCTTGGTGGAGGAGGGAGGGGAGGAGAGCAGCTCGTGTACAATGGTGCTGCCTTCTTTCAAGTCACTCTAACAGGATCTGAACGAAGAATCCACCCTCACCCTGGGAGAAGAGATTCCCAGCACATCTCCACAGTGCCTGGGCACTCACTGAGCAGGTACAAGGTGTGTCCTGCCAAGGGGGGCATGAGCTCCAGGCTGAGGATGGGAGTCCCTGCAGGAGACACTCCCCGCTTGAGAGCATCAACAGCTCTTCCCTCCTCTGAGCCCAAAACCTTCTCTGAACTGTCAGATTCCCTGGGAGAAGGCAAGAGCAGGGACCACAGAGGCAGCCAAGCATTTGCAAACATTCCATAAGGTGAGGGCGAGACTGCACTTGAGTACAAAAAGGCTCTTTTTGCACCGCAGTATTCAGGGCATCTATTTTGTGTCATATCCAGCCTTCACCAAAGAAACACCTTGAGGCATTTCGTGGCTATGTTGACATTTCAATTATGCTGCATTTAAATAGATTTTGTTGTGCTGAGTCTTATGTCTTGCTAAAATACTACCCCTTCTAAATATAGACTTACAGAGTTATTTATTAAGGTAAATTCTGACAGGGAATGTACCAAGGAAGCAGCAAAGCAGAAAGTCACAGTATTTGCCTCCCCTTTTTAAAAATTCTCTCTGTCTCTCCATTTTTCATCTGCTCCATGACTGGAGGCTGTGCATGGAGAGCACTGCAAAGACAGAAGCAGAGCTCCGTCAGGAATCTTCAGAACGGATTTCGCGTGAGGAATGGCAAAAGAAGGTTTCTTTTCTCCTAGAACTGGCTGTAAAACGAGCTGGAGATCAGCCTACCTGCTGGAGTGGCCAAAAAGGGTCCAGGCCAAGACAAGAAATCTGTGAGCAGCCTGGCAATGAAAGGCTGTAAGTAACTCAGGGAGCCACTCAGCCAACCAAGTACGCCAATACTTTTCTTTCCCTCAAACATTCCTAAAGCTTATAGGAAGCAATAGGAGCAAAGAACTGGCAGATAAAAATTGCCTCCATAATTTAGCAGCCTGTCTGTAATGACTGACTTCTCCACCAGCCACGGAAACGTCAAAGCCTCTGCAGGCAGAGCTCCCTTAAACGGCTCGTGAGCAGCCAGCCCCCAGGAACCTGCGGGTTCCTGAAACACAGAACAGCTTCCCACTCTTTGAAGAAAGAAGAAAAACCAAGAGTCAGTTAAGTTTTATCACTGTCTCCTCTTCCACCTATTCCTGGCTCAGGAAAGTGACAGTTGGCTAATTCCAGACTAGCTAGGTATAAAGGGATTTTTTTTTTCCTAGCACAGGCTGTGCCTCTCTGCTGCTTTAGCTGTTCTGCAAGTGACAAATGGTACAGAGCCTGGATATTTCCCTACATGTATATTTAAGATTTGTACTAACTGCTGTTTATCCAGAGAAAGTAATGGCTTTGAATCCTGATGAAAATTATAGCAGATTCAGGCCAACTTTTTTACTGAATCTGGTTTTATGAGAAAGAATAAAACAAGTGTGCAGAGCTCTTCAGCAAGTTATACTGCTCACTCCTTTTATATGCCTAGAAATATCTGAGGCAGTGTGAAGGTGATCTCTGGAGGATATATCCAATACCCACTGTTACCCTTACAATCCCATGCTGAAACATCATTGCCAGAAATAGCCTCCTAAAGGTGACACTCCTATAAAAGATGTCACAAGTTGCAGCAAGAGGCTCAGGAGTATATAAGTCATCTTCACAGTGCTGCTGCACGCATATTTCACACATTTTGTTTTCCTACTTGATATTCCTTTTCCTATTTTACATGAAGTTTTTAGGTTTGGAGCTTATTTTCAATACATGCGGTTGTGCACGGGGTTTGCTTGAAAATTCTCATTATTATATGAATGTGAACAGTGGGTTTGAGGCAAAAAAAGCAATCTGGAAGCCAAAGAATGGAATCTGGAAGCCAAGTGACCACTTTGTACATTGACAAGGCAAAGAAAGCAGTTATTGCAACCAAAAAAAAGAGAAAAAAAAACAAAAACAACACAAAAAAACCCTAAAACAACAAAAAAATCCCCTATAATTTAATAAAAGAAGCAAAACCAAAACCATTCCTCACACAGCTTCAAAAGAAACAAGTAATGAGCAGATGTCAGCACGGGTACTTGTGCAAAGATTTTCATCTGTGTGTTCACTTTTTGAAAGTATCAACACCATCATATGATTTTTATTGTAGCATTTCCCAAAAACTCACTTTTCTCTGCAGTGACCACTTATTTCTACATTGCACAGACCTGATTCAGATATTGAGGAATAATATCTGTCTACCAGTAAAATCCTATGGAATATTTATATAAATGCTTATTATTATTATTCAGGTGTCATAAAAGCTGTTGTGGGACCTAGAAGTGATGCTAATTTTAGGTCATATTTCCAACTGCAGTGAGCGGCTTCTTTTATTTTATATTTTATTTCACTTTCACTTGCTCTACTTGTCACTGCAGTAGGTGATTCAGGCACAGGATGCAGATGAGCTGCAGGATATTAGCTGCTGGTGTAAGAAATATTTCCACAGTTTTACTACAATGCTTCAGACTCATTTCACATACACAACCATTACGATAAAATACGAGGGGAAAAACAGCCCTGAATGGTTAAATTAATAAAAAACGAATTGTGTAAATTAGGTAGTAGGAGCATATCCCACCTCCTACCCTTTTTGCAGGGAGAGAAATACAATTTTTTAATAGCTTTTAGTACAACTAAGGAATACTAACTTTTTTTTTTTTTTTAAAGCTTGAAAAAATAGTCAAGAAACAGAAATTTTAGCTTTCTTTCAACACAATTTGCTCCATTATGAAACAAAACTATGATCCTACTAGAAGGACCCCTCAATCAATGTGGTTGTCGTCTTTTTTTTTTTTTTTTGAGATAATGGAAACATTTATTAAAAACAAACAAAGAGGCAACACCAAAAAAAAATCCCCATATAACCTAGCAGGTTTTTTGTTCTACACTGATAAAAGTTTAGGGCAGTAAAGAGCGGTTACTTTTGGGGACATAAAAACAAAAACAAAATAAATTCACAACCTAAGACTGAAGTAGGATTCATACACGTCCTCTTGATTCTGATAAATAAAATTAATGATGATCAAGTTCTTTGTTTCTGACATGGCTGGTCTGCAAACAAAATGCACAGATTGTTCTGAGGGGATGCAAGCACTGCAGTGGCAAAAGGAAAACATCCCACTGATTGTGCAGGTGGATATGTCTTTGTAGTCTGCTGAAATGCTACGATATTAAAGCCATGTCTGTTCACTCTGAGGTCACATTGCCAAAGTTCGTGTGCTTTACAGACCTGGGGGTGTGATGTGATTGCTTATCCTCTGCTCCAAAATGAATACAGGACAAGTCTAGCACTTCCCTTTCAGCAGGTTCCTGGAAGGACACGTAAGGTTTGGGTTCCCACAATATTTTAGTGACAAGGCACACACTCCTACAGCTCTTTCCTCCTGGCAGAGCAATTCTTGTGTTTAAAAAGCACAGCAAGTCTCACGATAGCTACACAGACATGGAAATAGACGGTACAGAATTGCATTAACTGCTCCATCTACTACTCCTAATACATCTACACTACATTGCTACTACCACCTGTGACTGCACTGGTCTCATCTGCCCAGTTGTAAGGAAGGAGAACTTGGTTGACCTCTGGGATTCACCCTAAAATATTTAAACAAATTTTAGCTCTCAGGAGTAAGGAAAAACTGAAAAGGAAAGTCAATTTCCTTGTAAGAATGAGGTAGAGTACCAAGAGGAGATGTGCCAAAATTCACGCTTCACCTTTTAAAAGCAAACCCAGGTCTTTATTCCAATATAAAGGAGAACAAACCTGGGATTATACTTAGATGAAAGGATTGGTAACAAAACTCCCAATTAAAATCATACCAGCAAAATCCATCAATGCATCAACCAGTAAGAAATCCAATTGTTCTGCAGCCCCTGGCTGCCTACCCAGCTCAGCTATAACAAAAACACAACTCCATCCAAAACTATTTCCAAAAAATCGTATGGAGAACTTCTAAGGGACCCATATTACTTTTCCTAACTTTTTACAACATATGATTTTCTCTGAAGTGCCTGTATTAGTGCATTCAGGGTTTTAATAAATTGAGAGGCCATCCAAGATCAGAGATTTACTTTCTTTCAAGCAGCACCTCCAAAAACCCTTCCAACATTCAGAAGTTCAAACCGAATGCTGACTATCACAGTGTGCTCTTCCTGACCTGAATATTTCAAATTCGGTTTTCTAATGAAAATCTCCCATCAAACACTTTCCTTTTTTTTTTTTTTTTTTTATTGACAATGGTTCTCTCCTCAGAACAAAGAGAACGACACCTCAAGAATAAGTAATGTGCATCTGCAACCCCTCCATATTTTACTGGTGACAAAAGTTCCCTGACTTCATGCTTTCTCCATACAAAAAAAACCTACGGGGAAAGCTGTGCCATTAAAATCATAGGAGAATCAAGAGTGCACTAAGAGCCCATTATTGCTGCTAATGAGGCTGATACCGCTGCGCCGAGTTGCTCTTTGGCGGCTGCTGCTCCACAATTGAGGCAGCCTGATGGACTCAGCCGATTGTCAAACACCCCAAAGGCGGCACGGGGAGGTCACGGGTCTGTGCACGTGGGGAAAGCCAGGAGAAGGAAGATTGTTTGGAAAATGGGGAGTATGCAAATGCCTTGTCTTTATCATAGCAGAGTAAGTGTCTGAGAGAGGAAAGCTCTGCTATTAAACCCTGGAATGGTTCCTGTGCTCCACCCAGGTCTCTGCAGGCTATTCCAGCCTCCCTCAGCCACTGCAAAGGAGGATGAGTTAAAGGAACTTTCAGAGCTAAGTGCCAGCACTTCCCAGGAACATCCTGAGATATGGCACAGACACATCCACATCCACCCGAGCTGTGCGCAATCCATCCCAGCTCGGCGTAAAACCGCGCCTTTTAAAATACAACAATCATAACTTCACATTTTCAGATGGCACCATTTGTCACTGGGTGGGTGTCTGCTGCCTGCTTTATCTTCTGCAGATGGAAAATTTATGGTTGCTCCTGAAAATGTTTCTGAGAAATTCTCTACCAACTTCCAGGGTAACACAAATCCCGTAAATTCCCGCGTGGTGACACAAGGACACGGGTGCTCGGTGAGGGGGAACAGGGCTCTCACAAGCAGCAGGTGATTGACTGTGCCCATAAACTGCACACACAAACTAAATTAACCAACGGAGGCATAACCACGTGGGGAAGGCTGCACTGAACTCAGAATTCCTGTTTTCAATGGAAGAGTAAGACAGGATGAGTATGGCTGTGTCAGGCAGGTCAATGAATTAATAAAAGGGATTATTGGATCATGCATTCTACAAAAATACTGACATTTATACCCAAAGCATGGCTCAGAACTGGAAAAAAAGAATCCACCAGTGTCTAAGTCCATATTAAAGATACTGATGTCTCCATGATTCCAGAAATCACATCTAGTTTTATTTTCCACAGCAAGGGATGTATATACATTGATAAGCAAGTATCTATTAGCTAAATTTACAACTTACTTCCATATTTAAATGAATTACCTTCAGATTAAATTATTTAATTTCATTCTTTGAAGACAGAGACAGCAAATATAAAAGTATTGATTGGTATTGATAAAAACCTGTGGAAAAAAACAACTGAAAACTGGAAAGAAAAACAACTAGTAGAACACCAAAAATCCCAAGTTAAGAGATCTGGTAATGTGACAATTACAGCTGAAAAATAAAAAAACTAATGTATTTCCATGGTCTCCCATCTCTTGCATGAATTACTGTATCCCTTGACACAATCTCTTTTTTTTTCTTCCTTTAATGAAATGCCATTCAAAAGCCCTTCAAGAAGAACAACTGGCAGCAGCTGCAATATTCTTTAGATTTTTAAAAAGAGATGAGATGACCTGATTGAAAAATGATGGTCAGTAACAATAGCTTTGTCCCATCTTTCTTTTTTTTTTCCCCAAAGGAGAAAAGTGATCCCTGACTGAGAAGAGTGGGCACAAAGCATGTTCTCCAAATCACTCAGAGTTAACAGGTCCCAGCTGAGCTCTACCAGGCAACAAGCTTTCTATTTTCTTTCAAAGAAAGGCAGGTAGACCTCATTTAGAGAATTTAGAAGTTGGATGATTTTTTTTTTTATTCCCCCTTGTGAATAGAAATGGCTGCAAAATAGGCTGGCTAATGCTGCAGCAGCTCTTCAGAGCCACATCGGGTTTATTGTGCAAAGAAGATGAACTTGGTACCTCTCCTGCAGGAAACAAACACATGTGGGCATCAGGGGCTCTTTTCAAATTGGTCAGTACTCCTAATTCTACAGTCAGTATTAATAAAAATACCTGAATTTTGATCTGTTTAAAGTTGTTTCTAATGAATCCTTAAAGTTTTTTTTTTTTTTCAGAACAGATGAGAGATAAAGTTCTATCTCTGTTTCAAATACTTTAATCCATATGAAAAAAAAAAAAAAGCCAATGCATCATTTGGGCTGATTTCCCTTGACCCTGACAAGGAATGACACAGAACACAGAGCCTGGGGTAAATTTGGATTTCGTAATTTAACGACTGGAGCCTGTCAATCAGGGAGGAAATGTGTTAATAAAATCAACTCAAGTGCAAAGGGGGATTAGGGCTCCTTTCTCTGCGTGGGACTGAGGTAGCCAAAGGTTATCGCCGAGAATATTAAAACTAAAAGATGCTGATAAAACCGCTTAGCAATGTCTAGCAGCTGCTGCACAAACACAATAATCATTTCCACACTGAGCACAGGATTAATACAAAGATTACTTCCAAACGCCTCCCAGGGTGTTCTCAATGTCACCAGGGAAGGTCTGTCTGAAATCCCAGAGTCATCATCCCAGCACTTCCCACTCACTGCCCTCATCGAGACCTTTTTCTATCCCTGAAAACTCTCTTTGACATCCTGCTCTTCATCTGCCCTGTTCCATCCTCCTCATTCCACAGTTTGAACACGAGGGAGATCACGAGAATTATTTAATTCTTAGGCTGCTCCATCACAAAAAAAAAAGACACGGATTGTGTCCAGAAGACTTTCAAAATAACTCAGTCCACCATCTTCCCCTCCACCCCACACACAGCTTCAAATTAATAAAGAATATCTGTGGCCAGTTTCTACTCCTCTCTCCAGCTTTGCAAATCAACATATTTTTTTCTTTCAAAAGTTTTCTTTCCAGTAAATAATTTGAATTTTTTCTTAACTTTGTAAGATTCAGTGCTTTGCACTTACTAACGGCACTTTTAGGTCCTCTTGTGATTTTGTCTGAGTCTTTTATTTCTGAGTCTCTTTGGCTACCATATCTTCTTAGCTCTTAAAGAATTTACTTTATGTATTTTTATGCCATTTTTCCAAATGAATATGCTGAACTTAACAAATCTACAACTCAGTGTTCTGTGCATCCCAAAGCAAAGCGACAAGAGCCAACAAGTCAAGCAAATAAGAACAGTAATTACAGAATTAATCTACTTTTACTTTTGAATTGAAGTAAACTAAAGCAAAATTAATGTGGTAAAGAATTCCATGGGCGTGTGGATTGAGCAAATTCTACTTAATCAAATTAAAGAAATAAGAAAATGAGACATTAAAACAGAATGAGTAATTGAGTGGAAAACCACTGGGTATCTACAAAAAGAAAAGGCAATGGAGAGGGCTATAGTACCTGGGCAAGGATAATGTGTTTGTATCTAACACTTTGGTAGCAGAAAGATTATAATCCATATTTCATCCTTAGGGAAAAAGTAAAGCAAAACCCCTCACCTTTTCCATGCTATGCTGCAATATTTAATTGCCAACTCTAAACTATTTTAAACAACTCATTCCTTAAGATCAGAAGTGAAAAAAAAATAAATAAAAAAACCACCAAATGTATAATATCAGGTGGCATGATACAACATTTCTTTAAAAAATATATATATAAACCTCTTGTAAAGGTCTTTAAGAATACTGAATAACTTTAAGTAAGTCTCTTAATATAACCATATCTTTTAGCTTTTTATAGATTTTTGCTCTACTACATCTGAATCATGCTGCAAACAATGCACGTGCAGTTAAGAAAATCAGGAAAATACTAAACAGAAATTCAAAATGAAGAACAAGAGCAGCAGCAGAAATACTGTAAGTTCTCATGTTTAAGTTTCAACATCCTTTTAAAAGATGGAGAATATGTTCAGTTGCTTAAACAGAATTTATTGAACTCTAAGATACATTATAAGAGCTACAAAAGACAGCAGTTATTGTTGAAGATACCATAGGGATCCTGAAATAGGAACAGAGACAGGGAGAGAGAGAGGGAAAGAGAGACAGAGACAGAGAGACAGAGACAGAGACAGAGAGACTGCTCAGTCTGGGAAGATCCAGTACACAATTTGAGTTCTAGAGTGAAAATGATTGTTTGATGATACTTTAGCCAATCCCATGCAAACTAACTGTTAAAGCAATGTTTATTGTTGGCATAAATCTGCTTTTTTACACCTCTGTATGACTGAGCTTCTAAATCAGAGGTTAAAAAAAAAAAAGTACAATTTCTCAGCCAGCAGCTTCCCTCTGTAAGGAACTGTGCAGGCTCCTGAACTTTTATGTCACAGAGACTTGGAAAGCTTTGCCTGGTACAGGCTCACAAGTCAAGGCAGAGTGCCTGGATTTTCAAAACAATTCAATATAATTTCAAAATGATGTCAATATTTCTTTAGGAGATCAAAATTTAGATTTGAGTGCCATTTTTTTTCCTGTCACATACTAGAGAGCAAAATGACATTGACCATTCAGCAGCAAGTGTCAGCTGGAATATTCTTATAACCCTAAAAAATAAGAGGCTGGACAAGCCTGTGAAAAGATGCTTAGATAGAGGTGGGTTAGGACTAGAAAGAAAGGAGATTTAGAGGATAAAAAGGACAACTTAAATAGTCAGAAAAAAATGCAGCAGGCAGAGGAGGGAGTTTATACACACACGTGCAATCAGAACCCTCTGGTGTGCTGATACCTGCCCAGAGCCTCCTCCTAACACCAGCACATCATCAAGAATCCTCCCAGGAAAGTCCATCCCTAGGATTTTGATGTTTGGGACAGCAGGGACAGCAGCAGTGCTCTGGGTGACAGCTGTGACCCTCTGGGAGGGTCACAAAGGCAGCCCTCGAGCAGGAGCAGCCTGGCAAGGCCAGGGGCTGTGCTGAGCTCCCCTGGAAACCCCAGGAGCTGCAGAAAGCAAAGGACACCAAACCCAGCATTCCTGCAGAATGGCTCTTCCCTGCATCTCCCTGAGGATTGTCACTCCTCCTGATGTCACTCTTACAGCCCTCATTCCAAGCTGCTGTTGTTTTTTCTCCCTGGTATTTCAGAAATTCCAAAAGCAAAGTCTTTTCCTGCCTCCAAGCATCTCACCACAACATTGCCTTTTTCTGCACATTTCTTTGTTTCTTCATTTGGCTCATGGTGCAACTGGCTCTGGCCTAGACCCAAGCCCTGCTTTTCTAACAACTTCTTTAGTTTTGATTTATTTTACTGAAGAATAAGATTGCCTTAAATATGAGCATCTATATTTCACACATGACAGGAAATCCTGGAAGAAATAAAAATAGCTGTCCTACCCAAGAAGATGAGATGAGATGAGCTGGGTGCTGAATCCAGTTTTTACCAGGAAAAGCTGCTGCCTCTACAGGTTCCTCTTTGTCATTGGATTCTAAGCCAAGAAGCCCAAATCACTACATTCAATTATAAGTGATTTTATTTTTTAAAAATTGATATTTGATTTTGATAGCTTTATTGTAAAGCTTTGTGTTTAATCATTATCAAAGCTTAAAAACCACACAGAAATATTCACCAAATAAAACACTAATAAATACTTCCAAAGGCTGGACTCAACAGTCTTAGCGGTCTTTTCCAACTTTTGTGATTCTACTATTCTATACCACATCACATTAGAATTCTTTTTTACTATATAACATTTTGCTTATATTTTTCCTTGTGGTAAAATATTTTCCCAGCTGGTGTCACTAGAATAATCATCTTCTACTAAGAGAAGTGTCCTTTGTTCTGAGATGGCATTTTGGGTTTAGTTTCAGTAATTATGCTGGCCACAATGAGGTCCTTGCAGTAAGATCTCAGGTACTGTGGTGATTTGTGCAGGAAACTCAGCAACATAATTTTTTTTTCCCTTAAAAGAATATTATAACTCATTATCTACATTTCTCTAAATTTTAGTTTCTCTTTGGGCAAGGAACACTTTGAAAAAAAATTAATTCTGTGGAGTAAATGTTTTAAAATGTGTAATGTGCGCTACCCTGTGGCTACTCAACATAAGCTTATTATACAAATTATTATTTTTTTGCCAGTATCTCAGGGCAGAATTCTCTTTAACTGTAATTTATCCATCTTCTTGTTGATGCATGAATAATTTAATTTCTCTTATGCTGAAAATATAGTAGAGATGCACCTCTATTAAAAAAAGCAGCAGGTATTTTTTTCTTTGCTGTATTGGATGTAGGTAGGGGGCAGGTTTAACATAGAATCAGAATCCTCTTTTACAGACTTGGATTTTATAACAGACTCCCTTTTGAAGTTGATACTATCTGATGAGGCATATTGGTTCTACCAAAAATTGAAGTATGAAGTGTTAGTTAACAGAGGTGATGCTAATGAAATATAAATGTTCTAGCAGCACAATGGTGAAGAAGTTGACTTTCAGATAATTTCTGGATCATGTTTGCCAGTACCACGTTAAATTGTGCTATACTTTAAAATTGCCCTTTTGCCTGCCTAGATGTCTGATAGCAGCTTAATTAGTAGCTTACATCCAGTGAGAAAACATAATTTCTTATCCTTTTCTTACTTCTATTTTTTTTGAAATGTTACTTGCATTAAAAGTTCCTTTCTGATTTGGAGTTTGCAGCCTGGAAACTGAGAAGTTTGGCCCAAGATACAAATGGTTGGGACTGAAGGTGAATGAGGAAAACAGGAAGAAGCACAACCAGAAGAAAAAACTGTCAGGAAAGGACACAAAGCGCACATTTTTCCTCTCCTTTTTTCCATTCACACAAAAACTTGTTCTGAGATTAAAAGAAATCATTGCAATAAAGCAAAGGGTCCTTGTTATTTCTGAGGAGTGACTCTGCCTAAATTTGGGACAAATGCAAGTCTAAGGCATTTCAATTTCATTTCAAGAGGATTAAGGACACTCTTTAGAAAGGTCTTCCATTATATTTGAGAAAATTTCCAACTTCATCAAAAAATATAAAAAATTTGTATATCATCTTGGTTTTCATTTGGTGCATAAGAAGCAGTGAAAAGTGAGACCACTTCAGCAAGTTCACTTTTCACTGCCAGAATTTCTGCCAGTATTTTACAATCTAAGGGAATGTTTAAATACACCATTAATGGCTGTTTCATTTTCAAATGGAAGTGGTGGAAGGCTCATCAAACTTATACTCCTGGGAGCAATCCTGAACTAAAACAGGGATGACCAGAAGACACAATATTTCATCTCTAATTTCTCAGAATGATTGATAAATATCTCTATGAGTTGATCACAGAAATTGTTAAGAGTTCTTTATAAATGAGCTCAGCAGTGCCATGCCCATAATATGCCAGTAAAAGAATTCTTTATCCTTAGATGAAAACACAGAAATTAAGATTTATGCTTTATAATAATAATTAGTGTGGAACTACAGAATCTCACCCTGCTTGTTTATAAATGGTCACTATCACTTCGAGTTAATAAATATTTACCTCTGTACTGGTTACAGTAGATTACTGAAAAAAAAAAAAAAAAAAAGAAGATAATTTTCAGTTTTTAATTGAATATTCATTTTGCATTTTGTCCAACTCTTTGGCAGATATACTAAATCAAAATTCCTGCTGGAGTTCTACTGAGTGTGCTTAATTGATAACACCAGCTAATTAAATTTACAACTTCTATGCATATTAATTCTCCATTTTTATTTTGGCACTCTGAAATTCCATCAAGCTCCTATTAATAAAGGATGCAAACTTGGGTATGGAGCCGTTTCTGTAGCTCAGTGTACATGTGGAGTTTCAAAGCACAGAATTTAGAACTTATAATAACATCGACACCTTTTGAACTCACTTGGAATATAAAAAACAACCATATAAAAGTCAGACTTTTCTGAACCTGTAGCGATCAAAGCCGTGGTTTACTTAGGAAAGATAATTACCTGAAAATCTTTTAGATCAGGATACATATTATCATATATTAAAAGCCTTAGGGATATGTTTTAATGTACAATATTTACCTTACAGTTTCCTTCTGCTACACAATTCACAGAAAATATAATGCACAGTTTTCCCTGGGAGTGATGGTTGCTCTCTGGATTGACCCAGCTGAACTCAAAACATTTTGTGATTTTTAAACTTTGCATATCACGAGATTCAGAAAAACTTCCCAATCTGTGGATTTGTCCCTAGAATGCATTTACAGGTGGTTGAATTATTTTTTCCTTATTGGTGTAAGGCCTCTTGTGCACAGAAGAATTCAATGAAGAGGGACACATCTGTATCACTATAATTGTCGCAATCACTCTCATTTTGCAGCCACAGCTCTGATTGCACAAGTTTCTATTGGATAAAAATAAAACTTTTTTCTTTTTCTTTCAAAAAGCTCATGCCTATTTGATATCAGCATCATCTCACACCATCTTGAAGGAAAGAAAAGTAACAAAGACCAGAAAGGACAAGGAACTCTTGGGTTCAGAGCAGTACCAGGACTCCCACTGTACATTTGGCCACCCACCAGTACATTCCAAATCTGGAATTATATTACTCAAACGAGAAGCTGAGATATTTGACAGCAATTGAAGAGAAAAAAAAAATAGTTGTAGGGTGAGGGGGAGATTCAATTTTCCCTGGAATATTCTCCTCATATTTTCTGTCCATTAAAAAAGTAGTATAAGTACTACAGAACCCCCAAAGCAAAGAGATGTTTTCAAAACTGATTTAGACCATTTAATTCAGTGAACTACTTTATCTGAAGTCAGAGAAAAGTGGCTTTGACAACCAATAATAAAACTGGGATCTTTCAGAATGTTGTGTTAATAAGACTTGAACTTGATGGATGAATTTCGCTGACCTCAGTGTAAACCTTTCACATTATGGGGATGTCATAAATGGAACTCAGCAAATGCACTCGTTGGAGAGAGGATGGGTGTGGATACATTGGCTCCCACTGGCACATCATTGCTTTGCTAGATTTCACTTTTATTCTTGAAGTCCTGATGCACTTCAGGTCACTGATAATAACCAGAAGTCATCCCCAAAGGATTTCTCACAGTGTAACCTCAGTGAACTCGTGCTGCTGTCTATTATCCACTCCAGATGTATGCTACTAAATAATCTGAGATTTACAGCCTTTGAGAGTAGTTAATAAGTGGAAAGTAAAAACAAATAAACCATGTAGTTTTCTGTATGATAAATTACATCTAATTGAAGGAAGACTTTAATTACTGCCAGGATCCTCAAAGAATATGGCAAAATATACAACTGTTTGTCAACAACCATTTCCTTTCTTGGAAAGGATGAGGCCCAGCCTGTGTCAGCTCCTGAACTAGGCAGCACTACTGAGTTGTAGTTCAAATCCTTCTGAGACCTGTTAAAGTTCACTCATTCTCAAGAGAAACCGAGTGACGACAAGGCAAAAGGACAAGGAGGAGGAGCAGGAGGATGAGGAGGATTTTCCCTCCCTGCCTCAGAGTGAGCTGCTGCCAGCTCCCCTGGGACTTTCCATAAATCCTCCCTGACCTGAGGGGTGGCACCAGTGCAGAGCACGAGGCTCGACCTCATCCATCCAACCCCATCTGTCAGGTTGTGTGGTCTCAAACATGAACACACAAAGTCTGATGAAGGCTGGGCATCCTGCAGCTGTGGAGAAGGGTAAGGAGACATCCAGTGTGGATCTCTTCTGTGCCTGGCCTGGTTAGAATTATGGATTGCGTTATGTCTATTATTAGCAAACAGACAACAAATAACACGGCCATGGAATGGCCACGGAGGAAAGAAGTTGTGGTAATGGAGGTCACGGAGGAAAAAACACAACATTTCTCAAAATGGATGAAAGAAGTTCATAAAATTAGGTGGGAAAAGGAGATCCAGATGAAACTCTGTGGGAGATGCTTATCTCCCCAAAACAAAGGGCACACACTCCTTGTCTCCCCACCAGCCCTTTTTCTAATATTTTCCCCAAACAATGACTCCTGGCTCCTGGCAGAGATTGGATCTTTGGCCAGATGGACCTTTGCAGAGAAGTTATTTTGGGGTCAGAATTAAAAGGAAAAGTTTCTCCCATTGCCTTCTAATCCCCCTTACATTTACCTTTCTCGGTTACAGTACATAAAGCTATTGAATTAGCCAATAAAGGCCAAGTATTAAAGCTATTATTTCTGCTCTTCTGAAGTTACACTTGAGAATAGAAGGCTTGGAAGAAGTTCTGCTTGATCCTTAGGGGGAGAAAAGGCTTATTTATAAAAAGTAACAGATGTAGCTAGATGAAAAGAAGCCAACCATACCACTTAAAAAAAGAAAGAAAGAAAAGAGAGACTAATCCTTCACTCAGCAAAAAAAAAAGGATACTTGCAATATGTGAAGATGGTATTAAAATGCTTCTGAAATGTCCAACTTTAAAAAAAAATATTTTGTTCATAAGTAAATTGAATATTTTGGAAAAAATAAAATCCTAAAATCACTGAATCACTTGTGCATGGTTTTTTAGAGAATCATGAATGTAGAAGGCTTCCTCTATTTTTTCAATAAATGTCTTTTCTTCTTCTATTATAATTCTTATATTCATCACATGAGTTTCAAATGTCTCAGTTTATATTTGAAATTTTTTATAATTTGCACTAGTAGGCAAATAGGTAGTGCATGAATTCCCTGCTTGTGCCCTTACAACGCCTGAGAAGAATTTGGGCTAAATTCCACCAGTGAGGAAGACAACAGAATGGCACATGGGTGACAAATGGTTGCCCCTCCTGCTCCCTGGGCAGGTTTACAGCCTGATTTGGAAACACATTTCTCTTTGCACGAGGCTGTACAACTACCATGGCATGGCAGCGTGTTTCCTAACAAGAGCCTTGTGGCTTATAAACCTTAACATATGAGGTTATTTTAATTCCTTCATCTAAAAGCAATTCTCCCAGGTGGCTTCTAAAGACCGAGATAACTTATATTTGTGTGACAGAGAAGCAGAAAGGAAGCACAATATTTTATTGATGATTTGAAAAAGTCATCAGCGAGCTGCAATTTGTATTCTAACGAACGTGAACTGTGTTGTTGCCATCCCTTAAAATAACTTATCAACCAGCCAAAATTATCCTAACTCTGGTCTCTTAAATTTTACCACACATCCATAGTAAGCAGAGCTCAATGGGCCTAATCTGACACTATTTTTGCTAACAATTTGGTGAGCAATACAGAATTAATTCACAGCAGGATCACCACAGACAGTGCTGGAGAAAATTCATGGTGCTAAGGATTAAAACCCAACAACACCCCATAGGTGTGGGGTTAGTATTTGCAAACTGCTTTTTGTATTTATCTCCTTACAGGAATCATTAGGCTTGTTCTTGGAAAGACTGAATAAAAGTCAAAAAGATATCAGCAAAAATGCATAAATAGCTGTGAGTTGACATTAGGAGGAACATAACAGCTATGTCACTTGATTTTTAATGAACAAAGAATGTTGCGTAGCAATGGAAGAAATAGAAGAAACTTGAATGGCAGGACCAAAGGGCTGAGAGAAAAAGCCTCTCCCACTGCTTATTCTGGGATGTTCAACTGCAGCAAATGTTACCTGTGCTGCATTCAGTGAAAATAAAAAGTCATTTCCCTATACTCAACACCAATATGCCTTTCAGAAGTTAGGGGTTGGTTTTTGGTGATTTTGTTGTATTTTCCCTCTCCCTTTGGTAAAACAAAACAGAAGAACATTTAGAACACTTGAAATACAACAGAAATGTCACTGTCAGTCTCCAGTTTGCTGCTCAGTTTTGGTCCTGCGTGAGCACCAGTGATAATCCTCTTCAAAAATAAAGAAACAATCAAAACCTTGGTTGAATCCATTACCCCTCTGAGCCTTTTTGATCAGAAGGCTCCAAAGGATATTATTAACACAAGCTTTACATGGTTTTGTGCAACAATTACGCAGAATTTAATGTTTTCCCTTCTGCATATTTACAATTTAGAAGTGATCTGGGTGCTGGGGGTTATTTTCCTCTCATACACACAATAAGTACAGTATCAACAGCTACACCCAAGGGAATAATACCTTCAGCAGGAAAGCCCAGGCCCATCCATTTTCTGTAAGAGCTGAATGGGAATGACTACTCAAAGTAATAGGTTTTAAAATGTTTCCTGAGATAAAGCAGCAGTGCTCCAGCACTTTTTTTTTTTTTTTCATTGTGATTCTGTTAGGAAACAGGTAGGCAGCAATAATTCAGTATGTAATTCCATTTACACACGGATCTGAATGTAGACTTGAGACTCCTTTGTGTAATTCAGGGCTCTGGAATTGTCACACTGGGTGTATCTCGCTAAAGCCTGGTATTATAGATTGCAAATGCAGAGCAGTTGTTAAGTTTCCTCTCCCTGGGGAAAGTGCAAGCACTGCAGATTTGGAGTGCTCTGTCTGCAGGAGAGAGAGAGCCAGCCAGCAGCTCTGTGCATCAGCTTTTCTCCTGGCCAAGGAAAAAGTGACCTTGCTCCTGTCCTTCTCAGCAGGTCTGAAAGACGTGCAAGAAGCCGCAGGAGAAGCAGGCAGCAGCAAGGAGAGGAAGTGGATGCCTCACCCCTCGGGGCTGCAACACAAATAACACTGTAAATATATGCATGTCTACCTTTCACTGGGCTTTTTTTAACTTGTATTTTTTCATATTCACCTTCCCTCTCCTGCCTTTCCTCCCAGGCAGGCTGTTCCTGTCTATCACCCTGCCATGGGACCAGGTGGCAGTGACACGCAGGAGAAAGCAGCAGGAGCAGCACTGATAAAGGATGCAGGAGCCACACGGATAATTACCTGGGGGGCTGGAAGGAGGAGCAGCACAACCACTGGCATCCAGCTCCTCTGTGCCCATCAGCAGGGGCAGCAAGAATCCATGGGACTAAAGATCACCCTGGGAATACAGGGGCTGGCTGAAAAATAATCAGTCAGTGGGCAGAAAGGCTGGGCAGGCTCCAGCCTGCTTCTCTGCTCTGGTTGTGTAGCTCAGCTGGGCACTCTCAGGTGGGACTGGGCTGATGCATATTCATGCACACATTTAAGTGCCCAGAGGTGGATTATGAGGTTGTGTTACAGATCTTGCACTGATCTCTGCTGGAGGTGAAGCCAGCCTTGCCTGCATGCACGTGTTCAGGTCAAGCTCCTGTCCCTGAGTCCTGCAGAGATGCTCCTGTCCTCTCTAATAACACAGCTCGCAGAGCAAATGTCGTGTGTCCCCTGAGCTCCAAAACCACAGAGCATTTAGAAAAATGTGCGAGGGAAATGCTGGGATTTGACATGATAATCTCTTCATGGCAAAGCCATTGGACATTCATTTTTGTTCATGTATTATTCAGAGTGGGAATTCAACCTGAAAGGAACACATTGTGTGTGCAGTTGGGCACTCACAGTAATGAAGAATTTAGGAATAATCTTAAAAATGAGAAGAGTATTGCTGCTCTTCAGAACACAGCTACACTTTTCAAGTGTGTTTTTCCACTTGAACAGGCAGTCTACAGCTCCGGGACTATTTCACCCAAGCCAAAGGCTGGGACTTTTAAAGATATTATATTGTGACAAGATTTGTGCAAATCAAGAGCTTGGCATGTGAGAAACCTATTTCCTGCCTCCATTAGCAGGGAAGCTGTGAAAACCTCTCTCCCTGCTTTGCCCCAGTGACTTTGGCCATCACCATTGGCACTCTGCTGTGCCAATGAACCCCGGGGCAGCACTTTTGGGATACCCCACACAGGGCTGCCCATTGGGGTGAAGGGTGGGGGACACGGGAGGGTTTGGGGAGGGAGCAGAGAGAAAGGCAGGCAGGAAAGGATGGCAGCAGAGTCAAGACTGGAAGGAATGTCTGAGTTAGCTCACCAAGGGGAAAGGGACACTCATGGGTTTACAGCAAGCTGGTTTTTTTTCTGAGGGATGGATGAAGATGCAAGATAGTATTCCATTTTTTAATATATTTTATGATTATGAAAGAACTCTTTTTTTTCTTTTGGTTCTTGGTGATTAAGGATTTTTTCACTTTATGATTCACTATTTCCTTGATATTTGCACTGTTTCCAATAGCTGAACCCTTATTTCCCCCTTTTGAGAAGGCTGCTGCATTCTTGCCTTTGAGAACAGCAGCATCTTTTCTCACTGATTGTTGCCTTTGATCCCTCCAATCTTCCTACAGAGCCTTGATTCACCTCTTACATTCCTCTCTCTGGTTTTCAGAGCTCTAGCCCCACATTCTCATTCAATTCCTATCCCAGGTGTTTCCCTATCCTGTGCAAAGACCAGACACAAGATTTCCCTGCCTCTTCCACTCTGTCTTGTTCTCCTTTCTGTCCTCTGCTCTGCAGCATGAAAGGCACGGTGCCCCTGCTCTCAGTGTGACAGCACTTTATAGGCACCTCCAGGACGTGCCCTGCCATCAAACTTCTCCAATGGCCTGCAGCCGTTTCTCAGCTGATTTTACAAACTTCTTGAGGTGTTAAAAGTGAATACAATTCCCTTCAGCCTGAATGGCTTAGAATCAGATATTTCTCCTCTATACCAAAAGGCAAATGTGTATTTGATGTCTCTGACAGCTGCCTTTGTTTGGGGATCTGTATGTCTGCTGGTAGACTGTTGTGGCATGATAAAAAACCCAAGAAGCAGTAAAAATATTACCCATATTTCAGCTGACAGCACATATATCTCAGCATTAACCATGAGTACATAAAGAATATCAGCCTGTTTTATGAACAGCCTCTGCTGCAATTGTAGTAATAGACCTGGTGCTATTAAGGAGTGACAGTTTGTTGTGTTTGCATTAGAACTGTCAGGTTCCGGGCTTGCACAGATCTCACTCGGCTGCCTCTGCAACGATGAGCACGAGAAGCAGAGCGGAAAGATTAACTGCAAATCAAACTGCAGCAACCACACAGGTGAGGCAAAGTTTGTAGCAGGGTAATGGCTCTGTGCTTCTCAGGAAGAGATGAGCTGGGAGGGGGAATGTGTTGTTTCCCAGGCCCAGATGAGATCAGGAATGCCAGAGGTTTAACACACCCGCTATTAACCTGCACATGCTCCAGCAGGATGTGATGAAGCTCAATTAATACTTGCAAAATGTTTGGAAATGAAATGCTAAGAGTTAACTTTGCTCTCATAAAAATCAGTGACAACTGTGGTTAAATTCTGTTTCTGAGCTGTTGATAATTTTCCCATAGATTCTCTTTTATAAAAGGGTTATAATCATGTCTTGCTTGTGATAGTCTATTATCCAGCTACCAGCTCTCTTTTAACAAAATCTTCTTAGGAAATTGTTCTGGTATTCCCTATTTAAAATCGTTAATTCTTATCCTTTTCTTATGTTGCATTGCACAAATCCAATCCCCAATTAAAAGAAAAAAGTAATTGTGTTTGCAGATTATTATCGGAATTTTTCAAGGAAAAAAAATCCTTAGAAATGACTACAAAGTGCAAATATTGTTTACAATTAAAATGCAAATCCTAGGCCTTTAAGCTGAAACTCAGAACATGAATTCTGTACAACAGAAGCCGGCCAAAGCAATATTACATTTTGTTCATCACCTGACATAAAGAGACAAGAAGGAATCTGGTAGTCAAGTCTTTGTGTCTCAGATGTATGGAGCTTTCTGCTGAGATCTGACACCCATCAGGACCCCCCACGAAAACTCATTGTACTGCTAGGAATGATTTATGGGGTGCTGTGAACATTGTTGTTTCGTGCAGTGAGGTCTTGTTGGAATGCTGATGTGTTTAAAAAGAAGCATCATCACCTCTTAAACTCTCTGTGATAATGTATCAAACCTGTCCTGATGGCCCTCCAGCCTCAGCACTGCCAGCTGTAAGAACCAGCAGCTTTCCTCTCCCAGGAGCTTTCAGAAACGCAGCCCTTCCCTCAGACCTGGCAGTTTCTGATCAATCCTGAGCATCCAACATCACATTAAAGAAAGACTTTTTATACTTCCATCATCAAACAGAATAATCCCTTTGCCACTTAAACCAGTGTGCTTTTTGTTAGTCCAATCCTTGTTTAAACATTTCTTCTTTTACAACTGCCACTATTCTTAAGCAATGAAGAACACATAGTTTAGGTGTTGTGACTCTGCAGTGGTTTCTGACTTGATAATTAATGTTTTAATTAACTCACAGAACCTTAAATGTAGGGGATATTTCTTATCATGGCAGCTAAATCTACACAATGTAGCATTTTGGCCAACTTGTATCTCCATGATGGTTTAAACCATACAGTAAGAAGATGAAACAGAGTAACAAATTATAAAAAAATATTCCAAATACTGATGGTGGTGCCCAACTAAACTTCCCTTCCCCAATTACATACTTCTCTGACATTTCATAAACAACTACAAACCAACACAAATCTCCCTCTGATACATACAGGACAATTACAGATTTCAGTCTCACTGCATAGCAGGTATCAGAATGCAGAGCAGCAGAAACCTGCTGAACTGAAGCAAGAAAAGAGTTTTACTCCCAAGAGAGATGTTATATAGATGCTGAATGCAGGCCTGGATCTGTATCTAGCTGATGGCTGGATCCAGCCATGGAAAGAGTCTGAAAACCTCATAGGAAAGACAGAAAAAGGAAAGCAGCCCAGGTTCTGCTCACTTCCCTTAGTATGCTAATCAAGGAATGGGATGAGAAGTTTTTTGGTTTGTTTGGAGCAATCAGACTGCTCCAGCCTATGCTTGAGTGTATATTTAGCAAAATTACAGACAAAGTTGGTCATCAACTAGCTGACAGAGATCCCCTCATGCATCCAATGAGGCACAGAGGTTTCCACCTCAAGAAGTTCAGGACAGGGTCTGTGGGTCTGCCTGCACTGCAGGGACAGACACCATGATCACCCGTGCCTGCAGTGGCCAGCTGATCAAAGGAAAGGCTAATTGATGGGGAAGGCTTGTGCTTAATTATGATTGGGTTGCTCAGATCTTACACATTTTTAGTTGAATAAGCTTCTGCCTTGACAGATGGACAGTAGCCTGGTGTCTCTGGGAGCTCAAGGGGTTGAACTTCTGATGGGGGTTAAAGGAGTGAGGAAATACAGCTCCCATCTGCAGCACTAAGCATCCCAGATCTGATACAGAGCAGGGTCAAGAACATTTTTAATATGGATGAACTGTTACCGGGTGAACTATTGAGCAATATTTCCAAAAACCCCATAATTTGATGAAAATGAGCTTGACTCTACTATTAAAGTAGCTGATGAAAATGCCTTAGTGCCAAAGTAAAGGATAGAATAAAGATATCAAAATGGGATTGGCTGGAAGAAAGAAGAAAGAGGTTACAGGCAGTGGATCTTGCAGTCACAGGGTAATTCATAGCTGAATTTTTTTATTACTACTTTAAAAAGTGGTATATTACATACTGACTATTAAAATTGCTCTGTAATTAGGGAAAAAAAAGATTAAGGTAAAGTTTTATAGAAATAATAAAGTCCTGAGTAAGAGGGATCTTCCATTGGATTTTTACTAGACTGTTAAAAGTGGAACAAAATGGACTGATTTTTTTTTCCTGCACTGGGTGGTAGAATGAAGGGATTTCTCTTGAACATTGAGGAAAAAAGTGGATCTTTCACTGGGTTTACCATGAGAAGGAGCTACACAGCAACCATTTCCCTTTCTTGTGTAAGGTCATCTCATCCAGGCAGCTCCATTCTATCAGAGCTCCTTTGAAAGGCCTTGGCAGCACACCCACAAAATTCACCCAAGTCCCCTTCGCCCTTCCAGTTGCTTTCAGTGGAAATTAGGGCTCCTGTTGTGCAGGATTTGACCACTCCGACATGAAATTCTTGGGGAAGTCACCACACATTCCTCCCTAAGAGCATCTGAAGCCTCAATTTCCACCACTTTTGACACTACAGCAAATATCAGACAGCACTAGGAAAAGATGCCGTGAAGCAGGAAGTTGAATTGAGATTTCAATCCATAAGTATTCAGATTTTAATTGATCATGTTAACAAATTCCCAGGTATAACTCATTTCCCTAGCCAAGGGCATATTACTGCTAAATTACACAAAGCTGAAGGAATTGTTGTCATTTTTGTGTTCAAAAAAGATGTCAGAAAAAAACTCCGTTCTAGGAGAAGCTACAGAAGGGAAATGATCATTTGCTCTCTATTCTTACCTTCAGGAAAAAGCTATTTGTATTAAATAATAAAATTAAATGACAAGTGCTCCACACATCCAAAGCCCATTATTTTATTCTCTGATGACTGTTTTTTTATGTATTTGTTAGAAGAAATGTGTGAGGTGAACTGTGATCTTTCTCAGATGCAGCAGGTCTGATTGCTGTGTTTCTACAAGATGTAGCCAACTCAGCTTTAATTTAAGGCCACAGCAAACTAAATAATCTTATTATTGTCAGTCAACTACAATCTTTTATGCACTTGGACTTGACACTAATTATAGTAGAGCTTTCAGGGTAAGAAATGTCTTCTGATACACTTACCAGGGACAAAATAACAAATACCGTAATAAGAGAATAACTTTGGGTCAAATTAGATTAATTTATATTGATCTAAATCAAGATTAGTTCTTTGGATTTCTATAATAATGAAACAATAATAATGAAATGATGATAATAATAAGGAAACAAAATAAAATTTCTGGTTTATATTTTGATGTGGTGCTTCCTAAATGAAGCTGTACATGTCAAAGTCTTTTATGTGCCAGTTACATTTTAAAACACAATACTAACCATTCCCACCTCAAGAAAAAACCTGACCAAAAGCATTTCTGTGAAACAATAGGGAAATCAAAGCCCTTATTGTTTGTTTTCAATGCTTAAAAATGTCTTTTGAGAATGGGATTTTCAAGCACAGCTTTTGGATGTGTAACAAAACCAGCTTCTGCCATTGTAGGCAGCTCTCGGGTTTTTAGCTGAGTGTGCTCACAACAATCTGACGTGCCTGAAGCCCCTGCCAGAGCTCTCCTCGCCAGGTGTTCACCAGGTGTGCTGAGAGCCAGCATTTGGGGCAGATGCCTTCCAGAGTGAAGAATCTGATCCTTGACAGTGGCATGAGAGGTCTTTTAATTCCTCACATCTGGCAGCTCCCAACGCAAACATCAAAACCTCTGAAGTGACGTTCGAATGCGCCCATGAAATGTGATAGAGAATTTGAGCTAGCACATGCTGCTTGCACTAAAATCTGAATAACCACGTTACAACTGCAGAGATGTTGTCATTATTGCTATCAGTATTTTCAATGTTTGCTGAAGACAGTTACAGTGGGGGTAAAGGAGATCTGCTGTTCCTGTGCTGCAGCTCAAGGGGCAGAAGGCCACGACTCCCTGTTCCTAAACAAGGACTTTTTAAAAGGTGGCTGAGCCTGCTGCAGCCCTGAGGAGCCCTTCCAGCAGGGCAGAGGACAGCTGATGGCAGGCAGGTAGCAGCCACCAGGCAGCAGATGGGCAGGTGGATGTGGAGCTCACCTCAGGCTATCAGCACACAGCCAGGACATGGAGAGCAGCGCTGTGTGATCAGCAAAAGCACCAAGCACAGAAAGGCTTTGTCCCTCTGCTCATCACAAGCCATTTATCACCTCTTGGGTTTTGTGGATGTCTCTTTTCTAAGGTATCTTGAGGGCATGGCCAGCCCTTCCCCCTCACTGATAAAGAACTACTACAAACACTGCACATTTCAGCACTGCTTTTTTGGAAATATGTATCTTATCTTCTTCCCCATTTGAAATGAAGACGTGGTTAGTGTACAGACTTGAGATTGGAAGTATTGCTTCAGACTTCTGAATCCCCGTGGCTGTAATGATCATTGAATTGAGCTGTAAAAGCTGAAGACCAGGAAAGCAATGAAAAAAAGGTAAAGGAAACACACAGGTAACGTTCCTAAACATTCCCCTATTGACTGCCACCTGTGAGGTATATGGTTCAAAATATGAACAACATGAGGTCCCTACAGTTTAGGGTTTTAAAATTCATTAAAACAACACTATTTTGTTTCAATGAAAATCATACTAACGAAATAGAAAAGCAGATTTATCTGAGGCACTTCAAATCCTACTTTTTGGTTGGGCTGGGTGTTTTTCCTACAGCACAGCACACAGATATCTGGTACTGGCTCAAAGCACAGGGATAAAGGAGAAGGATGCCCCAAAATAAACTGAATTCTTCTGCAGGACTTTGGACTTGAGCTCCCACCTCATGCAGCATTTGATTTTTCTGTAGAAGTGCACTTTTGCATTCCCTGGTACACAGAATATTTCATCTGTTTTTATTTGATTTTCCTTTCTTGGTGATACATTGGAAAACTGGAAAGCCTCACATCAGTGGCACCTGGTCTATTTAGAGAGCAGATATTAATTCAGACTGTGAGTGTCTAATCTGCATTTTATCAAAACAGAGAAAGAGAAGAAAACCTCCACCAATTCAATTCCTCCTTCTGCTCCCAACCTTCTCTTCCTCTCCTGCTGCCCTTCCAGACCTTTCCCAGCACCACTGGAATTAGCCCATCTGCATACACACCTTTGACAGGCATACTCAGAGGCTCTCCTAATGTGATTCTTATCAACTCAACAGGAAAAAATGCAAATCCTCACCCAATCTCATTAGGGACCAACCAATTACACTCACTTGAACTCCCAAGAAGGGATGGATAAATAATTAACAATTTACTAGATGATTTAAGATCTAATTTTTACTCATAACAAGATTGCAGAGTGGGTTTTTTTAAAAAATATTTTTATTATTGCCTTTGGAAATACCCTGTTCAGTATTTCTGTAAATAACTCTTTGTGTGTAGTTTCTAGTTGTGTTGGAGTTTCTCTAGGGGATTTGTTACTCAGCACTTACAGGCTGAGATAATTGTTTGGAACCAGATCCCATCTCATGTTTCTATCATGGTTTTGGATGGCTGCAGCAACTATAATTATTTCCTGATGTGAATATTAAATTAGTGCATCTGAAGCGATTCTTCACTATTATTTTAAGAACTGAGTTTCTACAAGGATGCTTGTCACTAAAAACTCAAGATGGTCTTGTGAGCACACCCATGTTCATCTGAACTACTGAAATGATGTGTGAGAGTGGTTTGCAATCTTTCTGCAACGTCTTTGGAGAGCAAGATATGAAACAGATCCATCACTGCATGCACTGAGGGCTCCTTCTATTCTGGTACTCCTCCAGCCTCAGGGGCAAGAGAGTCAAACACCAGGCTCAGATCTGGAGCCTGAAGGAAAGAAAAAAGGGAGAAATCTCAATAGGCAAGAAATCAGAGCTGGGATGGGTCAGGAGGAACAAGAAGCCGTGTTAAGAACAGAAAAAGATACGGAACTGACAAGGAATGAAAGCCAGCATCCTCTGATAACAATGTATGGAATATTTAATGGTTTAGTTCCAGGGCCTAAACAGCTCTCTCTATCAATAAAACATGCCCCTCTCTGTTGTAGACATTATTCTTCCTGCTTTTCATATTTCTCACAAGTCTTTAGTCTGTCCAGAAACCACGGAAAACAATAGGGAAATAAACATATGGATATTCAGGCATATACAGGTTAGGAAAACATGCATGTACATAAATTCAGAGAGCTCTCAACTTGCACAGCATGAACTATCAATGAATGGATTTAACCCACACTTAATTACCTCTATTTTTAATTATTAAATCAACACAACTATAGCAGTAAGGAAAAATAGGTGCCTGGGATCCATCCTTCTTTCCAAACTCTGTAATTACAAATTCCATAATATTGAACTCATCCTAATACTACTAAAAATATATATATTTATCTACTAACAGAACATGGTTTGAATATTTCTAAATAACTGAAATTGTGCAAAACTATTCACTTATCAAAAGAATTAGGAAGATATTCGTGTACACAGCTCCTGCTAAAGAAATGTGGAGGTGCACTTTTTTTTTTTTTTAATGGGGAAAAATATCAAGAAATAAAAAGATGTACTAACACATCAAAGGAAAAAAAAAAAAAAGTGAAATCTTTCTGGAGAATAAACAGTGTTAAGAAAGGAAAACTCAGCAAAATTGTTGTTTGTTTCTTTTAAGACAAGGTTTGGGTTTTTTTTTCCCTTATAGCTAAAATTAGAAGTAGGGGGGAGGAAATCTGTTGTAAACATACATCAAGAATGAAACTCACTCCAAAATTAAAAAAAAAAACCAAACCAACCAACCAACAACAACAACAAAACCTCTTGTTTTGAATCTTTCTCTCTAATTTGTTTGAAGAATTTCTTGTCTGCAGCCTCTTTTTAGTGGAGTTAAATGCCAAATAATCCAAAAGTGAACTGCTTTGGTGATAAGATTTCTGTGCTCGTGTCCTTGAGTGCACGATAGGTCTTAGAATTAGCTGTGAATTCATTAGAAATGCTGGTAAAAAGCTGGAAAGCTCCCTTGTGGAACCAGCTAGCTGAAAAAAAATTGAGACTTCCTTAAAAACTCTGGTAGCTGCCTCTATTCAGCCTGATAGGGAACAGAGAGGACATTTGGGAACAGAAGCTTCACTGAGCACTATTTTAGGACTATTTTGGTTTTTTATTATTGAGAAAGAAGTAGAAAGACTGGTGAAGCAGACACAGAAAAAAAATAAAAAGCTGTAAATAAGCCAATGAGGTTCTGGGAGCTCTGCCCTTAAAAAGAAAAAACAAAACAAAACAAAGTTAAGGAGGAAAGCTGCTGGGCTGAATGCCGGAGAGCCAGGGACATCATCTGTGTTGCAATTCCTGGCTGAGGGAAAAGAGCTTTGGATGTCCTCTGTGGCTAAATAGGATTGTGTAAAAAAACAAAATGCAAACTAACAAAAAAATCCTCCAAAAGCCCAAAACACACACAGAAAAAGAAAAAAAAAAAAAAAAAAGAAAGAAAAAAAAAAAGAAAAAAAGAAAAAGAAAAAAAAAAAGTTATGCATAATTTTTAAATTCCTACTGGAAAAAAAAAACCCTTTAAAGATCCTGGATCCAGTTAACAGCTTCAAAGGCTGAATGTAAATGTTGGATTGGAATTCACTTTCCAAGGGAAGTAGCAAGGAACTGGTCCTCCTGATGATCCATGATGGAACAAACAGTGCAGGTACTTTCATAGCTCACAGATGTCTCAGAAGAAATGAAAAATATGATTTAAAACAAAGGCTGGACACATAAAAATGAATTAAAGCAGTGTCTGAAAGGTTTCTAGAACACAGCAGAGGGATGTCTTGCTTTTGGAGATCAAACATCTGTTAAAGTAACAACCAGACTGTCTAGACAGATTATGAAGTCCATTTGTCTCACAATGGTAAGACAAATCAGGACAAAGTGACTAGTAATGCAATTACCACTGACAAAAATATTTTTCATTGTAAAAAGGTAGAGAAGTTAAAGGATACTCTTAATGGAAAAGAACTGCAGCAAGGATTTCAGCACCTGGGAGAGAGCTGGAAACTCTGCAGAGCGACTATTTGGAATATTGACAGAGAAAACATACAGCCCAACTCTACTTCTAGAAACCAACCAAAAGTGCCAAGAATTTAAAACTTCTGTCAGTTATGTTACTCATTTATCCCCGTTTAGAGCCTGGTCTTTCCACAGGGTTTCACTCCAGTCATTTGCCAGGGACAGGTAAGGCACAGTTGAAAGCTAAAGAAAGATATAAAGAAGAAACTCCATCCAGGCTGACAGAGGATTTTGGGAAAGTTGCCTCCTTGGCATAACAGATTAATTGCCTCTGGCACAAACCAGAAATGAGCTGGTTTATAGCTCCTGTGAAATTTGTCATGGAACTTGCAGTGATAACTAGGAGTGGCAGATCTACCAGGGCAGGGAAAGAAAGTTTTTCCCAACAACCCCCAATACATCCTGATGTCTGAGATGTCCATGGGATAGAGGGTTCTCATCTGCTCCATGACACTTCTGAACAAATATCAGCAGTTTGTAAAATAAGAAAAACAAAAAGTAGTGAAAAAACGGAGGAAAGAAGCTGGGGGAGATGTATGTAGCCTCATATTGGCACAGCCACAAAATCTATCAGGGCTGTGTCCTCTTCCTGAAAATTGCCAGGAGCAAATGCTTAGGAAAATATACTGCCAACAAGACATGCTCAGAGTCATCTTTCCTCTGGTTTATCTTCCCAGGAGCTGACAGCCAGAGGCCACTGAGTGTCTCCAACTGATGGCTCTGCCAGGTGTACTACAGCTGCTGATCAATGGTACTACCAGGAATGGGACTAATCCTACTATTATTATTATTACCGTTATTAATATTATTATTATTCCTTTTAATTGTATGGATAATTCAGCCATGTCCTGAGGGGAAAAAAAAAAAAAAAAAAAAGAAGAAGAGAATAGCCACAAAACCCCACGCACCATAACTACTAACAAATCCAGTTACAATGCAGATGTAGAACCAAATATAAAGCAAACATGAGCTGAAAGTCACTTTCCTGTCGTGAGAACAAGAGGCAGCACAACTTGGAGGCAGGCACCAGTCTGTAAGTGCTGTTTACCTCTGCACCTCTGTTTTCTTTGCTTACTGCCAAGTAATAATAACCTTAGTAATGCAATTATGTACAGGAATGGGAGATATTTGCTGAAACGTAATAGTTATCAGATCTGACACGCTGAGACAGCCCAGGGGAGTATTAGCTGCTATAGTTCCTGTGGATCTGGAGGAGAAATGTTGTACCTACCCAGCACTGCCTGCTGAACGTGTTAACTGGCAGAAAATGGTACAGAAGGAAATACTGGGGTAAACATGAAGCAGAAGCCTTTGAAAGGGAAGAGACTGCAAGGAGGTGGCATTTCTCTACAAATGAGCAAGTCTACCTTTCCAGTCTGGGACAGCCTTTGTACTCTACAACAACCAAAACTTCATTGGAAAAACAGCCAAAACCTGAAACTGGAAAAAATTACAGAAATATTTCTGTGAGGCTCTACTTGAGTGTCTAGTAAAGACAGAAGAAATCTCTCAGACTGATCACTCATTTAACAAATGTGTGAGTGAGCCTTGGGTTTAAGAAGTTTTCACCCAGTTCCAAAAAAAAACCCAAACTAACCTAAAAATCCAAACTTCACTCAATATACATTCCAAGACAGCGAGCAATGCACGTTGATCTTAATAATTTTATATATCTGATACTTCTGACCTATAATTACTGACATACAAAGGTGTCTAATTTTTATTTGATATCTAAATGCTTAATTTCTATTTATGCCAGTCAGTATCAATGTTGCCTCTTATTTCTAACTTGCATAATTTCTTACACTTGCTTTATTCCCTGATCAACAATTTAAATAACCTTTGGGGGTTATCCATGGAACAGTTCGATCCACTCAGGTCAGGCAGGAAAAACTTCTAATTAACTACGCTCCTCGAGGATCTAAATTGCTCCGCTTGAATTTCTGCAAAGTTAAAAACCTCAGTAGGGTCAACAGCCTTTTAAAGGATTCTTGAGTCACGAACATCCTGGATGCAGCAGCGTGTTCAAGCCTTTATCCCTCCTCACATTAAAGGATGGTATTGGCAGAGGCAGCGATTGCTGGCAGAGCAAGCCAAGACCTGGAAATTTAAAGTCGTGGCTTTTGAACCCGGCCACACTTAGCAGGGTAATGGTGGTGACAGTGCCTGACCTGCCTCATCACTTTGTTTGCTATATTAGCCCACAGATTGCTTTTCTATTGCATGCTAAAACCTTTGGAATATCTGAAAGATGTGTGGATAATTTGGCAAAACCAGTGGGAACTGAAAAAGCACGGGACTTTCACAGCCTTGCAATAAGCTCACATAGAGATTTGAAACAGAGCTGAATTTTAGGCCTTGAAATGTTTGGAGCATAGAAAATTTCTGAGCTGCAAAAAAATATAAACCAAGCATCTATTGTATGCTGTAAGGTGTACATGCAGTGTTTATTGATTGGCTTAAGGAGATGCTTGTAAGCTTTTAGCATCAGCTTATTGACTAAAAAAAACTTTTAAAAGACCTTGTAACAAAGAGAACTTTGGCTTCTGTTGTTACGGTGTGAGTTTTACCATCTTTAATGTCTCCATCTTCACTGAGACTGACAATGGAATAAAAAACTCATGGAATGCCTCTCAGTCACCCCATTCTGTTATTGGAGAGTAGATCCAACAGAAACCCTAAGCTACACTGTGAGCTGGAGCTGTGAGAATTCCCTTCCAATAAATGAAAACACAGATGCTGTAGAACTGTCTGTGGCCAGGCAGCACTGCACCGGGGTAACTCTGCTGTTAAAAACAACAAAAAGTTGCTAACTCATTGCTCTCTTGGTTCAGAAAAAATATTTACTATATGCACTGAAAAAAAACCCTGTATATTAAACTTTGCAAAGTTTTGGCATTATGACAAAAATCTATTTTCAAAATCAGAACTCCCAGTGGAATAAAGCACAGCAAGAGTGCAATATTTTGAAACTCCACAGTCAAGGCAGATTCTTTAGATGTTTTTAAGTGAAAGATGAAGTCAACTGAATTCTTTTAGCTGAGATCTGACTGTCTCCTAAATCTCATCACATTTGAAGATCTGTTGTACATTTCCCCTGGGAAGCAATGCTGTTGTGTCACCTGGTTGGAGGCACAAGAAGTAAATTAGTTATTTTAACTATTTTCATGAATTATTGTGCAGGGTGATGAAATTCCAACCTTTTCTTCCAAAAAGGCCATATTTGATAATTCTAAGAAATTCTCAGCAATGGCTGAGTGCACTGAAATTCCCAGCACTGCTAGAAGTGTGAGCAGTAAAAACCTGCCAAATCCAAACATGGTGAAAAGGTCAATTAAGAAAGGCTGGAATCTTAGAATAAAACAGCCAAAGGTGTTGTGTATTTGAAATGCAAATAAAAGGAAGGATGAAAAATAAACAAAAAAAATAGTGCAGATGAAAACTTCTTACTGGTAAACATAGAAATTTTTTTTTTTCTTGGAGGACACAGTGGACCTGCTAGAACTGAAAGCCAGTGAGCACTTGCAATGCATGTATAATTCAGCAGGTAAAGTGCTAACTGTTGAAAGCATTAAAATTCGATGGGTATGTTCCACTGGAATAAAGGAAACAAAATTCTTAACCTCGTACACATCCACTGGCAGAGTTTAACTGTATTTCCCCTGTAATATGTTTTTAATACAGAAAAGCTCTCAAGAGAGTTCTGGTGACTAAATACTACTTTGCAAAGAAGGATCACATTTCATTTATATTGTGCACTCCTGAAAAATTATGGGCTCCTCTTACACAACATAAAGGTCAAGTCATTAGCCTGGAAAATTTCTGCATTCAGAGGTGGAGAGAGGAGCTGTCTGAGGCTCTCTTATTCTCTGCTCAAAGGTCTGGTTTGGTATTTCATTGGATATCTCAGAAATTCTCAGGCTGGCAATTTGTTCTCTTCAGCTTCATCATACAATACTCTCTAGAATAGGATATTTTTGATATTCTCATTTTGTTTGCCCTGAGAAGTTTCAGGTTGAGCACGGTTTCTGTTCCAGCACTATCAGCATGTCTTTATTGCTCCTATTGACAAATTATCTACATACAATGATTTTAATGTCAATGACCCATATCTGCAGGGTCATCAATGGCTTGCAGTCTTTTCTCCCTTTAAAACATCACAACATTTTGGCCTACCAACAAACTTTCCACTCTTATTTACACTGAAACACCTCAACAACACACACACATGAAAAAGGATGAGCTGGTTCTCTCAGTTCTTTAAAAAATCATATCACTACCACTATCTGAGGAGATTTCTGTGGCACAGCAGATGGATGGGGACATAAATCAGCTGTGAGATCTATGATGCATGTGTGCCATGTATTGTGACAAAAAAAAAAATGATGGGACAATAAAATATTAACAGGTGTGGTCACTACAAAGCAGGTATTTTTTGTTAAATGTTTTAAGGAACACCACAGAGCAAAACAATAAATCTTCATTCTTTATTTGCCAAAATCAGAAGCCAGCCAAGGCATTTATGTTCCAGTCATTCAAGTAACTTCTGCTGGCACCTGGTATTTATTTTTAAGGTTCATTCCTTCATAGGAAATTACATGCATATACTTAAATTAAAAGGAAAAAAAAAAAAACCTAACTTTGCAGCGTTCTCTTCAATTCTCTATGCACTATAAATGGTGCATTTCTTGCCATTTTTATTAGTTCTGAAACTATCCTAGTCTGTATTTCCTGCAGTATCCATAGGGATAAATAGCTTATAGGGGGAAAAAATGTCACTGATCTCTGTTCCTCCCTACCCTGTGCTTTGACAGAGCTTTTATTTTTATTTAGTTTGTTCAGCACTGATGACTCAGCTCCTGCACTTTCATTTCCAGTCAATACCTGAGCTGGGGTTGATCCTCAGCCTGGGTTGATCCTAAAATTGAAGCTGAAACCCTTCACCAGCAGCTTTAGAGCACGAAGAAGCCAACACTCTTGGATCAAGGGAACACTTTTAGAGCAAACCTCTCAGAGCTGCAGAGACAATGTCAAGGTCTCAGGTTTTGGCCTCTCTCTCTCAGTGTTTTAAATATCTGGGATTGTTCTATTTCTAAAGGAGTGTGGGGAAGAAGAAAAAGGCAACAAATCACTCAGACTCACCAATTTGATGCTGCAGAATGCAGATATTTACATCATGACTTTATACCCTTGCTGTAGATCCCTTCCTGTTTTATTGCCAGAATTAATTTATACTGCACCTTGATTACCTCTCCATGTATTCCCTTAATCTCACTGTGTAATTTGGAACATTGAAATTTCCTTTCAGCTGGCTTCTCCCAACTGCTTAATGTCATTAGCAAACTTTAGCATGTTACTGCATTGTTCTCCTTGGAAATAAAACTCAGGAAAAAAAAAAAAAAAAACATTGTCTGAAGGCACCCTTTTAGTTACTGACTTTAGAAAACCCATCTGTCATCAATATCTTTATCCACTGAAGTCCTTCCTGGTTCTGCCCTTGATGCTTTCACCAATTAGTGTTTTGCATTGCACTTTATCAATGCTCTCCAAGACCATGTTTTGTTTGTTTGTTTGTTTGTTTTTCCATTTACAAAAATGTTACTGCCTGGAAAGGACACTCCTTGATGACCAGCTCACAGACCTCTTTAAAATGTGCTGTTTTCTAAGTTGTTAACAAGAGTCCCACGTAATCCCCTCAAGTAATTAATACAGATACATAGCAGAGGTGGGCTCCTGCTTGAAAGTGTAAGAAGGAAAAATGTGGAATTGCTGAATTACATTCCCGGTGCTCTGGGTTGGGATAAGAATATTATAATGAGAATATCTGAAACAACTATGAAGTTATGCACTAATTTTGTAAATAACAGAGTTATTGCAGGAAATAGAGAAAAAATAAAGAGAGTAAGATATAAATTGATGTACAAACTACTGCTGAGTATCACGTTGGATTCATGCCTAGGAGCTTCCCTAACATCAGAACGTTGGGACAACCAGTGGGAGCTGCAGGGCTGCGGCTGGACATCCCACAGAGACATGAGCTGCTCCTAAACTACATCCCCTGAGCATGCTGAGATCCCACACCTCTGTGCCACCAACCCCATCCTCACCCTGGCCGCAGAGTGACCCTTGAAAGGCACACAGGGAGCTCCCTGCCCTTCACACTCCTTTCCCACCCTCTCAGAGAACGCTGTGGGTAAACGCTGTGCACGGGACATTGCTGCTCCTCCCTGGCTTAGCCTGAGCTGACTGATTCCCCAGGTTTGCTTTTGTGTTTGAATGCAATTACTGCACAAGAAAAAGCAGTTTATCACCATTTAAAATCACTGATCAGGCAGCCTAGTACATTTAAAATTTGTCATTCTCTCATTTAAAATAATGTTTGACGAACACGAAGAATTTTGTAGTAATAATTTTTTTCCCATTTTTTGTATTTTTAACAAGCCATCAAACGCTGTGTTTCATCTTCTGGAATGTTTTAACAGCTCAGATTCCAAATGCCAAGCTTGTATGTACAATGGAAATGCTTGCACACACTTAATTGTTGCCTTGTTAGCCGAGCCGATACGATAAAAGCAACTTCATATATCCTGTGATTTTGACCTGATTGTTTGTGTCAGTGAGCCTTGTAAGAGCAAGGGGGAGCACAGCGTGCTCTCCTGGTCTCTAAATGGCAACATGAATTGTGGTCATTAGAGCATTCATGACCTGTGTACAAAACAAGGCATCAGAGTTAGCACAGGCTGAGGCATCCTCTGGGACACAGATAATTGCTGCTCCTGCTATGGATCAAACTCTACCCCCGAGCTGGGGGATCTCCTCCCTCTGAGGGTTAGGATCGACACATGCTAGAGTCTATTTTCCTTCTAGAAATGTAATTCATTGCTAATCCAAGGATGGAATAAGCATGATAACAACAACTGAAAAAACGAAACAAAACAAAACAAAACAACCCTAGAAGAATTCTAGCATTTCAGAAAAGGCCTAGATCTGACCACTCTTAAAAGGAAACACATCTCAAATTATGTATCTTTCTCCTGAACAATATGCCTTATTTATTCACGAATACACATCTGCATGTGAAACCTATAAGCCTGTATATACATTTAAATTAAAAAACTGTGACTGTATAACATTAGTTTTATTTTCTTCACCAAATCCCTGGAGAAAACTGAAAAAAAAAAGGATTTATAAAAATGTCTGGGTCAGCCAAAAATGTGTATTCTCAGGTATTGAATTATTTATTTTTGGCAGAACCACCTTTTCTCCAGCTATTTTCTTGTTCAGAATTAATAAGTCATTTGGCCAATGGTGGATCTATCTCACTTGGAGAGGAATTTTAAAGGCTCCTCATCCAATGTGTTGAAGAAATACTTGTAGTGATTGGTCTGAAACCTGTCACTCATCAGCTTTGACTGATGTACTGTAAATTCTGTCATTGAAAAGACACAGAGCAACAATCCCTATCTCTCTCACTCACGATTTTACAGATCCCTAAAATATTCCAACATGGACAATCATTTCTGAGGATGAGCAGTCTTAGTTTGCTCCACTAATCCTCAAAACACCTAACTCCATCATCCTTGTTCAATAAAACTTGCTGCCCTGCACTCATTTCTCCCCAGTTTTGCAAAGTATTTTATTTGCATCGTGGGCATTTTTAATAAAGTTAGCCAATAACACTTCAGGACAAATCTAGACATTTGTTATCAAAACAGTGAGAGAGAAGCAATCTTTCACTCCCCAACTACTTTGATTGATATCCACTTGTGGGAGATGAAAACAGAGATCCCACTTGCCTGACTTGGAATTACATCTCACCAGGACAAGTCCTGGCTAGGGTTTTCTACTTTACAAGTCAAATATATGTCTTATCCAAAAGATGAAAAGATAATTTCTCTAGAACTCAGTACTTATCCTCCAGAGATACAAACCTAGGCTCCAGTTTGTCACTGAAGGATATCTCATATTAAAGTATTTTAAGGATAAATCAGTGCCAATGGAGATTAAGAGCTGCCTACTCAAAATACTTCCCAGAATGATGGTCTAGTAAACTGTGTTAGGAAATTCAGGGAAAAGTTCATGTTGACTCAAGTACATGGAGTTTGAATGAGTGTCTCATGCTTCCTGATGAAATGATTTGAACACTTAAGTTAAAGAAGGGGGTCTTGTCCCAAAATTCTGTGCATCTCAGGACAACATGTTCTGAAAATGTGATTAAAATTCACCATCACTTTCACATTACTCAATAAAACCTGAAATTTTTAATTAAAAAACACCAGAACCATACCCTGAGTGCTAGTCTGTTACCAATATGTTTTCCAGGAAAAAAATAGTTTTGTTTTGCTTTTTTTTTTTTAATCAGATTAACACAGCAGATTCATCCCTGCAGCACTTTAGAGCTTTACAAACCTCAGGCACACACACAGGAACACGATGTTTTCACACAAAGGGAGTGCAGATGCAAACAAACACTGCCACGACCTCTGAACAACACATCTCATCTAATTCCAGAAAAGGAATGGCTTGCCAAACTTGAGTTTGGAATAATGAATGATGAAGGAATGAGTGATCAAGATATGCAATCATTATATGAGGTAAGTGAAATAAGAATATGAAGAAATATTATCACCAGATGAGATAAAACGGCTTTGCATGGACACAAACATTGCTTGGGTTTGGTTTTCCATTTTTCACTTTCCATTTTTCACCCCTAACTGGGTTAACAGCACACAACAAGTGATTCTTTCTGGGGCAGAAGACATGTGTAGAAGTTTTAAGCTGTCTGTGGGTTTTCTGTTTCTGTCCATTTTCCTGTATCTATCCCGTGTGGGAGCAAATGGATGCTGGGTGTCCCAGAGCTCACAGGGTGTTCCATGTTTGTCCAAAGGTAATCCCACCACCCCTGACATCAGTGAAGAGCGTCCCTGTGTCATGCTTAGAAGATGCTTTAGGAGAAATAGCTAAACTGCATAAACTACTTTAATTTTTTCCTCCTTGTTCTGCAAGGAGGATTATTTCTGCACTGATTTTGTAGCCATAAAGAAAAAAAAAAATTTGCTGCTCTTCCAAAAACCTTTTCAAAATTTTAATTTGAACGCAAATTTATTTTTTAAAACAGAATTTTAAAAAAGAGTTCTGACCTTGTTTTACTGCAAGTATTTTCCAGAGATCGATAGTGAGATCCCCACAACTCATTCTTAGAGCCCCTGTTCTGCAATGTTTCAAATGTCAATGCACAAACATGAAAGGGTTAAGAATGTACATTATGTCTGTCATATCACTGGGGGGAGGTTAAGACTTTTCCTATAAATAACAGTACAAATTTTACTATAAAAAATATTATTAAAAATCAATTTGGATAAGAAAAGAAGGGAAATTGTCACGGTCAAGGTCCATCTCTGTAAATGGGGTCCTCACCAGTGATTTAGGGGATTTCCCTTTGGATGATGCAAGTTCATAGGAATCTTTCAAAAAGAAACTATTAATTGTGCCAATATCTGGTTACCCAGCTATAATCACACGTGCCTTCCTACAGGCAGGTGTATAACCACAAAATATCACGTGGATATTATTCCAATGTGTTGTTGCTATTATTAAGACAAAAATGAGACTGCACGAATCAGCTTTATCTCAGTTCTGAAAGCTGCGGAGTGAAGGAAGGCAAGCAGAAATACCAAATGTCTCAGGTGGTCCCTAAGCAGGGTTTGGGAACACGCAGGGGTTTGTGCAGACCCTTTCAAGCAGGATGCTCCAAGTGCCATCGCTGTCGTTATGGCAGAGGTCACCAGATGGCACTGTTAAACATCCCAAGATTCAACTGATAAACATTTATCCTATTTTTTTGTTGTTTTTGGTTTTTTTTTGTTTTTTTTTGTTTTGTTTAGATAAGCAACGTTTTAGTCTTAAAGAAAATGTTATTGTGTCGCTTTAGGGACACTCGAGGTAAATCTCTGACTATTAATTAAGAAGCTTTCTGTTCACCTTGATTTGTCTGTTTAGAATCAGTAGCAGAGAATGAAAGATTTCCTGAAACCTCTGGCTTAACTTCTGCCATGAGAGGCAATTGCCCATGTGGAATGATTCTGGCCTCTTGGTTCCCAAGACCAACACGTGTAGTGTAAAATACACTAATTACACAAAGAGCATAAAGCTCTAGATATGCAGGGCCTCTTTTTTTTTCCTTTTTTTTTTTTTTTTTTTTCTTCCCCATTTGGAAACAATCCACGAAGTTTTGGTATTCGGTATCACATATCAAGAAAGGGAAAACTACTATTCTCCATGGAAAGGGGAGATAGGGAGACCTCTCCTATTCTTTAACAAAAATTTCCTTCTATTTTTGTTCATGCATACAAATCCAAAAAAAATTTCTGAAGTGTCCACAGAGCCTATTGCAAAAAGAGGAGAACACACTTTGACAAAAACATCTTGGCAATGCTTTATATTAATTGATCCCTTATTCAGCAGGGAAAACCATACTGATAAACTCTGAATATTACTCCGCCCCCTTGGGAAACTCACAATCTACCCAACAATGAAGATCAGTGGAATTCCACCAACTTGTTAACCTGAAATCTTTATTTTCTAAGAAGAGAAGATATATTGATCAGCACTCTTGCACAGGATACATCGATCATACTTGTCTGCTCAGATCTAATAGCAGTGGGGAGGAGTGGGGATGTGTACAAACTTGCACATGAAATGATAAACAGCACCGTCGTGTCTGACACAAATTTTATCACCTGGCTGGATGCTGAGGAGATTTATGGAGACAAGTTGTCTAACTGGCTGAAACAACACATAAAACCTCACTAGCTGGTCACTTAGGCAGGGAATGCTCTGAAGAATTTTGGCCCATGCTTTTATATTTAGTGAATTCTCTTGTCACTTAACAGGTTCGTATAAATAATACCGCATTTTTAAAATTTCGACCTCAGGAGTATAAAACTGTCAGCCTGTATAAATTGCTGTAATAATATATGACAGCACAGTTTGGGCAAGTCAGCAAAACTGGGGTTAGAATTAACCCAGTGATTAATTTCATTGGCACCAATGGAAGAGAAAGTCAGCAAATACACTACTTTTACAGTGTCACAATCATAAGGGAGAGGACCTATAGCTACATGCTTCAGGTGCTTTGAAATTTCAGTTTATTTCCCTGTGAAGCAGCAGACCTCACAAAAAACCACTAAAACTCTCTTGGTTTTCTTCTTTATCTGTAAAATCAAAATAAAAATATTGTCTGATGCCCTTTCAGCTGTGGCTTGAAACTGTGGTCTGGCTGTCATCTCTGTCCACGCAGTGATGGTACCAGTGAGAATGATTCATTCAGCATTTGGGTGTTTTAGGGTATCACTATGGGTTTTTTACTGAGAGGAAAAACTGAGAGTCTCAAAGCCATTCTAACATAAAGCAGAAACCTTTTTGAAGTCTCAAAAAGCACCCTCAGAGCATTAACATGACCTTGTGCACTGTCGATGTCTCTAGACTATCCAATTAGTAAATAAATACCATTATCTTAATAACTTTTGCATTGTGGAACTTGCTCTCTCTTTTTTTTTTTTTTTTTATTTTAAATACAGACATAATTTAGGGGAAAAAAGTGCATTTCCTTCTTAGTAAACTTAAATTTGCTTCAACAATTACTCCACATACATTTGGAATTCTGTCAAGAGTCTAAAGACAAATGGCAAATACAATCAACCGAATATTACAGTAATAAATACAGGCCACGTATTAAATCTCCAACTATGATAATCTCACTGAAATCCACTGATTTACACCAATTTCCAAGAATTTCAATTTAAATTCTGATAAAATGTAAGAATAATTGAGATCCTTACAGATTTCATTTTTGTCCCATGGAGTCTTCCTGTGCATAATTTTTTTTAATCAATGCATGACTAAACTATAAAGCCTAAGGAAAGGAAAGAAGACAGAATCCTATTTTAATCTATTAATTCAAAGAAAATGTCTTTATTATTTTCCTTTGCATCCTTAATAAGTTAAATTACGATAAAATAACTAAAACACAGGAATTTTTGACCAGGGAATACTTGGCAAAAGTGTAACATCTATTAAAACTGGGAAATGAACTAAATTTAATTTATATATGTGTAATTGTCATTTTGGGCGGAGGGGGGACATCACACAAAAGCATACATACAAAACAAAAAATAAAAACAACAAAACCCCAAAATCCCCAAATCCAAAACCTGAGAAACTAAAATGGAACATTTTTGTGTAGGACATTTATTTTTTTGCTTACTGTTCTGTGTAATATTTATTTATTTCAGACCAACAGGAATGAAGATAAAATTTAAATTAAGATAATGGTAGGTGTCTCAGCCTTTCATCCACAACCAAAGTGCATAAAACTCAATCTGATTTTTAATATGAAATCTATGTTAAATACATATTTTCTGCCTTCCTTGCATTAATTTACTATTATGATTGGCTTTTGTCAGGTTTCATTGTCAGAATTTTATTTTCAGGGACAGAATACTAGTGGTATTCTTGTAACACTAAGAGGTGCTGGGCACTGCTGTGGAAAAAATCTAAAATCTCCCCTTAAAACCAGCTCTGTGTGTAGGATTTACTTCTGAACATGCACAAATTCCTGGCTAAAGCAAGTCACTTCTGAACAGGACAAGGAACAGATGAAATGGATGGGCAGGAGACAGATTGGCATTTGCTTGTGACCTAAGTAGGCAAATCTGCTTTGCAACCAACTAGAAAACATAAACCACGACGTTTTACAAAGTATTTTTCCTTGTGAAGAAGCATATTATTCACCAAGGTTTTGCAGTATGGCCAAGAAACTCCAAATCAGAAGGACTGGACAGTTGGCACCCAGTAGGCACTGCCTCCAAGTGTGAAAGCTATACCTGGATCATGTCCAGCTCAAGGCTAGAGGTCATGGACTGGAAAAACCTGCTCTTTTTATTAAACAAACTCAGCACAGACACTCTAGTAACAGAAGAGTTCTCTGTTCAAGAACACGGGAATCTTCCAAGGAGTGCTCTTGATAGTGCACTTCAATCCTGTGCCCTTGCTCCCAGGAGTTTCCCTTAGCATGAGTAGCAGATTGCAAGTTTTTTTCCATAGAGAAAGAAAACTGAAACAGGTTGAATTTCCCTTCTAGAGTTCCAGCTTTGTAGTAAAAAACTGCCAGAACTCGTAACAGAAAAGACCCTGCAGCTCAGCCTTAAAGAAAGCACATCTGATGTGATGAGCAAGCATTGGGGTGGACGCAGGGAAAAGGGAACATCATTAAAATGGATCCTAATCCTGTGCAGTATGGAATGTTAGAGCAGCACATTGTCCATTTACTCTCCCCTTCGCGCTGCAGGGGTCACCCCCAAGGTTGCCCCTCCTGCTCGGGACAGACGGCGGCTTCCCGCTGGCTCCGCTGTTCCACGGCCAACAGCACAACTGTGCTGGTCAATCAGGGGCAAGGAGTGTGAAATATGGAATTGTCGAGTTCTTTTTATGGAAGCAAACAGTGAGGAAGATTGACAAAAACAACACAGAGGTTCTCAGTTGTTTAACTGCTCTTCTTACGGCACATAAGTGTCTCCGAGAGACTGAAATGCTTTTCTGGGTTGTCATGTCACCTTAAATTCTGGTGACTCAAGCGTCCCAAATGACTTCCCTGATACATAAAAAACCCAGCTGGAAGTGTTGAAGTAGCTGCTGAATGTCTTTGGGTATTCAGCACAATTTAGACTCCATGAAATATAGATTTTTCAGTACACCTTGTCCACAGCAATAATGCGCTGATGTTTACAACAATACATTTGATAATTTGTGAGCGCTGCTGTAAAAAGAGGAATAAAAAAGCCAGGAAATTTGAATGTGGAGTGGATGGTGGCTGCTTTCAATGCCTTGGCTGCTCTCTGCTACCTTTATTACACAGCTCACCACACTGCAAGATGAAAAAGTCTTTCCACCTTTAGGCTGGGGTAGTTGCACTCTAGAAGGGTGCAGTTTCTTTACGCAAGCATATGAATTGTTATCACAAACTACAAATCCCTCTTTTATGGATTATTATTATTATTCCCCAAATCAATACCAAGGAGTAGGTGGAGAATGCAGAAGAAGGGACAAAAGCACAGACAGTGCAGTAACGAATAACAATTTTGTTTAAAAACTGTGTAAAAATGGCCTACTTTCATTTATTGTCTTCCTAATATGCACAGTTGAGCTTCTCTCATATTTATGCTCTTTTGCTGATATCAACTTCTTTCCATTGAAATTGTACATACTTTTGTTGTACTGCTTCTAATGTGCAATTTATTTTGGCTATAATAATCCTCAGCATTAGACTACTAAGTCAGAAAACAAATAAAACCAACATAATGAAAGTAATTTCTTCTCTATTTGATTTCCATGCATAAGATTTAAATGTGTTTTGGGGAAATGCATGAGAACTGAAGAGACTGTTCAGAAACCACCAAAGGAAAGGTGCAGCAACCTGAGAGTTCTCTGTGCTGAGCCTTCCTCCCTCCTGCGTGTGCCGAGGGCTGCCAGGAGGAGAACAGCAGCTCCTATACCACAGAAATCTTATGGCAGGGCACAGGAGCAATGCATCAGCCTCCTAAACATCAAAAGTTATGAGCAGGACATTAGGATTTCACAACTGTTTCTTAAAACCACTTCACACCACGGTTCCTTGGTGTGGGAGGTTATGCTTTTTTATTCCTCAATTTTGCTTCAAAGTGCCAAGCAGTTGTATTAACACATAAGAAAAATATTCAGGTCAGTGCTAACAGTAATAATCTTCCATGCAAAAGGATCAGAAAGTAATTGTGAGCTACACGAGAGTCATCCTCAGACTGAAATGCATCCATGTCCGGGATGGAAGGAAGGGAATTTGTTACAGCAGCCCTGGTGCTGGTAGTGGTAGCTGAGGATAAAGTAAAATAGGGCAGCTGATAACAGTTCACTCTGTGCAGACCTCAGAAGAAGACCTCTGTAGTCAAGATAATGGACTTTGGGATAAAGAACACCAGAAGAACCAACCAATATGAGTCACAATATCCTTTAAAAACAGAAGTTAAGTGGGCTGTGCTGGGATTGCTGAGGCTGGTTTGTCTGCAATAATGCTCTTGTGAAACATTTTTTAATTATTTGTAATTGCAAACTGTATTCCTATTACCGACACAAATGAAAAGGTGTAGCCACTTGGAGCATCTAATTTGTGCTTTTAACCACCTCAAACAACTGGGCTCCTTACAAAGCTAATAGTGAGTGGTTGCCTCTCAATTTCATCATTCTGGATGGTTCTGTGGAGCAGCTTAGACTCGGTTTTAGGAGCTTAGGAATTAAACTCCCACAATTCAAATAAATGTCTGAAGTGGATGCAATGAATAATTCCTCCTAACTCATCAGACCTCCCAAACAAAGAACCATAGAGTGGTTTGGGTTGGAAGGGACTTTCACAACCATCTCTAACCCGAGCCATGGAGCTCTAGCTCCATTTGGACACATCCAGAGCCCCTGAGAGGGAGGCAGAGCAGTGCCAGGCCCAGCTCTGGGTTACTCCAAGGCATGACCATCCCTCTCCATTTCCCTCACCCCGCTGGCATCTCACCCCAAGCATCTCTCCCTTTAGCCCAGTGCCACTGAGGAACAGGAACATTTTGGTGTCCTTTCAGCAACCAAGGCCATTGATGCAAGGCACCAACCTGCCCTCCATGCACAGAACACCCTGCATACAGCTTTTAGGAGCCACATTGCACTGAATCAGACTCAAGCTGCCACTGTATGAATAAGTGAAGTGTTCCTAGACTACACACTTTTGGACAGCATTGGCACATCAACATTGCTACTGCTGCCATTACATCAACAAAATAAATCAAAAACAAGCCCTGGAAGAAGATAAAAGAAGAGCTGCTAAAAGCAAACTCTCCTCTTGCATTGTGCTGTTAATTTTCTCTTTAACAGATCCCATTCCCAATGCCTCCTGAGCAGGAGAGGGTCTCAGAGGTGGTGTATTTTGCAGAGTGCTCAGCAGTAGCACACATAAAACCCTACCTATGTAGGACACAGCTGCTTGAAATTTCCATGCGGCCGCCAGATTTGTTTTGGTTTGGGAGGATCTCCCTGCAGTTGATGCACAGATGGAGAAGGCAGTTAACTAACTGGATGATAATCATCCTCCATGGCAGGCCCTGAGCTGAATTCAAATCTGCAGTGAGGTTTTAAGGCATGGAGTCACTGCCCTGGCCACTAGTGAGAACACCGTGTAAGAGAGGCACAACTCTCTGTTCCTCTTAGGGACGGAGGCTCTGTTTAAGCCTTTAAGCCCAGGCAGAGCTGTCCGGCAGAACTATTTATTAACAGGTTATTATCCTGCTGCAGTACAGGACACACACCAAAGAGAAGGCACTGTTTGAAACCACTATTAACCCTGGTGAACAGGTGAGGTCTGTAATCATAAAAACGTGTTATCTTGGAGGTTATCAGGGCAGGGAAGGACAGTCTCTCTCATCTCCTCATCTCTCCTGTAATTCCAATATGAATGATACAAAATCCCTCAGAGGTAAAAGGTTTTGATACTTCTTTTCTTCTTTTTTTTTTTACTACACAGTCCCATTATCCCAAAGCAAAGTTTATCACATGAGTGTAAGATCCATCATCTTATTAATTGTCATTATTGTAATATTAGCTGTGGGTAGAAGGGTTGAATAGTCTGGTCTGAGCTATGTAAGCATGATAATGTATGAATGCTCAGGATATTTAATTTGCAGCTGAAGTAGAAGCCCTCTGAGGTACTCTTTGCAGTATGTCTGGCTTCGCAGTAGTGTAAAATATGAATAGTGGGTGAAAATTATATCAATGCACCAGTGTAACCATGAACTATTCAGAATATTGGAATTCAAACACTTTGAAGTGAATTGAATTACTGTTTTCAAAATGTTACATCAGCTTTTCACTATGTAGTGGGAACGAGGACATAAAAAATTCTCCCTCACCCTTGGAATAACTATTCTATACTATTAGTTTTGAAGTGCTCTAAAATAAAAGTAATCTTAAATTTTCAATCTATAGCACCAAATTAGAAGAGGAAAGGTGTAGCAGAGATTTTGCAGTTAAACAGGAGCCAGTTCATTTTGCTGTGAATAACTTCTAGGCAACATTAGAAATATAAAAAAATATGCATGTATCTGGCTTATCAGTTTTAAAGCAATCCAGACTCCAGCAGTCCCAAGACTGCAGTTTAGGTGAATTTATGTTGGAGGAGATGCCTTGCTCACCATGCTCCTTGCCTACCCAGACACCCTCCAGGTTGGATTTTCTCATTGTGTTTGGTCCTTGGCCAGCAGTCACGGCTGCAACCACAGCAGAAAATCAGCTGAACCTAACTGGGATTTATGCTCCATGCAGCTTCATTGGAAAACAAAAGTTTGGATTGTTTTCTATTCTATCCAAATGGCATCAACCACTTTATGCTGCAATTGAACGAGCAGAGGACAAAGAAGGTCAGAGAATAATGAAATTATAACCCAGTGACAAAATAGCAAGCAACAAATTAATGCATTGGCAAATCAAGCCCAACGACAGAACATTAGTCAAACAACAACAAAATGATTAATAGATTTAAGTATTCCTGGTGATGATTAAAATACCTAAATCCTGTACTTATGGACTTGATCACTGCCTGGCTGTGAGGAACAAAAGCCACATGGTAATTGCCACCTTCTTAAAGCCACTGGTGCAGATTTAATGTGCTCAGAGTAAAGTCCTCCTTGCTTTAACACCATGAGGAATGATTGCAACCTCTTCTGGCACCTATCAATAAATAACGGGCTTGTAGTGATATTAAAAGATGGAAATCACTTTATTTTACTTACTGACATCTCCTTTTTGAAGTTAACTTTATGATTAAAAGGAGAGCAGCCGCTTTTTGTCACCGCTGAAAGATGGATGGATTAAAAGCACATATCACCACTGCAAAGAGGCTACAGATCTTCATCAATATAAATCCACAAAGCATTTGACTGTGCCAGGGAAACATATTCTCAAATTTTCATTCCACCAAGAGATTACGGGGACTTAAAAGGCAAATAGCCATTGATTCTTATTACACAAACTGCTAAAGCAAGGAGAAAAAGCAAACATTTAAACCATTCTTTTAAAGTCTCTTCCTTAACTTCTGCTTCTTCTCACTGAAGTGCTGAGCACTGTTAAAATTTTTGTGCCGCCTGTGCTATGCTTCCCCCCTTGAACTTTCTTTCATTCTGCAGATCAATCAAAACTCTTAGAAACTGTTTTGTTTTTCATTGAAGCCCAGGAGGCAGCATTTTCACTGCTCTTGGTAGCGTGTTCTGTCCCTGAAGGGCCTGTTGAGTGTTCTGCTTGTATTCCATCCTAAGGTCTCTTACAGGCTCATTGATCCCATGGAACAACCACAGCTTTTCCCTTATGCCCACACTTAAGGGTGTGATAATTGTCTCTGAAGTGATTAGCCATAATTATTACAGGGCAATCATTATTACTTTAGTGCCCAGGAGCTCAAACTACACAACCACATCCCCTCTATCAAGGCAGGTATTCCTCTGCCACAGAAAACCTCCAATCCTTGAGCAGCCAGCTACACAGACAAACTAGGGAGGGAAATAAGGAAATTACAGCCAATACAAGAGGCAACTGCATCACCTGCCAAGGACTCCATTTCACACACAACAATTAGACCTTCCCAGAACATCCCTGAGTTTGAAGGTATCAAGTACCCACAATTTTTCACACAAACATATTTTTTAAGAAAATACATTTTTGACAAGAAATGTGAGTTAATATTAGGAATTCTAATAAGTTTCAAAACAATTATAAAAGCTTTATCCTGCACTGTTTTGGATTGATCATCTTTTTTTCCTTGAAAACATCCATATTTAGAAGACATTCTAGGAGGAGACTAGAAAAGGTTTTTGCACGATATTCTGAAAGTAAATTACACTGCAGCTGGTGACACATATCTATTTAGAATAAAATATATATGGATTGAGGTAAAAACAATTTTCATCCTGTTGTATAATGGCTTGGCTGTTTATTCCAGGCAACATTAGCTGTGCTTTCAAAGGTTCTGACCAGCCCCATTCATCCATCAGCTCCAGGTTATTTCCTGCCTGTTGGAAAATTTGTCCAGAGCAAACAAGAGGAGAACACACAGGAAGAATGAAGATGCACCAGGAAGAAAATTCCCTATTTGAGCTCTGATTTTGAGACGCACACTTCTCTCCTTCTCTCTTGGGCATTTTCCTGCCTGGATGCACAGGTCTCCTTCATCTCAGCACCACCTTCACCTCCTTCACATCCAGAAGGTTCTTGATCAAGTGTTGTTTTCCATATTTTATCAATTATCTGTGCTTTGCAAGTAGCACAGAAGAATTCCCATGATAATATCAAAGGGACAAGACACCTCTCCAAGATCCAAATGCAGGGAATTTTCATATCGTAAATTAAATTTTTAAACAATCAAGTATTATTTGTTCTTAATTTCCAGTAATTATTTTTAAATGTTTATCACAATGGATAAAATCTAATTTTTCAAAATTCTAAACGCTAATTCTATACTTTATTGTCTGACCTTTCCTAAAGTAAACACTTCTATGTACAGCGTAGGTTTAGTGGAGGTTTCTGCAACTCTCTTCTTAAAACACATCAGCATGGGAACACAACAAAACCTATATTTATCATTAAATCAGGCAGAGTGTGTGCTGTTTTGCTAAAGAACTAGTACCATTTTAAAAATTCACCTTTGACTTTTTAATTTACAAATATTCTAGCCTTCTGTACATAGGAAATTTTAAAACCATCTAGATTAGTTTGTATTAAAAACTCCACAACTTGTTGTCTAATGGCTATTAAGACAAAAAAAAAAAAAAAAACCAAAAAAAAAAAAAAAAACCAAAAAAAAAACCCTAACTCAATTATTGTTTTATATTTTTGCCACACACTTTTCTTCCCCCTAAAATGTCCTTTCTAACATCCAGATGCAAGTACAAGCAATGTTTAGCACTATAATCCACATTTCCTAGCTACCCACCAGCAGAACTCACAGTGCTGAACATCAGCATTGTCAGCTCCTCGGAAGCCCCAGACATATCTTAGTCCAAACAGATTCTGGTCTCCATTTATAATCCTTCTATGCAGAGAGTAGAGCTCCTGAACAGGAATTCAGGATAGAATGTGAATTACAGCTGAAGGAGATCACTGCACAGCGGGCACTGTGCCCAGAATCATCGTCGTCATCATCATCATCATCCCCATCATCACCATCATCACCATCATCATCATCATCCCAAGACAGGATGGCTGAGCTGAGTCCACCTCTCCATGGGGCAAACACCACTACCGGGGATGAGACGAGAAATATCAAGAAAATTCCAACCAAAACCCAAAGAAACGCCCTGTAATTTCTATTTGAACTCATGTTTTCCGATTTTACAGAGTCTCACTTGCTCATCCAGACCCCACCATCAAATGAAGCACCATATAAATTCTGGACAATGCAAAAATTTACTAAACTGCCACAGCTTTTCTGTGCTTCTACCACCAGAAATGCCCTCAGCATAAGACAATAACGAATCTCTCCAAGAATTAGTCGCTAGCAACAACTCTTTTCAGTTTTGGAAGTCTAGAATTCCTAATCACCCTCTTTGTCAATCCCTAAATGCACAGCTGTGCCTTCATCAGGGGAAAAAGACTGATGTGAGCAGCACTTGTGCAGCTGAAGCCAGAAGCAAAGCCCTGCAGATGTACCCGTTAACAGCAATTGTATTTCACTCGCGTTACTTTTACTTGGAGGATGATTCTAACTTGTGCAAACACGAGCCAACAGCAATTCCTACTGTTGTTTACAGTCTGGTATTGAGAAGAGCTTCCTGGGTCCTTGGGTGAACACCAGGAGTGCTGCTAGGACACCAACAGGCTGATTTTCCATGTGCCAGTACTGGAGGGATAAATCCTTTCCAAGCTCTCTGCTTCCTGTTCTCAGGATCTGCAGGGACATTTTCAGAGCTGTTGTTCCAACCCACCCAGCTCCTGTCCAGCTCTGTGCATCCTGCCCAGCTTCCCTCTGCAGCTGCCTGCTGGGAACCTGGTATGATTCATGTACATCCTTAGGGATGGATCATATGGAGCATATATATCCTTTAGATACAGCAAGGGCTCCTTCTGACTTTGTGATGGGTCTTATGAAAACTTGAGGCGTTTTCCAATTGGCTCCTCTCAGCTCTAGACACCTTCAGCAACAGAAGGGAAAAAAAAAATGCTGGACTGGCAGAAAAAATTATATATTACCAATAATGAGTGGACTTTTTAAGAGATATAAATCATGAGATTGCAAATTTCTGCATTTAACATGAAATTTATATCCCAAAAACTTGACTGTTTTTGCACTGGAATGATTTGTGTCTTTGCCACAGTTTCCAGACAACATCAAGAAATCTGACACATATTGGTGGACTTCAAAATAAAAAGTTTTTAACCAGCAGAAAAACTGATTCTTCACGAGGATCGTGTCAGGGCATCTTTTTTGCCTTTCATCTGGGTCTCCTTTGGAAACCCAAACAAGACACATGTGTAGGACCCAGTGACCTTTTCAGTCAGAAAGGGACCCTCCATGATCCCATTTTCCTTCAGCTGAACTGTAACCCACATCACGTCACTAAAAGCCACACTGCTATTTACAGCTTTAATTTTACTTTTTTTTTCCTCCATTAGGCTCAAGAGAGAGAAATTACAGTTTGAAGAGCTCTCTGCTTCATCCTTTAAAAGCAGACATTGTGACCAACATCAGATTTGGTTTGGGTTTGTTTGGGTTATTTTTTCTCTTCACTAAAAATCGAAACATCCAGCTCCCATGGGAAGGACAGGATGCACTCCCAGGTTTGCCTGAAGGGCTCACTTCACTATTTTTTTTTGAACACAGGACATTCAAGTTTACCACAAAACAGAAGTATAGGCCCCAAACTGCATCTATTAAATTTATAACTCATTGATTATTTTATAACATAAATTACAAGTGTCAGCTCATGGCAGAAAGCAGAACAGTTTTGCCTCACAGAAGTATTTTTAGCGTCCATGTACCTTAAATGTGAGTCCTCAGGATGTTTGAACAGTTTTGTTTTAATGTAACTGTGCTCATTTTATATAACATTTTGCAGAACAGAACTTATCCCACTCTTTTTTATATTCCTGAAGCCACTGTGTGCCATTAGTCTGAGAATGTAAAACCATACTCGTTTCTTTCCTGTAGAAACCTAAAAGTTACCTGCACATAAATGTTTCATGTAATTCTGCTTCATTGTCTTTCAGTGGATTAAAAAAGCGCAATTTGCTAAAAGACAACCAAATGTCCTTCTACTTCAGTATTGTGAACTTTCTTTTTCTTTTTCATTTGTAAACTGGACTCATCTCTGGTAAAATTCCAGGAGATGCACATCATTAAGAGCAGGAAAAAGTCAATTAAAAAAGTAGCAGGTCCTGCATCTGATGCATGGTTTTGAAAGAGGCTATGAAATATGCAAGACCATTAGGAAAAAGAAAAAAAAAAAGTACCTTAGACAGCAACTAATTGTGCTGAATTGCCTGCTGGTAATTAAACAGGGCATTTGTTAAAAAAGACCATATTTAGTTCTTAATGAGTGAGGATTTTGACCTTCTGTATAGCTGGGCTAAAAAATGTGTTTGGGGCTTGAAGCACTATGAATGATTCTTTTATTGCAAAATACAGACATTTTCAGACATTTTCTCCTTTCTTGATCTTGCTCTGGGAACATGACATCAGCTATTGTGGAATCTCACTCACATGAGTGTGAAAACCAAGCTGGAAAGTCAGTAAAGTGTCACTGTGCGTGGGATAAATCTTTTGTTGGAATCATAATCTGGACTGCTGCTAATTTTTCCTCATTTTTTAACCCTAGTGGCCAACACTTCCTTGGAGAAAGTGGGCACTGGTACTTTGTTCCAATAATCCATCCCAGGTACAGTATATCTCATCTTCCAAGCAGCATTTTTGATACTTTGCTCTATGTTAATGGATTTTAAGAAGGACTACATAGACAGAAAATATTTTAGAAAGATGCTAAACGTAGCCTCAAAAAGTTGGATTTGATAGGATTTGTTCTACCAGGATGTCCCACCCCTAGAAAGAGAGCAGCCAATCAACTACAGCAGCCTTTTTCAGCAGCTGAGTGTCAGAAAATGTTGCTGATTTGTAGAGAATGGGTCATGGTCACATTTCGAGCTTTAAATACAGATTATTCTTCTCCAAATGGAACAGTTTCCTAGAGGTTTCTTTCTATTTTCTTCTTTATTTTTTTCCCCACATATAAATGTTTAGAGCACCTGAATAGAAGAGATTTAAAAAATTTCAAAGAGGCACCCTTTTTTTTCTTTCTTTGGACAGGTCCAACCCAGAAGCCTAAACCCAAGGAAATGCTGCCAGGCATTCCAGCAGTACTCAGGTCCCATCATAAATATTTTTTTTTTCTTTCTTGTACACAGCTCATATCCTATCACCCATGCACAGCAACGATGCTTTCAACACACCCATTTTCACAATAGATAAAATATTGTAAGGTTATGGAATCTCTTGGAAAACTCTTTATTTTCTTATCTGAGCCAATGCACTGGGAACACATTCCTATTCTTGGATGGACACAGTTTCAGAGAATACTGATTTAAAGTAGGTCTGCTTGACAATCCCTCAAATAAAGTATTATACTGAACCTCACTATTGACTGGGCTCTGTGTCCCCCCCAGCTTTCTGTTTTCACTTGATTGCTTCCAGGTATGATTTTTTTTCCCTTTTCCCCACAATTTTTAACTTGTTCCATTTCATCTCACAGTATTTTAATCTGTACATTTGTCATATAACTAAACTCATGTGCATTACTGCAGTGAGTTAAAGATTAAGTTACACTTTTGTAGATTTTTTTTTTTTTTGTGGAGAAAAGATGACTGGAATCTGAGAGAGTATAATGAATTCTGAAAATCGGTTTCTGTATGCTCTGTGCATGTTCTTGCTTCCCAGTGGAAGAGCAAGAGTAATTTCTCAGTGTGTCAAAGCAAACTTCACACCACTGAGTAGTATCAATCTCACTTAAAACTGCTGGTGACATCTTGACTTGTTTATCATAGTCCCAGAAACGATGGCAAATTTTAATTTTTAAACTACATTACACAGTTTGAGAACGACTTAGGCTTTTGGATTATACAGTTCCGTGAGCTTAAAATTGAAAAACTCAAGAAGAAGGAAACGGTAGGGAAGTAAAGCCCTTGTCTGGAAGAAAAGAAATATGGTTTATCTTTATTTCAGCTATGAATTGCAGTGTGTGAGAAGGCAGAACCTGCTGTTTTCTGTGTACAGGTGGTCAAGCAGGTGGGTGTTGTGCAGAGGCATCTGCATTCCAGGTAGGAATATCCCACCCCAGCTCCCAGAACGTACCACTGTGGTTAACAACACACAGCTAATTGCTGAGAGGGGAGCAAGGCAGAGACCACAACTCACTCTCCAAATGCAAATGAACACTCCTGCAGCTTCGAGTGGTTGCTACAATAAATGTTTAACTGTTTACGGCTCCTGGAAAAGAGCCCCGAGGAGCCAAAGTACCCCCTTCACAGAACAGATGTAGTTTCCTTATTTGTTTATTCACCTTGGGAAGATCAGGAGCTGGGAAGTCAAATCCCCCCAGGCAAGGAGTGGAAGAACTCGAAACCAAGTCTTAAAATGCAGCTTGGCTGAGGGCTCCCGGGGCAGAAAACTGACAACTGCACTTCTGACAAATTAAGTGATGCTAGCCCCAGAATTTGCTCTTTTCTTTCTTCTTCTCTGTCTCCAATTTGATACCATCCTGTAAATTTAGGCTGACATTATAAATTGCTCTAGGAGGACCAAAATCACGTTTTTCAGCACACATGCCTGTCACTTTTTTTTTTCTTCTCACTTCAAACACCAGGTTGCCCAATTATTTTAACACTGTTGAACGAAGCAATAAATAGGCAAATAATGTCACTGGAAAAAGAGTACATGGAAATGTAATGACATGTTTTATTGATGGGCAGATGCCTCAGATGTGTTTTTCTTCAGCAGATAGAATGTTACTATTAGTTAATGTAAGAAATAGTAATTAAATTCTCACAGTAGAGGTCTGAATGTGATGGTTTATGTATATCCCGAAAACAGAGAGGGAAAAATGCCCAAAAGGAGCCTGAGAAAAGCATCATTCCTTCTAAATAAGATTTCAGGATGCCTGAGCTCTCCCATCTTCCCAAATATAGGTGGTGATGGCTGAAGACAGACCCTGCGCTGTCACCCTCCCTACGCCTCAAGGTTACCAGTGCTTCACAAGCACTTGGTGTCAGGTCCCAGACTCTGCTCGGTGCAAAGCTGTCTCTGATGCCTGGATATTGAAAATACAGCCAAGATTTACTCTGTGATGTGATCTAATGGCAGCCAGGCTGCAGCTACAACTCCTGCTTGCGGGCTGAGTTTAGGAGTGTCAGGGGTTTTCACCATGTAAATATGTCTGGAGCGCCTGATACAGAGATTATGCCCAGAGTATTTATCTTCGTAAAATTCCTTTGAGATTTATTAATACAAAAAGCTTGTTGCATTTCTTTCTCCTTAAGGAGTTTTATTAGCCTATCTGTTTATTAACAGGGACAAATTAACAGGTAACTCTATGCATTAATCAACAGAAAAGTAATAAAACGTGTTCAGTAAAACTGAAAAGGAGATGCTCATAGTTGGAGTTTAAGTATTTGTTTTCTCAAAAGATGGCAGCCTCAAAATAGCAACAGCAACAACAAAAAATAATAGCATTTAATCCAAATCTCTGGGAAGCAGAACAAAGATTTCTCAGGTCTTTCCTTCCCATCCCATGAGTCACTGACTGCAGCTGCTCTCCTCAGGTTTCTGCAGCCCTGTCCATGAACCAGTGAACAACCACTCACTGCCCCTCTGAACTACCATCATCCTGTCCCAAATATGACACATTAACATCTCTGCTACACTTTGTGCATTTTATTGGGCAATGGGATCATGGAAAACCTGAAATATCTGAGTTATAATCTTTACTCATATAAATCTTTTCCATAACATAGAACTCCATGGATCAACCATCCATTTGGTGTTCCAAGCATGGTTTCTGTGCCCTGAAGAAAACATCTGTATTTAAATGTGTGTGCTAAAAACCTGACCAAAATTTCTATTCAGCGAGGCCAGACCTGACCAACACTTGATTTCAGCAGTAAGGAACAGTAGCCAACATTTTTCTTCTCAGGAAAATGGATACTGCAGCTGAAATGGAAATACTGATTGGGAGCAAACAGAACAAACATTGCTCCTCCAATGGACAGGATCAGACACTCTGTACAAACCATGAACCAATTAATGATCTGCTGTCACAAATTATCACCACAAATGGCCAAACATTTATATCCTACACTTAATTTGCCTCAGAGACAATGCTGATACCCTCACAACAGCGTTCCTTTGTGAATTCTAGCCTAAAAAAAGCCTCTTCAGCAGCAGCCCATCAAGGTAGGATGAAATCACATCACTCAAACGTCTTCCACTGCTCATTCCCCCATCAGCCTCCTCTAATTTGCTTTGCTGCAAAAGGATTTTGTGATGGGAAGTTATTAAATCACCAAGCCCCTGACTTCTTTGTCTTGACAGTAGAATAGACTAAATGACCTTGGCTAATTTAAACGAGCCACATCGTGCTCTATCGACGCAAAAACATAGGAAAGACAGTAATATACAAGAAATTGGATGTTTGGATGCTGAAATGAGGAGATACCGTAATACTAAACTATGCAAATTGAGCCTTCAGCCAGACAAATAGACTTCTTCATTAGCAGCTCTGTTCCAAAGCAAAAACACCCAGTTTTATTTTAATGCCCTCACTTTTTTCTCTTCCCTGCCTCATGAGCCAACGGAAAACTTTGATGCAGAATGCAGAGTGGCCACAGTGGCAATCATTCCAAATGTTTCCTGATGGTTTCAGCAGCCCCACTGGTCCATCAGGAGCCCTGGGAGATTTCCTGGGGGTTATTTTCAATAACCTCATGTGACACTTTGTACATCACAGCCTTAAAGGATGAGTGATTTAAAGCTTGTCAGAATAAATCCAGTGAGTTCACAGGGAATTCTGAGGCAGGTGAGCATTACTTCCAGAAAAACTCTCATGAGAAAATAGAGGGACATTTATAACTCCTGACTGTTTTAGAGGGGTTTTGTTACCTTGTTACACAACTTCATTAGAAAGAAAAAAGATTAGGATCTAAATGTAGGACCATATCTTTCAGTTTTATAACTTTGCATCATTCTTGAATGGTCTGAATTTCCCTTAAAATTCTAAAATTTGTGTTTTCCCCTCTGGTAAACACTACTTAAAATTTCCCAGTGTTCCAGCATAGAAAGACCAGAACAAAACATGATTCAATAATAGCAGCATTTATCTTCATTTTCTGATAACAATTCATTCAAAAAACGCCTAAACAGAAAAATCATACTCTGATTATAGGCTGCTAAAATAGAACAACTTTTGGCCAAAACCTCTCAACGTGTGTTCTGCAGATTTTTAATACTAAATGATCCAGAGTTTGCCTTTGAATATTTCATTGATTAGAGACTTCAGAGATTATGGTTCAGATCACAGCTAATAAAGATCCAAATAATCTAAAGGCTTGAAAGGATTCTATTTGCACTGGTATTTTTGCAGCATTGTTTTAGCATTTTCTGACTGGAAAAATATTAGCACAGATATTCCAGGAGCTACTAAATAATAACTTAAGTTAGTTAATTAAAAATGGAGATCTCGATATTCTGTACAAGTTTTTGTTTCCTTTAGCTCTAACTCAGACCAAAGCCCAATTTTGTCACACCACTTTCAATTTGTGCCATATGCAGATATATAAATATAGATATATAAATATAAATATATAAAACACTGATTTATAAAACTGAACAGCTCACCTCTGCAGCACTATTAAAAAAAAAAAAAAGAAAAAAAAAACTTTACTAAGGTTCATGGGATTGTGACTGTAATTTTCTCGAAATTATCTTAATAACTATATCTAATGCTTTACATACTCCAGGCCAAATAACTCCAACTACCCTACAATGGATATTTGCCTGAGCTATTCCTAAATTTTTCAGGAGGAGAAAAAAAAAAATTAGCTTTCAAAAGATCTCCAAAGCAGACTTGGAGAAGCTGCAGCCACATAACCCCAGCTTTAACTGACCAGAGCCAGCCCCATACTGGGATGAACCCTGTGAAGGAAAGACTTGGAGCTAACAAAATTCAGTTTGCAATAATTTGGCAGCTCCCGTGGGGCAGGAGAGTTCTCAGCTCATTGCTCAGCTGAGCAGTAAAAGTGGCTGCAAATGCAGCTGGAATAAAGGCCAGCCTCTCCAAAGAAGTGTGTCAAAGAAAGAAGCTTAATTGCCAAGAGCAGATCTGGAGCAGTTTTCAACTAGGACTACTCAAGCTTGGCTCTGGTTTTGGCACTGGTAAATTTTATCTGAGCCTCAGCAACTCCCTAAGGAGCTGATGGGAGTGAACTCCCCCATTCAGCAGGGCTGGAATTGTTGGAATTTTCAGAAAGCTGAACAGCCCCAGTATAAACTTTATAGGAGGGGTTAATATGTATTTTGATTTCTCCCCTTTACAGTTTCTTTAAAGCATTCTTCAATTAGATACAAAATGAAAAGGAATCCAAAATGACCAAATACAGATGTCTTATCTCTATTATATGCTCTGAGGTTCAAATCCAGTGAATTCCACACCCCTTTCTCCTCTGAAGGTCAGTGGAACACATAATGTGAAACAACCATGCATAATAAAGCATTTTTTATTTCATATTGCCACAACCTCTCCTGAATTTATGCATTACATTCACCAGCAAAAATGCATATGTGCCTGAAATAAAAGATGATAATACAGGAATGTCATTGTATTTACTACTGTTTCCTTGAAATTTCCCATCCATTACCATTTCACACTGGAGCAATGACCATATTTCCCCTTGGCAGGGAAAGGTGCAGGACTGAATACAACTCTAAGAGCTCGTTAATAATGAATTAACCTGAGAATGTGAAATTTAGAGAAAGAAATTAGAATAATTCCACTTACTGGATGCTTAAACTCCGTCAGTTGTTAGAGATTTCTCCCCTTTGGAGTTACCTGCGCACTGAAATGGGGTTTGCCCTGGTGACACTCTCATATTTCAAACCACAGCTGATTTTCCTGGTGCTTGGACTGGGACTTGTTTACACAGCACGATCAGTGTCCCCAGCAAGAGATTATTTTAACACAGCTCTGTGATCAGCTGGGCTCTTTGCATTTCAATATTGAAAATTGCTGTTGCCATCCTCCATCACAAATTTCACTGTTAATTCCAGCACAATTGATAAAGCCACTCTTGTGAGTAAAATAAAAAAAAAAAACCTATTGATCTGGCTGGATTTCTGAAGTAACTTTGCAACTTTTGGCCACCTAAAAGAGTTCAACATATGACCAGTGTGTCCAAGACTCAGGAAGTAAAGAGGAACGACTCGAAGGTTACCCAAACATTTTTCTGATGAACAGATACATATCTATATAGAGAGAGACAATAATTGCAGCTATAAGGAACTCATACCAAATATTTGATACATAAAAACGTGACATAATGACCCTTTAGTGGCAGTTGTTTGTAACAAACTGCAGGCTCAGAATGTAAAATTATGGTTTTCTATATTCTTCATCTCTGCTGACAGAAATGTGCCCACTGATAACTTCAATTCTGCCCCCAATAAGCAAGTAAAAATATGGAGCTGCCCCAAAAATCAATATTAATGAGTCGTTAACCATTTCCTAGATGAGGAGGTACTGTGACACTTCATTATGTAGGTGCTCTCTGGGGTCAAGCAGAAATATTTCTTTAGAATGTTTTACCAAATTTTGTGGTGATTTATCAAAGCAGACATTATTTTTTCCACTGGGCAGCTTTCATATTCGTATATGATGACAAAGAAAGGAGTGGGAACCAACACGAACCTTACAAGGTGCATTTGACCATAAATTAAAGGACATGAATAAAGATTGGGTATTTTATGTGCTATCACATTCCAAAACACAGAACACATATACAATAAGAATGGCAAACATATTTCATTGCCACTAACACAGGATTTTGCTTTTAGTCTACATATTTTTTTCCTAATTCCATTAATCTTGTGGTTTAAAGACTTAAAATACAATAAAATTATAAGACAGTTATAATAATTTTTCAGCACTGAAAGTTTTTAATCCTTTTTCATTTAATCCAGAGTAATTTATAGAAAAAAACATGAAATATTGAGGAATATAAATGTAACCAGAATTTAATGAATCAATACTATTCTCTGAGAAACACTCACCTGCTCAGAAAGTTTCAGTGTAGGCCAAACAGTGCTTTGCCCAGTTTTACTTTTGGGGCTTTTTTTTGGATGCTAGGCCCAGTGCTAAACCTGATTTGCTGACAAAAATTTTGATTTTGTGTAATGCTCATTGAACAACGACTATTAAACAGTGGAGCCTTCAAGAAAAGAAATGATTCCTATCACTGTGAATAAGAATTTTCATGTATTTTATGACAGCCTGTATCCTCACCTGGTTATATAAAAATAACTATTTGCAGTTTTGTGAAATCAGCAGTATTGTACTGATTAATTCCAGATGGCTTCTTTTTTCTTTTTTCTAATTTTAATTTTTTTTTTTCCATATGGCTTATTTTTGGTGTAGACTTAGATTTTACTCTGACAGCTCTGAAAATATGTCCACATGAAATTTTAAATTCTAATTTAACTTTCTGAACTCTACCATTAATTGTATCTTTCACTGTGTATTGTCACTTTGGATTGCAGCAGAAGTCCCAGCACCTGTCTCTGAGTTTCTGGTTTGGAACATGGGATCTGTTGAGCATCATCAACAACCATTCATCTGGAAATGAATGATTTCCAGAAAAAAATCACCTACTGTTTAAAAATAACTGATTCAAGGTATCCAAGATCTGGCCCTATAACTATCCCCAATGCAGACCTCAAAAAGTCATCTCAGTAGGGTTGAGATAATAAATAGCTGACCTTCACCAAGTTCTATTTAAGATTTCTCATTGTCAGAACTTGGTGACTACACTATTAAACAGTGGATTATTTGCATAAAACCCTCCTGGAACAAAATAATGCTCATAGCAAATTTGATATATTTTTCAGGGGTTTTCTTTGTTTTGTTTTGGTTTTTTTTAAGCAGAAGTTATAAGGAAAAGAAAAATCATCCTGGCAAACAGTGTGCTACCCAACTTTTCCTCAGTAAAGAGTTTCCTCATCCTTCTTTTGACAGAAGAGTTTCCATCATATAAGCTTAGTAACTAATGCAGCAAAAGTCTGCAAATCTCTGTGAGCTTATTACTTGCATTTCATTCACACACAAAAAAATATATATATATTAACAAACTTGAAGCAGGTATTAAAATATGCTTCCATCAGTTCGCTTTTGGTTGTTTTACACATATTCACACACACGTATATACCTGTCTGCATTCCCAAGGAGTAAAATCTGGTTGTCTTTGAACTCAGAAGAGAAAATGCAGTGGAAGATTTGAGGTTAAGGCAATTCTCACTCACCCCTGCAATGAACTCCTTCGTCGTAGCCATCGGAGCAGTCGTAGACCCCGTTGCAGAGCTGGGACAAGTGGATGCATTTGTTGGTACCAATGCAGCTGATGAAATTCGGGCTGCACTTGAAATCGGATTCCTCAGGACCTAAAGAACAAATGGAAAATTTCTTACACGTGTCTTTACATCCACAGCCAGGCAGAGAAAGCTCATAACTCAAAAAATAAAGTTTTGTGCCTTGTTTCCTTTTTAAAGCTAAGGGCAACACTCTGTATTAGTTATTTTTTGAAGATTTTGTTCATTTTACAGATTTTACTTGTTATCACACATAAAGTCATCAAGAAATGATTAGTGCAATTACAAATCAATGGCTCAGAGGATTATTTCCTAAAATACAGGTTGCTAAAATAAGCTTTGCAGGCACTAAAAAGCATCATAAGATTTTCAATTGTCCTGTGAATATCCTATCAACCACCACTGTTGTGCTATGCAGATAATTGCAGATATTTATGAAAATACATATAAATATCACATATTTGTGGCTGCTTTACATGACAGGAACTGTTGTTCCAGCCCAGGAGACAGCCTCAGAAACTGCCCAGTCCAGGCTGGAAGAGGAAGGATAAGGATGCTGTGATTGCTCCCTTTGGGATACCACCCCAGCTGCAATCACTTATCTCTGGCCCTTTTTCCCTGAAGTGTTTGGTTCAGGGAGTTTGGAGGGAGCTTAGGGACTCTTGAGGATCACTTGTTTATCTCTTGGAAAGGGTTCTGACTGATAAAATTCCCCCCATAATTATACATTATAGAGACCTGGAGATTTTTAACACAGCAAAGAACATTTAGAGGTCTGAAGGGTTTGGCTCAGTTAGAGGTTGGACCATAATTTACACATTGTATATCATTAGCTACCCACAGAGCAAAGGGGTGGAAATTATTTAGGAAAACAACTTGAACCTCCTTGATTTCTTGTGTTGGAGCCTTGGGTCTGTGCTGAACTCTGACAGTTTGTAACAATCCTTTGGGGAAATCTCTCCTTGGATGCACAGAGCTCAAGATGCTTTCACCTCCCTTGAGGGGTTAACTCCAGGAGGAAGGACAGAAATCACTGGCAGTAGCTGAAAGCTCCCTAACTGATAAGTTGGAAGATCTCAGGTCTTGTCTCTTGGAGCCAGCAGGACAAACTATTTAAGGGGAATCTACAACTTCTATAACAAATGGAGATGCCTCTCAGCACAGACCATTAAATAAAAAAATCTAATATACAAAATTTCTCCCAATTAGAAAACCCCCAACAGCACAGGGCTCTCCTTTGCCCCAGCAGGGCATATCCCTTGTGCAGGACAGTGGGATGCAAAGCCTCGCTCCCTCCCCTGATCTTCCAGCCATGGAGGGACACCAGTGACATCCTTGAGGAATTCCTGATGAACAGGGACACAGCAGCTGGCTCCAGGGATGGAAAGGTAATGCTTGTGGGGATCAATGTACCCCGTCTGAAAGGATTTGTGTGCTCCCAGGATGAAACACAAACTATTCTCACCATGCTCTGGGTTAAATACACTCAATTCAAACATAGAGGGACTAAAACGATCCACAAAGAAAACGGATTCCCTGTATTTTTCAGAAAAATATAACTAGAACTTAAAGGCAGAACATTGAAAGTCAACCAAAATTTATCCTAAATGTCAGGATTTGATGATGACTATGGTAATGGCAAATGGGGAACCAGAGAGTTTGGGTTTCAGGCATTTTCTTTCTCTTTTGTGCCCTGGAGGGAGGACAATTCATGCCATGCAGCCTCCCATGCACGTGAAGCTCCCTACAGTTCCTACAATCCCTGGCAGTGCCAGGCACTCCTCCAGGACTGGTTTGACTCTGCAGACCTCTCAAAGAAGAACATAAATAAAGCAGCCCAATGCTCAGGTTGGTCATATAAAACCACAAGGTTTGATTTGATTCCCATTTCAGCTGCCTCAGTACTTGAAGGCACCTCATATGTAACAAAATCCAACTGATTTTCTGATTTGCCAGTAACAACTTGCTTGTTCTTTGTGTTACAGCATCTGTGATAGAATGTAAGCAGTGAAAAAGGTCTTTTATTCTAAAACAGAACATTGATTAAAAAAAAAAAAAGATAAGATCTGTGCAGCATGTGAACCATGGTACCTGCATTATTATAAACCTTAGATCGTAGAGAGTTTCATACTTTAGCAAACAGAAATCTTGATATCTGTGACCAAAACTATGCAAACATATTTACATATATCCTAATTTTATCAGTGAAAGAAGGAATCTCTTAATAACATTTGAGCCTTTAATAGATTAGTCTGACATGTTCTTGTCTATAACGTTTTTGATTTGATGCTACTTGCTTTTAAAATACAGGACATTCCTCCAGGACACAAACATTGTGCAATTCTAAACATATGCTCTAACTCAAAATACTAATAGAGGAGCTTCCTAATTAGATTTCTTTGATTGGGAACATAGAATGGGACACGGAAAAACACTTCAGGAAGTATTTATATCAGTTTTGAGAGAAAATTTGTGCCCCACTTGTGAAAGCAGGAGATTGGAAGTGATTCCCTTACTCATGTGATTAAGATAAATTCATTTGTACTTTGACTTGTTACAAGCATGATGCTTTGGAAGGCAACTTGACTTAAAAATGAAGATGAGCTTCAGGCCCAAAAAGTCCTGTTTTATAGAAGCTTTGTGACTTATTTTGTCTGCAAAATAACTCTAAATGGGAATAAGTCTCAACAACCAACACCAGTAGAATAAGACAGCAGGCCTCCCTACCCACAATTTCTACCACATCTATTGAAAAAAAAAAATTAAAAAATTAAAAAGCCAAATGAGGCTGCATGTTGTGATGTCTTTGAAGCAGCACTTGCTTCTCCCACTGAATCCTTCCCAGCTGCTGCACTTTCTGAAATTTCTAATGCAAATAAAGAAGAGTAGCTTTTTATCTTATTTACTCCTCTTCACTCTCCCTTTAACAGACAGCCACTTCTGGCAGTGTTATCAAGTGAACTTCAGGAAAAGGAATTTAAAAGTGTTCTTCTTCAAAATAATCTCGGTGTATTTTCCATCAGTGCAAGAATGCTAAGAATATAAAAGACGGATGATGTCTTTTCTTCCCTTCAAAAGATGTAATAATTCCTAGCCTTGCCAACTGGTGGAAAAATAGTCAAAACTACTGGCTGCAATTATGGTAATCCAACATCTCGATGTTTCGAACATTCATCCTGGGACGCTGCTTGGAGGGCAAAGAGGATGCAGGCAGCTCAAGAGAGTCGGCTCAGGCAGCAGAATATCCAACTGTTTCCGTGAGTAATTGTCTGGGAACAGATGGCTCAGGAATGGGAAAAGAGCTGAGCTGCAGAAGCCAAGCCAGGGCCATGGGGGAGTCCTCAGGGCTGCAGGCAGGGCTGTCCCAGCCCCAGGAGAGGGTGTTTGGGCACTGGGATAGGGATTGGCCAGGAGGGTACCAAGGCCAGGCACATTCCAGATTATTGCTGCTTTCCCTAAATCTCCAGAAAACCACCCGTGCCAGGAGACAGACAGGTTGGAAACAGGAGAGAGATTCACTGGGGATCCAGATTTCTCTGGCTGTCAAATCACCCAGGAAAGCCATTTCTGATCTGGTCACATCGTGCCACTCTCACTGGAAGGAAACCGGAGGGTGTTTTGGCAATACCCGTGCAGCTCACAGGGAATCCAGCTCCAGCCCCTCCAGGGCAGCTGCCCTTAGGTTGGGAGGGTTGGGAGAGGTAAGGAAGTCCTTGTGATGCCCCCCAGGAGGAGACAAGGGGAGAGATCAGCCACGAGCTCTGGGTTCACACTAAAGAAGCATCATGAGAAAGCATTAAAGAGAACCAACAGAGACTTTTCACCATTGACTCCTCATTTGCATCTGGGAATTTGTGCTTAATGAAAACTCTGCCTGCCTCATCTCAGGTTCCTGCTCTACTCAACTGCAAACTGGAGAATGCAACAAACTGGTTATTTCCACTATTTGTGGAATAAGCAATAAACCAGTGTTAATCAGTAAAAAAATGATGAATGGAAATTATTCCATGATGCACATTTCCTTCTTCTGAAGAAAACATTCTCTCTAATTTAACATAAATTAAGGTACTTAATTAGTACCTTAAATACCTGGAAGTACTACTTAAGTACTTAAAAATACTGAGTTTAGGGGAGTTGCAAAGTATGACAAAAGGATATTTGCAAATTTCTATCTGTATCTGGGTGCACAACACAGATTCAAGGTTCACAGAAGTTATTAAATTACAGTAAAACATACACAGCCATTTATTGGAAATTCGATAAGTGATGCTTCTATTTGACAACTGTTACCAAAAAGCATCAAAGCTGCTACTTTGTCAATTTTTTCACTTCTGTCTCTCCCAACTATGTTTTTACAAAGTGCTTTCTGCTTGAACAACTTAGGCAAGTAGTTGGAATTTTAAGCAAGAGACAAGGCAGTGAAATGTGGTACATCCTTTTACATCACTGCATCCAATTTACCTCAAGACCAGCATTTTTTGAGCAGCTCTAATCCTGGGCTGTCCTCAGCCATGAGAACTAATTACACCAGACTGTGGGATGTCTTCAAAATTCCCGTTTGTGTTGTACATCAGCGACTGCCACATCCTTCCTGCTCTCCTAAGTGTCTTGTTGGAGTGAAACTTCTCCACAGTGAGCAGCTATCCTGAACAAAATCTTATTCCACTGCCTTTGAATTCAATTCTGTCCTTAAGAAGAAGAGTCAACACAAATTTTGGGATCTCTCTGGATAAATATGGGCTTAAATGAAAACACTATGGTAGAAATGAGTATGTGGCTTGCCAAACACAAATATAAAATTGTGAGGATTTTTCTCTCTGTTAACTTTCTCCCAAAGCACTGCTGGCACACCATTTCTACTGTGGACTCAGAGTGTGGAATATGATATTGAAGTTTGCAGAATTGATTTCAAAACTTTATTCTTTAAAATCGCTCCTGGCAACAAGAAAAACCTGCAACATGTGGCCAAAGAAACAAAAAATATCTGACGTAATTTTAAATGTGAGTAGTCTTCTCATAGGTGGGGTTTTCGAGTTATTTTCTGCCCAGTTCACTATTGAAAAGCAGGGATTTCAAAAGTGCTTATCTTTTAGAAAACTCATAATCACAACATCTTAAAATAATGTCTCTGACCCTGCCAAGACAAGGCATATTGTACCTTAATGAAGATGTTGCTTTTATGGAAAAATTAGATGGTTTTGTATTGGGTTTTGCTTTAAGTTAAATATTTGAACTCTCACAAGAGTTTGAATAGTGTGTATTAATTTCTGTAGTTATGAGTTAATGTAAGTGTAAACTGAACACATAGGGTATCTAATGGTATCACGACTGCTTTATAAAGTCAATTTTTACACAGAGTAGAGGCACATTTCTAATACCAAGACTTTGAAACACTGGGATAAATGTATGGAAATTGCTTAAAATCCTTACTCTGTGCTATCTGATATACATGCAAAGAAAGAATTTCATATTTAATAAGGATTTATGTAGCATAAGTAACCCCTTATCCATAGTTATTTTTATCCATATGCTTGATTCAACCATGTAGACTGATAATTAATATAAATTTGAAGTCACCTTCAATTAAATCAGGTATTCAGCTGCCCATGTGAGAAGGAGAATAATAAACATATACAGCAGAAAGTGGATAACTGAAGAGCAAATTAGAAACATTGTGCTGTAATAGCACAAAAAGTGTAAACTCTGATAGTCAAAATCTAATATTAGACAACAACTTGAGTTTTTTAAATACTTCATTTCAAAGTGTTTGCACAGTGCCACGATGAGAGCTCTGTCAGCTCTGCCTGAGATGGCTCTCCAGCAAACCCTTCCCCTCTGGCTCTGTTTCCTGCTCACTGCTTTCTGCGTGTCAGGCACTTGCTCATCTTCCCTGCACAGATGTGAATAATTAACAGAGCCACAGGACTCATCCTTTCTCCTGTAACGGAGCTGATGGCCACTGGAGACAGGGGGAAAGCTGGGCTGGAGGTTGCACAAAAGCTGATGAAGAGGAGGAAAAAAAGTGGAAGAAATCTTTCTAAAACAGCTCAGAGCTGAATCATTATCCAAAAATCCCTCTGGATAGTCCCAGGCTGGGATGGGGCTGGAGCACTTGGGGTGGTCAGAATTAGGACCTGAATTAAATGTGATTTCCACCTAACATTAATGTTGCCACTGAAGCTATAAAAGCCATGCAGGTATTCAGACTGATAACAGTAAAATCAGCTCATTAACAGCAAAGCCCATCTGTATTCCTAAATGAAGCTGGACGTTTTACATCCCTAAATTATCTCACACTAGAAAATTCACCTAGCAAAGGGAGAAAAGATCACCTCTTCAGCCAACCTCCATCTAATGTAACAGTTCAACAAGAACTGGAGATGAGACAATTTGTGCTCTTTGCCACAGACTTTAAAATTAAAAACTTCATCCACACATTTACTAAGCTCTTGCATGTAGGATGTATCAGAATATAAAAGGAGGTCCTTGTATGTACCATCATAAGAAAAGCCATTTAAAATTTATATTCCCTGGTTATTTTAAAGGAATAATTTTCCAAACACTTGTCAATGAAGAGGAGAAAGAAGAAAAAAAAAAGTTTGTTCTCAGGAAATAAAAATAATTAATATTCTTTGTACTTGCAGGGACAAAAAAAAAGCTTTGCTAATGGATTTTTTGGTGATTTACTACAACACACCACAGCAATAATGTATGATCAATGAAGTAAAAAATGAGTATTGTCCCATGTAGATGGTCACTCCTCATTAGTTATAAGGGAGCTGTTTTTAATTTGGAGAGTTTGATTTAATTAGTGTCACACATCTCAAGGCTGCCTTGTGTCAGGTGCTGCAATGACTTGATGCCTGTGTGTGACACTGAAGTGGCTGCCACTGGGGTCTCACTGAGAAAATGGCATGAGGTGAACTAAAGAAGTGTTAATTGCTTAAACAATTAAAGCACCCAACAGCAGCAATATTGCAACACATCAACACCCACGCTGTAGATGTTTACATAACCAAAGTGTGTAAATGCCACTGGGAAAGTGCTTGTAAATATTCTTTATAAAGCAGGATAATCGTGGATTAGAACAGCTGGATGCAGCACCCCAGGTCTACCTGACACTGGAAAATTGTGTGTGATCACATTTAAACACATCATCCAGCTCTAGATAGACCTGCCCATCGCCTTCCAGATCAGCTCTGCATTAAAATATTAAAGTGTTAAAATAAGATTCCCTTATGAGATTTTTGTAATGGATCCTAGCAATAGCAAGCTCTGGATATTCTGATGGAAACCCAAGGCCTGCATCTTATGAACATTTACACACTCCCACACAAGCTCAGAAATGTCTGTGGACTGAGAAGGAATTTACCAAGCTCACTTTTCCATCAGCAGAACAGGAATTCACACACACAAACAGTTCTCAAACCCTAATTAACGTGAAATTTCACAGGGTTGGATGAAATTTGTAACATAAGACTTTTTTTTTTTTTAAAAGAAAGGACTAAAGCATGCATTGATACTTTAACTCCTTTAAACAGCAAAACACAAACTTTTCATCTTTGCAATACATTAAGATACATTGCAATACATCTGCAACATATTTGCAACACATAAGACGTTTCAGCAGATGATGTTAGTACCAACATGCATGTTTTATTTATGACTTTGGGGTAAAAATTTACCATTAAAATGCTGTGTTCTATAACCACATGAAAAAAAATAGTTTTAAGGGCCAATGTCTAAGTATTTGAGTTTTAAAATAACCCAAAAAATCTGTATTACTTATTCATTTTAAAGATTCTTATGTGTTTAATTCAGCTTTAACATAGAAACTTAGAAATAGTTCTCATGCATTTTTTAAACCAAGCTAGGCAGTTTGCAATCATAAACTTATTAATTTTTATTCTGTACACAGACATATAAATTAGGTCCAATTAAAGTAAGTGTTTTACTTGTTTTTTTCCTACCTAGTCATGCACTGAAAGGATGAGAACCAATTTCTATTGCTCTAAGTGCAAAATACAACACTATAAAAGATAACACTATAAAAGATTTAATCAGCTTTGTTGGAGTTTACAGTGTGTCAAAAAGATAAATATGGCAGGGCTTTGTGTTGTGCAGACACTGAGGACCCTATTTGATTGAGTATTGGCTCATAACTATAAAGTGACCTGGAATTTCTTTCATTTGGAACAAGAAATAACATATGTTGGTGTGTATACCACAGTAAATTCTCCATCTCTCACATCTGTGTGTCTTCCCTTCCTTAGTGATGAAAATAGGAGAACAGAACTTCAGATGGGCAAAAAATGAGAACAACTGGTAAAAGAATCCCGCATTGCTCACAGGAAATGTTAGATTAATAGTTCTTAGAGACTTCTAAAAGGCTTTGTAATGCTACAGGTGCTGCAGTTCAGAGAGAAAATTAGTTTCATGTGTTTACCAGTAAAAAACCTAAACAGCCTTGCCTGCTCATTTTAGTGCTCTTAGAATAATTCCAAAGAGGCATTATCCAATGTGGTTCAGTCCTGGCTGGATCAGCTTCCCCAACAAAACCCAAAGTTCCTCCTGATACCAGCAGGGTGGGAGCAGACAATGAGTCTGTGTCGGACGCAGCCATGTATTTTGTATTTTGTATTTTGGCCCTTTCAAGGCAGACCTTCCCCCATTATTGGGCAAGAACTAATGAAATTCATGGGGAAACTTCCAGCTCGTTCAGCTGCATTCCCTCTGAAACAAGATTCTGCTAGACTGAAGGCCAGGAACTCAAGATGTGATCCTTCCCCACCTGCCCAGAAGCTCCTGGAGCTTTCTGCAAGTGCCAACTGCAAAGAGCTGCAGTGCTCAGGGAGTGTCTGAAGCAATGCTTTAAAATGTCTTGTTCAGTTCAATTCTGTATGATCACGTTTGAAACAGAAACTGGCATTTCACCACTCACAGAATAGTCCAGAACACCGGAATTTCCAGGAACCCATGCCTGGCTTGTGGCAGAATCCTCACCAAGTGAGGTGGACCAGGGCACTAAGCCTGGCCAGGCTGAAGAAGGAAGAACAATTCCATGTGAAATTCGGAGAGAATACATTGGGGTTAAAAATATTATTTGCCTGCTGAGTTCTGCTCACCAGGGAGAGGCACGGGGACATTTTCCCCTCATCACCAACAGCACAGTTTCTCAGAGATGAGCATTTAGATTTTCACTGTTTATAGCACATTTTAAGCTTCCCACCACATCTTAGAAGAGCTGAACCCTTCAGAGGACTCAAGAGTAAAGGAAGTCCAGAAGTGAGGGGACTTTGACAGAGACAGGGAAATGAATGGAAACACCCAAAATGCTGGAAGACAATAACCAAAACCACGTTCAGCTTTCAATCTTTTACCATATCTGGAACCATTTTTTCTACAACTTATAATGCCAAAAAACCTATTCTCTAAATCTTCTATCTCTCTTCTTCTCTCTTTTTTAAAAAAATAGTGCTGCTAAGACATGAGATTCATAATTTCTGATTAAGGAAATCACTTCTATCATGGACAGCTTCAGAGACTGTTGACCCAGAAATCCAGCCTTTTCAACAAGGTCTAGCAGAGGTGCATGTCATGGAACAACATTAAAAAATTATACTCCAAGATGAAAAAACACCCTTTTGGTTTATTTAAAAAAAAACCAAAAAAACCCAAAAAAAAACCCAAAAAAAAACCCTCCCAAAACTTTCCCTGAATCCAAGCCCTTAATAAAACCCTGTGTATAACTTAAATCAGTGTTAAAAAGAAAAAATCAAAAAACAACAAAGTTTGTTATGAAATTATGAAATAAAATCAAACTTCTTCCATATAAATCTGTGAAATGGTATTAAAATTGCCAAGTAAAAAGGGCATAGAACAAACATATGTACACTGTTTTTAGAAAGTTTTTTATGTACCTGAACTAGAAGTTTATGGTAATAAACGAATTATTAGGTAAAATTTGTGTGTTGAAGGTAGAAATGAAGGAAAGCTTCTATTTTTAACAGGCATAAAAAACAGTTTATGGAAGCTATTTCGTCTCTTTTACAATAGGACTAGTGGTGGAATTTCCAGATAATTGCAAGTGAGTGTACTGAGCTGGACTGATGATTGCTGTTAAGACTATTTCCTCCAATATTGGGCTTTAACTGTCAAGACTCGAGATTTAAAACTGTATTCAGGTGACTAGTTGTAATGTTTTCGAATCTCAAACCCAAGAAAGTGTCAAAGTGCTTTATAAAGAAGATATATATTATGTTGGTTTTATATATAATATTCCAAACCTTAGAACGTGCTACTTTGTCAAAATGAAAGTCGAGTTTCTGTCTAAAACTTTTTATTTTTACTGTCTTGTGCTAACACACTGTGACTCAACAGCTAAAGTTCAATATGGACCAAAAAATACATATATATTCCTGTTCCTATATTTAGCAAATATTCTAAAGTTCTTATATAGATCCAGAAAAAAAAAATCAGATTTAGACAAAAACCCCCATATAATTGTCCTTGTAATGTCATGATGATTAAAAAGATATAATCCTTTATATTTTTGTTGAATATATAAGTGTTGAATACAGAGATAGTATCCCTCACACTGACTGACCTGCAGCAAACTGGCCTGGACCATGTTGGTATGGAAATTTTTTGGTATGCAGTTGGTATTTTCAAGTCCAACTTTGTCATGAGTCCTCCTCTTCCAGGAAAGGGATGACAAGAATGACATCAAACTGATTATTTTTCTACTCTCTATATATAAAAAAGCCCGTCCAAAAATTTAAGATGTGGTTCCAAAATATTCCCAGTGACTCAGTATTCAGTAATTCTTACTGAGGATCAGCAATGCCTAAAAAAATGGAAAGGCTCAGTGCAGCTGGGAGTAAGTGCTGCAATTTAAGTATCTTTAGAGCAGGGACATTTATTGTTCACTTAAAATAGAAAGTAGAAATTTTCCAGTGAAGTGACAGTATATAAGATATTGTTGGGGTACTGGTGTTTTTGAAGCCTACAGTGGTTGGCTAAATAATGACAGAAAGTCTATATTTGATAACTACAGAAGACACATGGGTGAGGCTGAGTGCTGTCAGAATCATTTATACCCTTTACAGACAGGTTTTAGGAGAAGGAGTTCATTTACTTGAATATAATTTCAAGAAATTCCTTTTTGTGGTTAGTGAACCTATCTGCTGTGCACTGGCATTTGGTGGAGCACAAAAGTCACTTTATTCTGATGAAAGCAGCTCGGAAAGAAAAGGCTGTAATATTCATATTTTACCTGAATGCATTCCTAAAGACTCTTAGGACACATATATTTAAAGGATTCAGTTTAGAGCCTGCTACATTGACAATGTTATCATATTAATCTCCATGGCTTGCCTTTTTGCTGTATATTTCTGGTTTAGAACCTAAAAAGTAACATATTTGTGTTCCTTTTCTTAGCACTGCTTAGTTTTCATCCATGCTCAACTCCTATTAACCTTAAGTAGCTTCCACAAGAGCAGGATGTGATTTTAGTTATCACCCATTCACATTTTTTTAACATCCAGCTTCTCACAGATAAATATCTTTTATTTCTTTCCTAAGCAAAGCAGTCAATGGTGTCCACCATAAAGCAAAAGATATTTTGCTTTAAAAAAAAAATTGTGAATATTTAATTTTCTGTCTGTTCATTACCTCTCACACCTTCAAAAATTTCTAGGTGTAGATGCAGAGCTCATAAAGCACGTGGGGTGAAACTAGGTGAAATTTGGACAACTAAATTCAATGCTAAGGCTGGAAAAGTCTCCTAAATTGGTGAGTGAAATTCATTTTCATTTCAAAGCACTGCTATGCAGAAGCACCTGAAGGAGCTGCAAAGGGAGGTGGTTGCACAACACACAGGAGCAGCGTGGAAGAGAGGAGAACTCAGCTGCCACAAACTAACTTCAAAATCATTAATTTCCCTTTATCATTAATTCCAGCTGGGATCAGCCCGGGCTTTGAGGGCAGAATCTGCATCAATAATGGCTCTTATTGCTCCAAGAGGAGATAGAATATCGTTTGTTATTTCCTGGGCAAAGACCTGAATGAATTGCAGGTTGAGAAGGTTGGAGTGAGGAGTTTGTACTGTCCTTTTGTGTTTGACTCAAGATTAGGGGCATTGGCACAATCTCCTTTTTCAGACCTCTCCCTTTGCTCCACAAACACCCTGCAGCAGTTTGCTCTGTGGAAATACCTAATTTTTATGAACAAAGCCTGTAGGGATCCAGTGTTGTGCCCAAATATCCATTTTTACCTTGTTAGTCTTGCTTTTGAAAAAAAGGAAAAATTTCAAGGCCTCTCCATAGCGAAACTTGCATTTGTCCTCTGACTAAAAACAGACACCAAAATCAATTGTGTTGGTTTTACTGTCCATTAGTGATGGTTGAGTTGCCCATTCTGAGATTTTTCTGATGTCCTTTAAGAAGATCAGTAGCTCGGATAGCATTTTATCCCCATTTTGCTGGTTCAAAAATGATGTTTCATTCCAGTGCCACTGAAATTTGTTTCAGCTTTAAAATAATGTAGGAATTTATTCTTTTTTTTTTTCTTCCTGATCTTTGACCCACATGTCTCAATTATAAAAAGTATAAATAAACAATGGAGTTGGAAGGAAGTATTTAAAATGTATCTTTTATTCATGCCCTTTCTCACAGAAGCTTTTTCCTTTTTTCCCATGCTAGAGATGATTAAAAAGGAGAAGTCTACACCATGAAGAATGGTCTCTGTCTCGGGGCCTCTTGACTACAACAAATATTTGAAAGGTGATGTTTCCCTTTCTCTCTGCTATTGTCCCTTGGATGCTTTTATGGAAAAAAAATGTTATATATATATATATATATATTCAATATGCTGTTTGGAGGATCTTTCTCCCATTTTTGTTATCTATGCCTCCTGGTGGTCATTGTTTTTTGATTTATTAAAAAAAAAAAATCCACTTTTAAGCACTTCTTTCGTCCTGACTCATGTTCTGCTATTCACATGTCTTTGCCTGACAGTCACTGGCTTTACCCTGGTGCATTTATTTTAAGCATTAAAAGAAAGCTATTGAGGCTGAGCTGACAATACCAAAGAATTGGCCCCATTTCTCCTAGCAAATACATTGCCTGCTTTTCAGATCTGTTCCTTGGAATCTTATTCCTCAACTTTGCTTGTCTCAGGCTTGCTTCAAGGTAATACTCTCTTTTCAGAGGAACAATAATGAGTAACCCTCCCAGCCTATGAGCTAGTATCCAAATAAATTTCAAGGCCTTTATTTTGCAGTTAAATAGAAGTGGGTTTTTTTCCCATTTACTTTCATAAGACAACAGTTGTGAGGCTCCTTGCTGCAGGCAGTGGCTCATGTATATATTAGTTTACAAAGTTTCTCTCCCTCACACTGCCTGCAGAGCAGCTACAGAATCCATCAGTCAGTGCTGACATCAAGGAGAAAATAAAATGAAAAATGGTATTTGCACGAATGTATCTGCATAGACAAAGAAATACCGGTAGCATAACCCAAGATCAGAGACAGAGAAAAAAAAAATCACAGAATGTTTTGGGTTGGAAGGGACCTTAAAAATCATTTAGCTCCAACCCTCCTGCTGTGGGGAGAGATGCCACCAAGAGAGAAGAAATCAGGCAACAGACACATGCAGCAAATGGGGGGAAAAATATAAAAACAAAGCCAACCCCCTCAAGATCTACATCTGCTATAACATTTTTGTGCACTTTTTTAAAGATCTACAGTGCTTGCTGAAAGGCTTTGATTGATGAGTAGGAAAATAGTTTCTCTCTTAATTTAAATGAGTTGAAAAAATAAGGTCTGACATATCTCTGTATTCAATGACTGTATTTGTATGTCCACAAATAGATAAATGGATCATTTATTCCCTTCCATGAAGGCATCTTTATGTGTTGGAAGATAAACAAGAGGGAGATTTGTAGAGCTCCATAAGAGTCCCCAACCCCTGTCAGTACTCACATTGTTTCCCTGTGTTTTACTGGTGTGCAGACACAACCAGCTATTACCTGAAAGATTTTCAGTCAGAGGTCTAAGTGAACTCCCTCAGTTCCCAGTTGAGCTTTTAGAGAAATAGCCATGGGTTCCAAGAAAAAAAAAGTCCTAGACTTAAGTGCCTCAAAGCAGAAATCCATTTTTAAGCTACTTAAAGTCTTGAGGTGTTCTGAGGTCTCAAAAACCCTTTGTTCTCAAGAAATTATTCAAAGTTTATGTCTTCAAATTCAGTTTATCAGATTATTGGAATCTGTGCATCCACTGCCAGGATTTGAACTGGTTTAAAAGGTGGATTTCAAGACAGGCACGGTGTTTTATTCATCTCTGGGCTCCTTTTTTGAGGGTTTATGTTACTTGCTGAGTGATTGCTGTGCTGAACATCCTCCTCCCTGTTCCACACGTTGACTTTTCCCCAGTTTTGAGCAGTGTACAGCGAGCTCTGCTTTCTGTGCCATGGGGATAATGGGATTCATGCTTGGCCTATTGTGCAGAACTGCCAATTTCGCTCCCACCCGGCTGTTTCATGGCATGACTTTTAATTCAGAGCAAATCTCTTCCTTTTCTGAACATGAACTGTGAATTATACAATTAGTGTCCTTTTATATCTGAAGAAAGAAATCTAAATGTTAACTAAATACAATTTTCCTCTTGATGTGTGTTCACAATGGTGGCTCAGTCTTCTTAGTCCACCGACCACACACTCTTAATAGTCCGTTTTTATTTTCCTTCAGACCTATTTCATCTCGCTTCTAAAACTCTATTTACTGCTAAGATTTTATTTTTTCTGAACACTTTTGCATCTTTGTTTTCATCAGCCTCAGTTAGTGCCTGTGCCACAGCAATTCCAGGGGGACTTTGCATTTTACCATCATTCCCTCATCTTCTAGAAAAGCAGATTTCCCAACAGAGCTCAGTAAAAGCAAAAGAGATTTTTTTGTAACAAAAGGTAGGCACTCTTTGGAATGATCCCCTTTGTCATTTATAGAACTTTACGGCTTTTTTAACTTGTCCTTTTTTAGTGAGAATTTTCCTAGGTTTTCTGTTGCTAATATTCATCAGCTGCTTTGCTATAACTTTTTTTTTTTTTTTATTTCAAAGTAGAAATGCAAAAGGAAGAATAATTTGGTTTTTGGTTTTTTGGTTTGCGAACACTGTCCACAAAATGCCGTAATCTAATGGAGTTATCTCAACTGGAGCTGGAGAAACACATGAACTTGAGTTATCCACATCTTTGATGAACAGTCATTGGATTATTCCATGCTTTCTGATTTCATAATTTGCCCAATAACATTTAATTAAAACTGGTATTTCCCATGCACAGTAACTACTGAAAAATTCAGCAGCTCCTGTTCACCACAGTCCATATATTCCAACACAACCACATAGCTCCTAACACACCAATGTCATTTTCTCTCTTGCACCAGTTCATATTTTTGAGGCTACACCCAAAGTGCCTTCACTGCTCATTACTGCAGCTCTAGGACAACCTTGGTAAGATCAGTAACTAAAATAATTTGGTTTTGCTTTGTTTTTAATAGGCAAGTTGAGACTCCTTCAGCCTGTAGCTTGAATTGTTCAGCATTTCAGATACCATCTGCTTGGTGCTGGACACCTGCCACAGACAGATAAATACTCGTAGAAAGAGATGTGGTTATTATTGCTTAATTCATCCTTTGGCTCTGGTTTATTTACACTGCAAGTCTTTCCTGCTTTATAACCATATTTACTGTTACTTGCAGGAAATCATCCTCTTTTAATAAAGTTTGGGGGGGGTTGTTTGTTTGGGGTGAGGGTTTTTTTGTTTTGTTTTGTTTTTGTTTGTTTGAGGGGTTTTTTTTTTCTTCGGGTTTTTTGGGGGGTTTTGTTTGTTTGGTGTTGTTTTGTTTTGGTTTGTTCTTTTAGTACAGCATCAAATGAACTTAAGAAAACAAATAATTTTCATAAGGGCTTGGAACCCTTTACTTCCTATCACTTCTGATACAAGAGCAGGTGCTGTTATCAACTTTTAGACCAAGAACAAGTGGTGCTCCAAGAGTTATTCCAGCCTTGACAGACAACTCCAGCTCCCAGCCCCTCACAGACACATTAGGACTCAGTGAAATGAAAAGCAGTTTTCAATGGGGAGAAGTTGATTTTATGCCTGAGATGAACTTGCCAAAACTGCCTCATGAAGAAAGGAGTATTGTTTTTCCTTCCAAGTGTTGAAAATTACTTAAAACAAAAAGATGTTTTTCTGCTTTCTCTCAGTTGTTTTTTTTTGTTGTTGTTGTTGTTTTGTTTTTTTTATGGAAGGTATTTCTTCCAATCTCAGCCTGTTGGAAAGCCAAGGCACAGTCATGTGTATGCACTCGCAGAGCTGGCAGTCAAATTCTCCTCAATTCTCGTTATGCCTTCTAAGAGTTTCCCAGCAGAAAGGTGATTAAACCCCTTCTCCCTTCCCCTGTGCAATTCTGCAGGCACCGTGCCTCCTGTTTTCTTTTGTGTTTTCTTTACAGGAAATTGGTAGGAGCAGAATCCAGCAGTGTGGAGATGCTGGGAAGTCAGGGCAATCTCCGACATCTCTCGAGCATGGCTGAGTTTGATCGTGTTCATCCTGGAACTCAACAGTGCATCCCATGTTACAGGAATGGATTATCACTTCTGATTCGTGTAAGTGTCTTCAATTCAGCCAAGCATGCCATCTTTCAAACCCACATCATTTTTTTTTTCTCGGTGGCAAAGCTGTAATCACCAGTTCCATCCTTAGATGAACTTTTTTTTAAGCAAGACTTCTTGTTTGAAGGCTGCATTGTCACAACAAACTTCAAAAGTTAAAGCAGGAAATATGAATTTCTTTATAGTCACTGAAGTTGTGATGGAATTTAATCCTTTACAAGCTGCTTTTCTGGGTCCTATCTCTCTTTTTCACCTAGATCTCCCTGTGCCTTCTCAAAAGTGGATTTGGTTGGTTTTTTTTTCTCTTGACCTAAAGTGATTTACAACTTATCTGTGTTCAACCACTGGGAAGACTGCTTGAGTGGCTTGACATCCAGCTGGAGATGTCTCTGTCACCTGTGACCTGGGGACAGCTGTTGACACGCACAGAGATTCAAATGATTGTCAGATCTGACTGTAATCACTCCTTGGTAGAGCTTCAGTGAGCTGCTGAGCACACACAAGCTCAGGAGAACAACTCTCTCAGCTCTGACATTTATTCCTTAGGCCAGCATAACAATCAGGCTTTGACCCCATTTTGGGGCTTGATACTAGATAACCCTGAATAAAAACAGTAAAGAGGGGGGGGAAAAAATCAAACCTTGCCCTTCCCTCATCTAAACCCCACATCTTCACCAACAAACAAAAGATAAATAAAAGCAAACTAAAAATTAAAAAAAAAACCAAAAAAACCAAAAAAACACAAAAGTGAGACGACCTTTATAGATAAGATGCCTCTGATCAAACTTCTTAGTAAGTCAAAATTATTCCAGACTGTGACAGGACTATGAGATTTGATTCTCATTGAGTTCATTAACCCAATTTTATCAAAACCCATGTGCATCTGACACAAAATGAGCAAGGCAAACATTAATCCTTGCAAAATACAAAGTGTCAGTGCAGAGCAAGATGTCAGAATGGTCTGGAGGATGCGGGATGAGTCCTGTCCACACTGTTAAACTGGTGGGAAAGTTGGGAGAAAGGCAGGTACAGGTGGGATGTTTGGTTACTTGTCCCATTAGCTGAGTTTTTGCCAGAGGAAGCAGCTTTGTGAAAGGAAGGGAGAGCACAGAATGGATAAAGAAGCACACCCAGCATTGATTTTTCTCTTTCTGCTTCAACTGAGGCATGAAGAAAGCATGTGAAAACATCATTCTACACTTACAGAGACTTCAAAAAGAGAAAAGGCAAATGTCAGCAAAAAGATACAATATAATGTATGTGGAATCATTTCAAGAAATCAGAAAGAACAGGAAGGTTGAAGAACAGTAATTACATTTAGAACAGAAAAAAGCTTTGAGAGCACTGGGTTTGATAAGTGTTTCAGTGGATACTTCTTCAAGAACAACAGCTGCTTTTATGCTGCTGACCCTTTAATGAAAAGCTACCAACTTTTCGTGAGAGAAATCTTTTCTGTTACTAAGTCACTCAGCAAAAGCCACTCCTCGTGTATTTGTAACTGTTTTTGCGGGGTTTTTTAATGCTTTTTGTAAAGACAAACCTGATCTGGGTTCTTGGCAGAAAACAAAACCATTTCTCTGATCAATCATTGTAATCAAATGAGAAAAGTCAGGAGCTGGGAGAAAAACAAAAATACCATCAGACATCCAAAAAAGCCAGAGTGAAGTAGCAAGTAGAAGACACAGAAACAAAATACCTCTGTGACGGCCTGAATAATTATTCTACTTATTCTGAACTACTTAAAAAAAGTTAAAAATTACAACTTCCCAGTTTGAAACAACATACACAACTGCTGGACAAAAATTCACACCCATGTGGAACACACAGACTAGAACTGAACACCTGCAGAACCACAGCACATTTACCTTTAAATTAAATGTTGCTACTGAAGGTTTATAATAAAAGGTACAATTGACTTTATTTTAATTCTTAGGGAACAAAAGCTTTCTACACTAACCTCACACATGAAATAAGGACAACATAGTTTAACATATTTACAATACTCACTGTTGCCACCTGCTTCAAATAAAATACTTACTGTACTATGGCACCCTCTAACTCCCTCCAGAAATGCAAATAATTGTACAAATCATCCAGAAATATTAATGGGAAAATGTGAAAGACTGATTTCAATAAAATCTTCCAACAAGGTGCAGATGGAGATTTCAACACGAGCTTTACTCCAGCCCCGGAATTCCAGGAGGAGTTGTCAATATTGGTTGGTCCTTCTCATTTTTCTGAATTATATATTTAGCTTCATTTAACATAACCAATGAGGCTTTAATTTGGGAAACATCAGATGAGGGTTCCCAAGGGTATGTTGATGGAGAGTACGTAAATTATTAAATTCAAGTAATCAAATATAAAGGAAAAGCAAAAAAAAAAAACCTGCTAGACCATGTATAATTAACTGCATACTGAGAGCACACACAATACATCTTTGGGTAATTTGCTTATTAGGCTCATAATTGAATTTTTTCTTCTGTTTAGGACTATTAATATTCTCTAACCTTTCTGTAAAACACCTGATGTTCTTTATTCCAGACTTCCAAGTGGGATGCTGAGAGGCTAATCCAGCTCACATCAATATAATTACGTGGAGATTGCGTGGCTGCATTAGTTAATATTTGTTCTTTATTTATTCATAGCAACATAAATCACGAAGAAGTTCACAGAAATCAAGGATATTATCAGGCTATAAAATAGATGGAGGTAAGGATGACCTACACCATTAAAACTGAGGCTCATTGTGGCTGCTCTTCAAGTGGGAAGAATTGATGGATGACAGGGGGATTATTTCCCAGGAGTGAAGTATCCCAGGAATACAGAATTTTTACCTGGCTGTAATGATCATATTTAGTCATTACTCAAAATCAGATTAATCATTAATGCAATGCACTTGGCCAGCACACACCTCTTACTGGCCATTGGAGTATTTATGCATCCCAAGGTGCTGCACAATTATTTCCTGAATTCCAGTGACATTCCTGCCCTGATCTGATCTCTCCTCAATCAAACCAGCTGTGAATATCAGGTAACAGAGCTGTTCTTATCATTCCCTTTGCACAGTTTTGTGAATGAAAGCATGGAATTCTTATTGTGGCAAAGTGAAAATAAAGCCAAAATGAGAAAATAAATTTAAAAAAAATCATGGGTCTTCTTGCAACTTGGACCAGCAAAAAAACTTGCAATATTTGCTTTGCTCTAATTGCTGATATATCATGACATTTTTACTTAAACTAAAGATCAAATGAAGGTTATTTGCAGTAATTAAAGCTGTGGTCTCCAAGCGTGGGAAAAAATGTGTATTGCTGGAGGAATTCCTTCCAACATCCCTTTGCTGTTTGCTGTTCATTCTGTGGCTCCACAAGTGGAGTAAGCAGCTCAACATCCACCCCATATTTGAGACTGGAGAAAGATTCTGTACACTAGAATTCAGATTAACAAGATATGTAGAAACACAAAAATACAAACAAACCCCAAACAAACAAACAAAATCCCCCTCTATCCTCCTTGCACCCTCACTGCCATTCCTATCTCCCAATTTTTGTAAAACCTCTTCTGTATGATCATCACAAAATGTCAGTAAATTAAGGAACTATGTAAGTTTGTACTGTTTCAACAGAATCTCTCTCTATTTAAATGAATGCAGAAGGAAAGGGTCCAAAATTGCCAGGGCAGAAAGAACTAGTTTTGAAAAACTGCTAATATTTCTATGGTGAACTTCCAGGGGATTGGAAAACCTCTTTTATTTACTTAAGAAGTGCACCATAAACCTTTTTTCTTTTCATTTAGTAAAAATTTAACCTCATTAACGAGACACTAAGTAAAAGTAGCAAGGTGATATTTTCTAATGATATTTTCAAGTGCATGTTGATTTTCAGTCTATACTCGCTCACACAATTTTTTTAACCACTTTTAAATACAGTTCATGTCGCTGAAATCTAAGAAACTTCTCTGCTGAGTATCCACAAAGTAATAGATAACTCAAATTTATATCCATGTACACAGTGACACAAGATTCATCAAAGTCTCACTTCTTGCTTATTTTTCTTAATTCAAGTTAGAGACACTGAGACAGGAAGCTTTTTCTGACATTGGTAGCTGTCAAAAAGCTCTTCTAAAAAAAGAACCTGGGAGACAGTGCTGCATTTTAATTTCCATCTGATTTCAAAACAAGATATTTTTCTGTCCTACAGGCAAATTACTTGAGAACACAATGGTGTGAATGTGCCATTGTTTCAGCCTGATAAATGCTCTGCTTCCAGCTCCTTTTTCCACTCCTGTGCTTTGGCTTTGGTGTTTAGTCTCTGTTGCTTTTGCTAATCCTCCTTCACCTTCAGTATTTCTCACATACTCCTGCTTTGGTCCTCTACTCTTAGATGTGATGTGGTTTTAGTTTGATTTTTTTTTCCACCACCTACGTTTTTTCCACCATCTACTTTCTTCTTCAATATATGACCAATATAAGACTTTTTCTCTCAATACTCTTGATTGCTCCTTAGTTTTTTCCTCTTACTTTCTACAACAGAAGCTTTAATCCAAGTCCTGGCAGTATCTTGACTCAGTTTGTATTGAGGAACATATTTCAAGACCATTACAGCCCAGTTACAAAGTCCATATTAAATTTATCTAAAATGCACTAAGGGCTAAATAGAAAATTCTTCACAGGTAGGCTCTTGACTTATATGGATAATTCTGTGTGAATAAACTCAAAAAGGATTCAAAAATTTCTTCTTGTCTTGAAGAAACTCTAAAAATTTCATCTGTCAGTATTCATCTCTCATTTTACAGCTTTTTTTTTTCCTCTCAAACATCAATCTGAAAAGCATTTGGTCTTCACAAGAGTTTGCAGAAAGAAAAAAAAAAAAAAAACCAAAAAACTTCTGCATCTTTTCAGTGTTTTCTAAAAAAAAATTTGTTCAACAACTTTAAGATGCTCTTTATCTTCCTTCAATTCCTAAAAGTGTGGGATTTCACAGGAATTAAAACTCTATTCACAGTTCATTACTTTGCCAACTAACAGCGTTAATTGGTCAAATAATTATTTGCTAGGAACGTTTCAGCCAATTATCTTGAAGTATGCTGCTGGGGGAGAGGGAGGGTTGTTTGTCAAGAGGATGCAGCTGCCAAACACATTCCACATAATCATAAAATAATCTGTGTCGGGATAGGCTGAGGAACACTTCTTTTGTGATGCTTTTTTTGTTAAAAGGAATCTAAAGGAATCCCTATGCCAACTCTTGCTTTTATCCAAACTTCCCAGGAACTTTTAATATTAGGAGAAAAAAAAAAAAATTAAAACAAAAAACTCTAAAAAACCTCTATGGGAGGCAGTCCTACTACAGTAGAGAAAAGCGAGAGAAAAGATCTGTTTAACCTCTGTGTCCTGCAGCACCAAAGAGCTGTAATTGCACCACAACTGCGCTGTCCACGGGAGAACAGAGAAATTCTCAGCACCTGGTTACAACCAGAATTAAATTTCTTTAGAATAGGACCCATCTATAGTGGCAACACAAGCTTATCTCTGCAGCTTTGTTTACTTTTCCCATTGATTTAGATCCAGAAGATTGCACTTCTTTCAGTGATAAACTCCTGAACAATGGAGGCGCAGTATTTATCCCATTTTGTGCCGTCTTTTCAAAAACTCATAAATCTTTTTATTACAAGCACACCTTCAAAATGCTACTGATTTCCTGAGAGGTGCCCCTCAGTCACGTTTCATGAGACAAGTAGAATATGAAGGTTCAGATTTAAAGAAAAAAACAACGCTCCAGTTCTCAACTTTGAAAATATTAAGATTTTGTCAAGGAATAATGGGGGGGAAACCAATCAGAAGTGTATATACCAATTCCAAAAGACAATTTGCTCATCATTTGCTCTACTCTGGGCTTCTGTGGGGAAGTTCTCCTAAATGACAATAATTTGACTGGCAAATTGTAGAGCTGCAAAAGCTCATCTTTGGCATCTCCATTAAAAGGCTTTCAGCTACTCCTTAGCTCACTGAATGTAGTTTTATTTTGTTTACTTTTGGCTGTAATTGCGTGCAATTTGTAATTGTGTCTTCCCTGTAATTACACATGCCACTTTTCCTAGTGAAAAAATGATGCAGCAACGTGGCAGTCTAAAGATACATGTGGTGAAAACTGTCAGATTTTCACTACTGCATGTTTTTGATGTGTATAGGTGTCATGGAAAAGAATGAAGACCTAGCAGTGCACACAGATCAAAGCTGCTCCGTTTTGCAATGGAAATCTAAACATGCATTGAAATTCTTTTCATCTTAATGATCATAGTGTAATAAATACTTTGCTAAATGAAAACCCTTTCATTGTTTCAAATTATTTTTTTTTCAGATAACTGTGTAGACTCACAACACTATAATTAGCTGAAACAGAGATGTTTTCCAAACTTCTATAAGGTGCCCAGTGATCCACAAGGGTTATATACACAGTGCAGCATTTCATATGCTGTATTTCATTAATGTCTAAAAATAGGGCTAAAATGCCCAAGTTTTTAGTCACGAAATGGATGCTTTTGATAATCCTTTCAGAAATAAATGGAAGAACCCTTTTGTTTATACGGAAATGGGGACAAGTTATATAGCAGAATTGTATAGTAGAAACAGATGTTCAATGAAGTTCACAGAAATGAAAACATAATCCAGAGTTTAAGAATTCCAAACCTAAACAATCCAGAATTCGACCCTGAACTAAGATTACTGCAACTGTGGATGAGAAATGATGAGAAACTAGAGGAAATCCTCATTGTTCTTCCCTCAGGAGATGAAGAGAAGACAACACTCTAAATGCCAGCTCATTAAAAGCATTTTGATTCCTTTAGGATCAACGTTAACAAAAGCAAAGTGATAGAATAATACGTCTCAAGCAAGTGGCCACACTGACAACATTTCAGTCACTTGGATAAACAGCTGCAATTTTATCAGCAGCATTCCTAACACTGCATACAAAAAGGCATGAAACCCACTAACTACCAACAGCGTGTTCGTTGGTGTGTGTGCTGTAGCCTAAATGTTCTCCTCCTCCATGTGCACATGGAAATTTGGAAAACACGGATTAAATGGCTGGTTCTGCTCACGAGTCACTGGCCACGTTTGTGTGATGACAGCTAAATTACAGTTTATCTGTCTCATCACAGTCACTCACTGTGTGTGTGTGGATATCTGGGTGCAAAAAACACTTCATTGCCCAAGGATAATGCACAGGGGTTAAGCTTTCACATGTTACTCTCAAAAGTGATGGAATTTCCATACAGTTTTTGCTGCTCCTTTGACAAGCAGTAACTTCCTGAACTATTGCAATTTGTGAATGTGACCACGTTCTGACCAGCCCACCCAACAGACTTCCTTCTGTCCTCATTTTACAGGTAAAACAATTGAAACATTACACTACAACGGTGACATCGCACTACAATTCTTTATCTCAAATCTGCCCCTGCTGTCCCCAGTTTACAGCCAGGCTTCAGTCATCTTCCATATTTTGCCTTTTCATAACGATTTTTTATGATCTTTTTAGTACTGCAATAATTGTAATATATGTGTGTGTAGATCATTGTGGGAAGCAAAACTATTAAGAAATTTTACTAAAATAAAGCATGTCGGGTATTAGAGGAGCTTTGCTGATGCAACTTTTATTATTTTCCAATTTTATTCATATATTTTATCCCTCCCAACCCCAATTGTTATTCGGAGCAGAGTTTTGTAATGCTGTGCACAACCTTTTACTGTCTCCATCAGCAGCTGGAAACATTCAGAATGGGTAAATATAAAAATGCAGATGAATTTCTAGGCGGTGCAAGCCTATCAGTCTCTAACATTTCCATTGGTCAGTTATTTCTGGTGACTGGGGAGGTGGAGGGAAAGAATGAAAAAGCCAAGCCTTATTCAAATGCCTGAGAATATTCCCTTCAAAAACAATCTCAAATTATTTCTCCATCAGCATTTCAACTGATCTCATGGAACAAATCTTTTTTCTGATTCCTCTGTCATCAGGTGAGGATGAGAACAGCAGATGTGATGGACAGTGAGCATTCCTGGGGCAGGCAGGAGAGGAGCCCAGGAGTTTCCTGATAACCTGCTGGGCTCCAGCCCCACTTCCCATCCTGTCCTTTGTACCACCTGCCTGTGAGCTGGGCATAGTTCCAATACTCCTGCTGATGAGCTGAAATGAAGCTATCCCTAGTCTGACACCCTTTTCAGCTGGCTGTCCCTCCCTGGCAGAGAGCATCACTGCTGGGGCTGTTACTGCCCACTGGAGAGTGTTTGATCCCACTCAGAGGTGGGGCTGTACTCAGGGAATACCCTTGTCCACATGTATTACTTATGGATGCTACCTCTAAAAGTTGTGTTTTGCACCAATGAAAAACATTTAACATTTCCTCTGAGTACTTGCTCACCTACATTCTAAAATCTGACATTATAAGAAAAAACAAACAAACAAACCAAACCAAACCAAAACAACCCCATGCATGAAGCTATTGTTTAAATATATCCAAGTTTTTATCCCATACTAAAATATAGTCTAGTGGACCTAAAAACAGAAATAAGCTTTTCTACATCACATTATGGGTGTTTGGCATTCCATCCCCAGCCACCTGTGGTGCCTTTCTCAGAGCATTCTTTTGTAATTGTGGATTTGCAGATTTCAGAGTCTGTAACCAACATCACAGAATGGTTTGGGTTAGATGGGACCTTAAAGCTCATCCCATTGCACCTCCTGCAGTCCTGCAGGGACACCTCCCACCATCCCAGGTTGTCCCAGACCTGCCCAACCTGGCCTTAGACACTTCCAAGGTCATCCCCAACCTCACTGATCTACCTCAGTCAGGGCCCTGCCACCCTTACAATAAAGAATTTCTTCCTGAAATACGATCTGGAATATTTGAAATCTGGATAATTGAGACAAAATTTGTGTGTTGCTTCTCTTCCACACCAACAAACCCACTGTGGGGTGAACTAGCTCTTCTCCAGCATGTTCTACTGCTGCAGATGGCCACAATCTACTGGAGATCCCCATTAAAAATCAGTTTGCAAAAAAATTATCACAAGACTTTATTTCCTGAGTTTCCTGCAGGCACAGACACGTGCAGCTGTGACTGTGGGGGTACCAATGGAAAACAGGAGCTGCTTGTACTGTATATATTTTTCATTTAAACTCACTAATTCTTCAGAAGGCTTATTATGTCAAAATAAAAGTGTTAGTATCATTTATATCCTTCTGAGAAATATATTACCTTATACATCAAGAAAACTAATTAGAGCCAAGAACATTGTTCTCTGGTCCTTTCTAAATCGTACACAACCTTTTTATTGGCACAGTGAATTGTCCCTGGTTGAAAGTGATGATTCCTTCAGAGCCAAACACTTAAATCTTTATTTAATAGTGGAGCAAGCCCTGAAGAAACAATATTCCCATGTGTCAAAGTAGGGTAGTTTTGAAAATCCAACCTTCTGCAGAAACAGATTTCAGTTATACTTCTTTCATGCTTAAAAAGTTAATGCAATTACCTCATTGACTGATTTTCCATCTAGCATATAACTATGGAATGTATAACAATTTCAATATAAACGTAGCTGGCCATAACAAAAAAGAAAAAAAAAAATACTTGAGAAATAAAACACTGCAAATCATTGCTTAATTGACTCACAAATGTCACTAGCTCCAACCATGTCACAGCAATGACAAGTTACTATGGAAACTAATGTATAAATTATGTTTTAGAATAATTAAAGTGCGCATTACTTCACATTGCAGCATTTAACAGGGTTATGTGGAAACAAACCATCTTGCACAGAGCCATCCACCACCCCAGAGCTGACTCCTGAACCCCACGGAAATGAGGAAGGATTCATTTTCCTGTCAATGATACTCAAGACCTGAGCTAGCTACACTTGTGCTCTTTGAGAGGAGCCATCATTGTGTTTTGTGTCTCCATCAGGCACAGAACTAAATGCAGAATTCACAAGATGAGTATTTTATTTCTTCTTTTTCCCAGGGAGACAAGGGCAAAGCACACTGGAAGGAGGGAGACAATCCTGTTGGATGCTCTGAACATTAGTGATGGAAAACAATTCTGAAGTGGATGTCGATGCAAATGCATCCTCCTGATCTGTGTCTTCACAGACAGCAGCAAAGTAATTCATTGTTTGCCCTCACATGTTAACACTGTGATAAGCAAATGAGAAAAAAGAATAGGGGGAAAAAAAAAATGAAAAACATTCCAGCAAATTATTTTCCCCAAAGATCAAATCCTTTGTTCTGCAGAGCATGTCAGTGTATCTGCAGAGGGATTCATGACAGGGGAGGGAGTTAATTGCCTTGTGAGTCCAAGTTCATAGAAATTTCTGCTGAATAAATAATGTGGAAATAAGAATATTAAATAGTTCATGATTTCCTAATTCACCTTAATTTGTGCTCATTTGCCAGAGCTGGATGTGTTCTGCTCCTGAGCTGAGGAAGGAGTGCACGAACCCTTCCCTTGCCTTGGAGGGGAGGGCTGGGCCAGGGGAGCTCCCAAATTCCCTGGTAATTCTGCACCCCTCGGGCTTTCCTGGCTGGGATAAACCACAGCTCAGGTGTGAACCCCTCAGAGCCTGAGGGATCCCCAAAATCCTTGTCCCAGCACTAGGAGGGCACTGACTGACTTCTCACCTCACACCTTGTTCTGAGGGAAAACAATAAAAACCAGCTTTTTGTGGCACTGACTCTCAAAAAGAATAAAAAATAACTTCAGTAGAATTTGATTCTTCATCATTTTGGGCAGTGCCATGTCTCTTCTTCCAAATGACAAATGTGCTTCATGCCTGCCTCTTCTCTCCACAGCTAGTAAAAGAAGTGAAGTAATTAAAAATATTTCATAATTCAGATAATTTTTGCTTTTGGGAAGGAGCATCCAGTCTCCTGTGACCTGCACATTTTATTTTTTCTATTTTGACTAATTAAAATCCTACTCACTAATAAAGAAATAAATATTTCTTTTTCTAAGAAAAGAAGTGGTGCTGTGGCTTGGTTTTAATACAATATTTGTGCCCAGTGATTCAGACAGGGCCTGAAACTCAGGATTGCTTGGTTCTACTCACAGTCCTAACTCAAGGAAAAAATACTGGTTTTGCGCACTTTTGCTTTTCCTTAATATTACTTCCATGGTTTTAATAGTTATCTTCAACATCACAATTAATTCTGTGTATATAACATTTGAACTACCCCACTGAGAGGTGCTGTATAAGTGTTATTCAACCTTGAGTTCATTATTAAGTCTCATCATCAGAATAATTGGATAATCTCATTTATACTCAGTCCTCACCAAAATATTAATCATTCAGAAGGTTAGAAACATTATTAATACCAAATCTCTTTACTTTTTCACCTTTACAATGGGAAAAAAAATGAGGGGGGATAAAAAGAGGGGGAAAAAAAGAGCTTTTTGAAGAGAGGTGTACGTTATTAATTCTCACCTGGCCAGGAACAGCTCCACAAAACAACTGGCTCTCCATAACACCATTCCAGACAGCTTTGTGTTGTGAGAGCTGCTGGCTCGGAACACATTTCAGGGACAGGGAATCATGCTTTGACACTCATTTGCCATTTCTCATTGCTGGGAATTTATCTGAGAAAGACAATTTATCAAAACAGCTTTTTTTTGTTGTTTGTTTTAGCTTAAAGTGAGCAAGTTTCCTAAGAAAACATTGAATTTTGCTGTTCAAAAGAGAGTGCTACTCCACTGGTGAAAAAGAGTTTGGAAAATTGGCTTCTAACAGCAATGGGAAATGTTCCTCAAAGGAAAGCCTAGCAGGACTTTCTTCTTCCTACTGTCTTGGGGTCTGCACAATGTCACATTTTAACTGCTAAATATTGAATTTTCTCAATTTTCTTTCCCCCCATATAAATTGATTACGGAAAACTTCATTTAGAGATGGATTGAGAGTTTCTAAACGAGTTAAAATTCTGTTTCACTATATTCTAAATTTAATCATGAAGGCTAAATTTATATAGAACAATCCTTCAGAGTCAAGTCATTATCATAATGGGAGCTCGGTAAAAACCCAGATTAAAAAAAAAATTGCTAAGGGAACCCTTTTTTTTTTTGTTGTTTTTCTCTATGTAAACAAATAACCACAATCCAAATATCCCCCAAAGTAAAATCAATGCAAGGCACTACAAAAATTAAAGTATTTCTCTTCATTTCTTTTCTTTTTGAGGACTAATGAACGACCTACATGCGACAGATCACACTCATAGACCTCACTAGCAGGAGCACTATTACAGCAATTAGTGGGTTATTAGTATTTACATAAAACAGAAGTTGGTAGAGACAGAATGAGACTCCCAACCTTAGAAAACTGGTGGAAATTTTATCAAAAAAAAAGAACTAACAAACACATGATAAAGTAATTAATAAGATAGACAGAGGAAGCTAAAAAAAGACACAGAATTAAAGTAGAAATAAAGGATCTCTCAAGTTTATACAGGCCTATTAAGAAGGTGAAAAACTTCTGGAAAAGAATAATGTATATAACTTACATCTATATGATAACATTTTTACTAGAGTCTCTTACCTAAATATCTTAAAATAACTGTACCATCATGAGGTAAGAGAGAAGGTCATCCTGTGAATTAAAGAGTCTCTAAAAGATTAAATGCCAGAATTTTTGTTTTTCCCCCCTGTAACAGATGTAGGTTGTTTCAAGGATCAGGGCTCAGAGCTGTGATATTCAACATTTAAGTCAATGTGGCAAAGGTTTGTACATAAGTTTGATGGAAAAGGCACAGACAACACAGAGCGGGGATAAAATGGCAGATCCATCTCAATGGCAGCACAGAAGTAAAAATAACCCAACCCAGAGCAATAATAAACCCTAGATAAGACATTGCCACTCATACAAGACATCTGCTGTCGTGTCAGACAGTTCCCTAAAAGCGTCAGCTTGATGCTCAGTCGATCTCAAAAAGGCAAACAGAAAACTATTAAGAATATCTCAAAGCCATCATCAGGCCACTGTGTAAATTCACAATGTATGGCTGGAATTTTCCATCCAATCCCAGGCATCTCACCCCAGGAAAGCCTTAAGGCAGAACTATGGGAAAATAAAAACAACAAAACCCAAAAAACCCCACCAAAACAAACAAACAAAAACAAAACAAAACAAAATTTAAATTTACTTTACAGAAGTTTCTAAATAAGAAAAAAAACCACATGTGCAATGGAAAGGGGAGAAAAAAACTACAAGTAGAGCAAAATTTTTCAGAGCAATAAAGAAACACAAAACCAGACAAAATAAAACACCAAATCATATGAGGACATTAAAAAATATGTATTTTTCATGTGTTTCAAAGAAACAAAAGGGGATAAATTGAAACATAATCTTATAAAACGACCACCTGAAATCATAGTTTTGCAACAGTGTTGAGGATTTGACTGAAGTCAACGTGGTCAGGGCAAAATCTGCCATTGCCAACCAGTTCAGGATGGTGCAGACACAAACCCCAGCTCAGAAGGGATTTTTCTTCGTCTTTATTGGTTTAAATCTGTGAAGTGTCTCAAGGTTGGATGTGTCTCCCTGTGCCCTGGATGATTTATGTTTCCCTACTGGCCACTTTCCAGAAGACTTTATTGAATTGGTTGGGCCCTTGGATTCTCCATCTCAGAAATTTTTATGCTTCTGAATCCTTAAGCTTATTTATTGTTAATGCACACCTGATCCAATTAAACTTTGATTTAGCTACTCTTTTATTTAATATTGGGTAGGAGTTATCCAGTTGAAATACCTCTTTATAACAGTTTGTTACAAAGTTATTTCCAAGTACCACACTTTTTTTTTCCCCCTTCCTTATTTTCCATTTATTTTTTGTGGTTGCATTCTCACAGCTTTAAAAAAAAATATTTAAACAGCAAGACAGAATTTAAACCAGTGTGAACCTCCTCACACAGAACTATTAGCTAACCCAGAGCTGCAAATTGGTTGGAAATTTGCTGTACTGCAGAAAGTGAAAGACAAGCCCATGGCAAAGGTCAAGGACTGAAATAAACAGGCAGAGATTCTGTCTGTCTGTGGACAGTAATATCTGGACTTTTTCTCCAAAACAACAACTTACCCAGCAAATTGCTAAATTGCTGCCATTCAAGGCAGGCAGGACTCAGAAAATACACTGGGACTGCAGTTTGGAATATCTGCTCCTGCTCTCCCTCTGATCCCCAGGCTTGGCTGTCCCCTCCTCTGTGCCAACACTGGCACTTGAGATTCACGACTGCACAGAGAGCTGGAGCAGGCCAAAATTATCCCAAATAATGGAAAATCACAGCCTTGCAGAGGGATCAGCTCCAACACCAGAGTGATCCCAAATAATGGAAAAGCACAGCCTGCAGACAGATCAGCTCCCAACACCCAGAGTTATCCCAAATTATGGAAAAGCACAGCCTGCAGAGGGATCAGCTCCCAACACCCAGAGTTATCCCAAATAATGGAAAAGCACAGCCTGCAGAGGGATCAGCTCCCAACACCCAGAGTGATCCCAAATTATGGAAAAGCACAGCCTGCAGAGGGATCAGCTCCCAACATGGCTCACTCTGCTCATGGGTAGATTCTAAGTGACAGCAGTGAAGGAAACCACAGAAACTGCTGCTGGAGGAACCATATGCAAATAGTCTGACTCAATCTATTTTTATCATCATCATCAACATTGTTATTCAGCATAAAACAAGAGCAAGTTATGTAACTTCCATAATATCTTATTTCCACTAAAAAGTCCTTACTAAAGAGGAAAAAGCTGGAGTTTTCCTCATCTTTTCAGAGGACTATTCACTTCTCTCCACAAAGATACTTGTCCAGAGAGATTTAAAATGCTTTCAGTCCCATGGATAAATAAAGACCTGCCAGCAGTACAAGGAGATTCTAATGGATTATCATTAGGAACATGTCCAGCTACAGAAAAATAATTGAATTGGTCAGTGAGCAGCTCTGCTTCCTGTGTGCTGCCATTAGGAAGGCACAGGAGAAGCAGAAGAATGTGCTGTTGTTAAAGAACCATGTCAGGTTCTGTACTCTCAGCATTATTAGCAGACCAGATCTTGTAAAATCCCAGCTGTTAGGCAGCTAAATGTGATGTAACACTGGTACTCCCCCTGCATGGCACCTCTGGAAGGATTTTCTGGGGTGGGATGCAGGCTCAGAGTTTGAGTTTGAGCTCTAGAGCCCCGTCCTGAAATGGGAGAAATGACTCTTCCAACATGACAAGCCATGGGCTACCAGAATAAACAATAACTCCTTAAATCTATTTTTTAACCTTTATTTTTAGACAAAGAACACCAACACACAAGTAATTAAACCCTTGCAAGGCTGTGCAAATACTTTACCGTAGCATTTTAGTATTTCAAAACCTATGGTTGGTCGAAATTGAGAAAAATGAAGTGTTTTGAATGGTTACCCAGAACTGGCAGGTTGAAATACTATTTTCAAAGTTATACTCACACTCCTTCCTTTCAACATTGGTATTTGAGAGGAATATAAAGCCCATCACAGCTCCTGCCCAAGGTTCTGCTCTCCGTGTTTAGAACATTCACAGTCATTTTAGATGATTTCAGCACAGTTCTTACCCGGCATTTTGCAAAGTCCTTCTTCCCCTTCCCCTCTTCACCCAAAACAATCAAACTGACAGATCTCTGAAAATATTTTGGCTGTACAAAGCCAACAAGCCCTACATGTAATGTTTGCTGCTCACCAGCACCTTGTCACGTCAGAGAAACAGATGTTTCCCTGCTTCCCTTCTGACAAGTGTGTACAATGTGCAGCAAACCTCCCTCTCCCCTCCTTGGCACCAGCCACACTGTCAGTCATGAGCACAAAGTATTTAATCAGCTCCAAACAAACCTCCCAGACACCAGCGAGGCTGAGGAATAACAGGAGTGCCTCAAAAGGGGATGCAATCCTTTCAAAAATAATCATCTCTCAGCCCATCATTCTTCAATAGCTCGGATTTGGGATTTCTCTGCCAGTTCAGGAGGCTTCCAGATTTCCTTTCACATCTGCTCAGAGCTGGAAATCCTACATGTAATGAATTTTATTCGGCTCCTCCAAAGGGAATTTATGTAATCATTTAATTGAGGCTTCTTTTTGTTCAGCTGGCCAGCCTGGGTCAGAGGCTGCAGGGATCCCAGGCCCAGGGCAGGATGAGTGTATGCTCCTGGAAAATCAGACTGATGGTGAATTACACCAGACTTTTTTACATCACTTGGAGGAAAAATCTCAAAAACCCTAAATTTTGTTTTGTTTTCAATGAAATATTTGTTCAATACCAGCTAGAGATGCAGTTAATTGTGCCTGTGGCTAATTTATGAGGAGGTCATTTGTGTTTCTGATGTTCAAAAGAATCTCCTGTCAAGAGAGAAGATTTGGAAACTCAGAAATCTGCTTCCATTGGAAGATTTAAAGCATTCTTCACACTTCTAGCATAGCACAAATGACAACCTGCCTTAGATTATACTCAACAATTTTCCCCTCACCCCAAAAAGAGGTGATGAACCAAAAGGCAGAGTTCTGAAAAAACAAAACACACTACCGCTATGTCAAGCATATGGGTATTTAGAAATATTGAACCAATATTAGCTTCAGGTTTATCAGAAATTTTAGCCTGGGCTTTACTGATGTTCTTGTTTTATTATCCTGACTACCCTGGAGTTGGAGTAATGCACACTAAACACTAAAGCAGTTAAAAATATCTCTATAACCATAGCAAGACTGCCTTGAGGATGAGCTCTGCACAGCTGGGCACTGATTTACACCTCTTATTATTTAACCACATCAACAGTGAGGGAACCCTCTTCCTTTTTATCAGCTCACAAAGGTAGCAGCAGAGAAGAAAAGCAATTTTAGGTGTGCTGAAAATCTAGACTTAGGACTACTGTCTAGGATCCTTTCAGAGACATACTTTAGTAAATTTAGCCCTTAAAACAAAAATTAATTTGGCACAGAAATTCTAAGTCAACTCTATATTAAAATTAGCACTGACTTTCCTAATGCCAGGTTCTCCAGTCCTCCCTACATGATCATCTGCTTTTTCCCTTTGCCAAAAAGAAGCTCTCTTAATTCTACACCAAAACTTAACTCAAGGTAATAGTTAAAATTAATAGCAAAACCGAGAATAAAACTCCATTTCATCCCTTCTAGTACTCTCAATGTAGTTTTACCAGATACTTACAAAAAAAATTAAACAGAAAATTATGATTTTTTTTTAACTGAAGCATTTAATCTCCGTTTTGATTTAACAAATGAATATGTGAAGACCACTTCCTCAAGAAAGATCAACTGTAATGGCTTCTTTTCATTTGCATTATGAAACGCTGACAAAATTTCAGCCTTCTCTGTCCTATTTCATTATCCTTCCTCAGATTTTAACAACATATGCTTTGTCAGCACTCTTCATTTATAGCATATTGCTCTGTTCTCTACCACTGCTTTATCTTACTAAAAATAAAATTGGGAATCTGTCTTGCTTAACTTGGCCATGGGGCTTGTTCTGTGTATCTTCCTTTCTTTCTCACCCTCCAAAAATCCACTTACTGTCATCCCTGTCTTGAGGCTTCTCAAATAATAGCTGTACCAGTAAGGTATATATTGCTCTTTCTTGACAACTGATGATTCCTTAGTTGGATAAAGATTTTCCCAACCTTACACACAGCACTAGAGCAGCCAAAATTGACTCACCTTTCTGTTTATGCATGGAATTTTATAATGTGTCTTTAGCTAGAAATTCCCACTTCATTGCTAAGAAGCCAGAAATGTGACAAGTGTTGCATATTTCCCCATATTGCTGTGAGTGGAATTTTTTGCTGCAGCAAGTTTTGATGCCCTCACTGAGTAAAGCTCCAGGGTCCATAATTCTTGAAAGTTTTGGTGAGCAGTGGCTCAACTGACCTGACAAATACATCACTACCACCAGGCTGGTGCTGATCCCTCAGAGTGAAATGGAGAGCTTCACTGCAATGAGATTGATCCGTCAGCTCTGTAATTAAAAGAGAGTTTGAATTTTCTACTCTGAGGTGCAAAAATTGTTTAAAGCAGAAGTGAAAATACACCATCTCGTAATTGTTAACCTACAGCATTGTGTTTTGCTGCTGTTCCCAAAGCAGCTCGTGATACAGAGATTTTTTCAAAGGTGCATGATTAACGTCAACATCTTTGTTTTATCAATCACCTTCTAATCTCATCAAAACCGATACCAAGGTAGCTTGGTAGGATCTATTCTCCCTCAGCCAATGCTAATAAGGCATTAATTACATTACATTCCTTACATTTTTATTAAGCAAGCCTTGCATTAACCACTGCATTATTTTGCTCTGGATCAATACCAGGCTAACAGGCCAGCAATCACCAGGAGCAGCAGTGAATCTTTCTAAACATCAGCACAACGTTATCCTTCTGTCTGCTATCTGCACCTTCCCAAGATGAACTGTTTTAGTTATTACAAAGAGCAATTCTACACAAACAACAAAAATGTCATTGCTGAAGTAACTTTAATCTGCTGTTTGTTGGTATAAAACTATAGAATACATTTTCAAGAAGCCTTGGGTGTCTAAATATAAAAAAACTTTTAGGTCTTACATCCAACATCTTAGAGCTTATGGGGAAAAAAAATGAGGTCCAAAACTGTTGAAGTTTATGGTTAAGACCCATTAGGGTAAGATGACATTCAGCCCTTTCACCTCATTACCATGTAAATGAGCTTTGATTATTTCAGGAAAAAGACAAAATAAAGGATCCCTTTGCCTGTGGGTGCCTACCCTGCTGACAGAAGATTACTCATGGGAGCTCCTGCTCCACATCCTCCTCCAGATGAGGGGACTTTAATCCCAATTTCACCTCCCTGGAGGGTTCCCACTGCTCTGCTGTCAGGCATTGGGCAGCTCCATCTGTTTCTGCCAGCATGTTTTCCATGGACCGCATAGGTAGAAATTATTGATTAAAAACAGTTATGTTGAAATATCGATTAAGAACATCCAGAGGGAAATTTGCTCCTTAAATTTCTTAAACTAGGTTTGCAAAGCCTCATTCATCTATCTATCTGTCTATCTATCTATCTATCTGTCTATCTATCTTAATTCATACACAATCACACAGATATTTATATATTTAAAATTAAAGACCACACTGAAATAAAAATCGGCATCCCCATAGGACACGAAGAGTATTGGAAGTTCTGAAACAAATGAAATATCATTTCATTTTCCTTCTACTTTTGGATATTGGACTGTAGAATATGCACCCATTTGCTGTTTTTAAAAAATGTTTTTACAGCATAGATCGAGCATAGTCTATTCATCTCAATAAAAGAATCAGAATTGTGAAGCAAAAATGGAAAAATATAGATGTCCAGATGAAAAGTTTTTACACCATCAAAGACAAAATGAGGAGCTTATATAAACTGACTGGAGTGAAGAGAGCAGTGATACAGCTGGGAGCTAATAAAAGATTTAGGTCTTGTAAAAGTTCATACTCTGGTCAAAATCAATGGATAGAAAATTGGTGTAATTATATTCATATCCCCCCCCTTTTTTTTTTCTGAGAAATAAACAGTCTTCCACAAACTATACAGTATTTTGAATCAGTGCAAATTATTTAATTGTTTTTTTCCTAAAATGTTTGAATCAGTGACATAATTACAATAGTTCTTTTATCATTTTTTTTCCAAATATGGACTCTTTTGCTTATGCCATTCAACTCTCAAGTGCCCAGCAGATCTCTTTTTTCCCTTTACAAAGCTTTTGAAGCAGCAATACTGGAAAACTAAAATACCCAGAGGAGCAGTTTCTGTTCACTGCCTTTCTACTTCCCCACTGAAAGTAACCATGTTCTTAGGCTAATCTCTGCCTAAATATTTTATTATTTCTTTTATTCATTGAAAAGAGCAGCAAAAGTGTATAGTAACTCTAAACCACATCAAATAGAGTTGTGCCCTGGCACAAAGAACACAGCATCTTTGAAACTTGTGTCCCAACTCTGCCTCAGAACATCTGAAAGAAACATGAGGTGGTGTGGAATTCTCCCTGACATGGCTCCCAAAGTAAGAGAACTGCTCATTTGCTAAGAAGTGTCCTGTGGTGTATCAAAAAGGAAAATTTTGTGTTGTTTCCAAACCTTTTCATCCGCACAATATAACAATGACAATGAGCTGTTTGCATTAAAGTGGGTAAGTGGCACAGGAGTAATTCCAACATGAGTGAATCCCCTTCCACATGGCTGTGCTCAACGCAGTGATAAAACACTAAACACTTTCCATCTCATTCACCACCTCAGCAAATACACATAAATAATGCACAACAAAAGATCTCAACAAAAGATTCTCCATGGAAACACTCTGTTTAATAGTTTGGGGCTTTTTTTCCTATTAATTCTTGATGCATAATGAAGTAGCTGGTTTCTCACACAGCACTTTGCTTGTCTAAAGGAAGAAAAGTCATGACCTGTATTGAATCATGGAATGGTTTGGGTTGGAAAGGACCCTAAAGATCATCTGATACCAAAACCCTGCAATTGCCCAGGACATTCTCCACTAAACCAATGGTGTCAATCAGCTGCCTCATTTTGACACATATATTCCCACCGCGTTCTGAATAATTCAAAATTTGGCTTTATAAAACCAAGATCATTCTAATTCTGAATATCCTGAGCAGCCTAACTAGAACAAGCTGGGAGGAGGCAGAGGTTTGAAGAACATCTCTGGAGGCTCTTTCTGCTGGAGATCTGCAGAGGCAAACCTTCATGCCTGATACAAACACATCAACAGTGACAACATTCCACCTGGGCTTTCTGTTTTCTCAGTCCTTCCATTAAAGACTCTATTTCTTCAAAAATATTTCCATTTGCCTACTGTCAAATAAACTGCTGCTGAGCTACAGGAATTCCAGATATTTGTAGCTACACAAACTGATTCATTAGTTCTCAGAATAGTGTGGTAGACAGCTCTAAAAATCACATTTTCATCAGATGAAGGTTGCCTGAGCTTTAGGGGGTAGTTCTATATCTGAAATAAAATGTATTCTAAGGAATAGTTCCAGAAACTACAATAGAGAATTAGCAGAAAATTGCTGAAAAGTACAAATTAAATGGCTCTTTTGGTAACAGGATTCTAGAAATTAATTGCATTATAGGAAACATGTCACAGCTTGACTTTGAGTGGTTTTGATAACTCAACAAAAGAGTTTTTAGAAGATAACATTTCTTAAACATTGCTTCTCAAATCAGAAACACAATTTTTATTTATAGATATATATATTTAAAACCCACGTGAGCTTTGATACAGGTTCTGTATTCTGCAGAATTCAGAGCTGGAGGAGAGAGGGCAAAGAGGAGCTAGAGCATACCAAAAAAACTCCAAATCATGTTAAACAATGATGCTCCAGTGGCAGGAAAACATAGAAAATTAATATACCTTTTATCTGAATAAGCTCTGTAAAGAGGAAAAAGCTGTAATTTAAATTCCTTGCCTAATAATTATGTATGATCATAACCAGGAACAAGACTCAGATCAAGTTTTAGTGTTTTTTTTCCTTGTCTCTCCCACCCTTCCTTTCCAAGAGGCAAAGTTTGGAGAGTCCCACTTGCAGGCTTGGTGCTGCCATGTCACCTACAATGGAGCACTAAACAATCCAAAGGAAAAGTACATGCAGATTTTATTTGCCAGCAATTAGAGAGGTTTATGAGCTCACTCAGAATGTTATTCTGTGAATTGATGGGAAAAAAAAAAAGAAAAAAAACCCTGTTATTTCTTTCACGAGCAGTTGACATTTGTGAACAACAAGGCACCAGACCATCAGGTGGCTAATTTAAGCATTAACAGTCCTTGGCAGGAAAGACAGCCAGACTGCATGCAGGCATTTATGACAGCATTTCTAAATGTAGGTTTTGGTCTGTAATCCTATAAATGAACATTCTTTTGTGCAATATTTTGACAAATCAAGGGAAAAAATGCCAGGAAAAATCCAGCAGATAGCATGAGTCACACCTTTCCTAAGCCATTTCAGGCATCTGTTGCTATGGGACCATATGGGTAAAACAGAAGATGCAGGTACCTTTTCCAGTCACAAGGATTCTAAAGATAAACATATGGGTAGAAAAATGCTAAAAACAATTTTAAAAAACCCACAAAAACTGATTTAATTGTTTGTTAATAGGATGTACTACACTTGCAACAGCTTTTCTTTTATCACTGTTACAGTTAATTGTGATTCACTGTTGCTCTTGACACTCTGACACCCAAGTGGCAAAGCCAAAAGTAAGATTATTTAACTTTTAAAGCTGTGGGGTTTTTTTGGTTTTCAGGGTTTTGTTGTTGTGAATTATTTTTGTTTGTTTGTTTTTAATTGGGAGTGGGTGTGTTTCTATGTCAACACTAACCTCATTCTCACCCACATTTTAAATTTTGATCATTCTGCAAGTTTACTGTACTGTTAGAAAATGGACCAGCTGAAATTGCATTGATTTTCTTCATATCAGAAGGTTGATGAATGATGAATAGCTTTGACACCAGAGGTTAATGAATCACTGCCTGTATTTGCATTAAAAAGACTTAATCATGGCTTGCTTTTTTGTTTTATGGTAGAAGATGATTCTAAGAACTATCGCCACAAAAAAAAAAAAAAGTATTAAAAAACCCCCACAAGCATTAAATGCTATAAATAACATTGCTTACCTCATATGTTTCTATAAATGGGTTCTAAAGTGCTGGCAGACCTCTGAAAAATCAAAACCCTGGAGGTAGAATAGCCCTGCTTGCACTGCATGAGCCCTTCAGAGAGAGGTGCCACAACCAAAATCCCAACTTTTCACACAGGTACGTGAATCGAGGCACAAACCTTATCAGGGTTATTCATCTTCCTCACTCTGATCATAATGAAGAAGTGACAGGGCCTGAATTGATAAATATTATGATTTTTGCACTTTGTTCATGGTATGATTATCAGGTTAATTTGTAGAAGTACAGGTTACTTTTACTGTATTTTCCCATTTTGAGTACCAGAAAAAATTCCAAGACAGACGGGTAGGTAATTTTCAAGCTGTTCTCAAGGTGTGAGTGAAGTTGAGCAGTTTCCAAAACCGTAAGAATTCACGAATTTGAGGAAAGTGTGATTTTCAGGCACCTAAAGAGCTACAAAAACTAGAAAGCAAATTCTCAAATAATATGCCTTTTCAAATGAAAGATCACATACATATTTATATATGTGTGTATATACATACATACATAAATACATAGCATTAAATGGTTTGGGTTGGAAAGGACGTTAAAAATCATCTAATTCCAACCTCACTGCCATAGACAGGGACACTTTCCACAAGTCCCAGTTGCTCAGAGCACCATAGATATGCATCTAGATAAAATTCTGGATATCAGAATCTCAGTTCAACTCAGCTAGGCTAAATTTACTGCAAAGGCTGAATTGAAAAGCAACATTTAAAGATTTTTATCACAGTATTTTGAGGAATATCCAAGTCTTGCAATAATTTGCCACTGTGTTGTGGGGTTTGTATGCATTTTTTTGTTAAATGAGTGTTGCTTTGTTCTGGATTTCAGCTCTTTAGTTTATATCCATAGTTTTGGCCCTGCTGCAGGACTCTGTGCTGATTTGGATCCAGCAGAAATGTTAACACTGTCAAAGCTTTCACCTTCCTTCCCTCTCCTCTTCCTTCCACCCTGAAGAATTTTTTAACTACAGTATTTCCTCTCCAACTTCCTTATCAGCAAACCATATGCAGAGCTAATCATGAAAGCTGTGTTATCACCTCCGCTCCTCCAATGACAGCCCAATAACAGAAATCAGCTTTAAATCACTTACAGCATCAATCAACCCCCCTGCACTCCAAATTCAACAGGACCTTGTGTTTGAAAATACCCACTCCAAAGGAGGGTCTGATGATGTGCACAGCTGTCTCTCTTCTTTCTCTCCGTGGCAATGTCTTTTTATCATAATGATAAGCAATGACACTTGAAATAAAAGTGCTGGGAATCTGAATATCACAGCCTGAACAATGTTAGTGTCTCAGGACATTTAAAATGAAAAAAGGCTCAAATCAAAGCCTAATGCTGCCTGTTTTATCTCTCCTGCTTCTTCCTGTCAGGTGAAATAAAAGCACAAACTCCATGGAATACACAAGGATTATGAAATGCTCCTGCTTTCCCTGAACAGCCCTTGCTGGCCTGCACTGAAGGTAATTGCTGTTGAGCCAGAAATTGGTGAAAAATAAGAGAAGAAGCTGCAAAAGGCAAGTGCAATTGTAGGTGTAACACAGAGGTGACAGAGTCTGCCTCAGAATGTGCTCTATTCCAAGCCAGCACCTCCCATTTGTCCTTTCAAACCTTGCTAGAAAAAAAAAGATTTATTTTCTGTTACAAGTTTTTTTCCAGATCCAACACACAAATAACACTTCTCTACATTGAATGTATATATTATATACATTTACATATACATTATAAATACATATAATATATACATTTCTAAAAAAATGTGCATTTATTAGCTGTCTCTCAGGTTCATATTTCACTGAAATTCTATTTTTTTTCTTTTCATTAGTAAAATGTACATATCAACAAATAGTTTTGAGTTGCACACCCCTCAATGTTCCACCACACCTGTGCTAGCACCAGCCTGGCTTCAATTACATCCCAGTACTGCTGAGAATATTGTTTAGGCTGATTATACTTCACAGGACCACAGAAACCTTTCAGTAAACCTTCAGAAACAGCTGTAATGATATTCTACTTTGAGATTTCCATGTGTGTAGCCCAACACTAAATTTTAAGCAGATTTGAAAACAAATCCTAACATATGTATGTTTCAATATCCTAATATTCAATATTAGGATATTGAAACATATCCTAACATATGTATGGAGAACTACTTAAGGTTGCTTTGCTAAAAAGTGGACCCAGATGCACATGAATATAAATGCAAGTAGGTTGTTTTTTTAAAATCAAATCAAGAAAGATGATGGCTCTTCCTCCTTTTGTTTACTCCAGAGGAAGTAACCAAAAAGCATTTTGAATACTACAGGATATTATACCAAAATTATTTTACTAGGTACAATTAGAAAATAATCGTATTTCCAATTGCCAGTGAGAAATATGTGTTCTTAGTAAAACATTAATTACAGATAATTTAATTATGACTTAGAATTAGTTTTTGCAGTTTTTGTTAAACTTTTGTTTCCATTTAAGGCAGTTCACAAACCTGACTCTCATAGTGGTTAGAAAATGTCTTTTTAAAGATAAGCAAATAATAGTATGAAAACATTATTCAGTGCGAGCCTTTGACCAAATCCAATTCCCAACCTGAACTGGAGGGGTTATAAATGTTCTCCTACATTTCATTAGAACTATTTGCATATCTTTGATTTTGTTTCTCTCCAGGCTGAGTTTTAAGTTTCAAAATAGAGAGAATAAAACAAAACACAGTCAAGTCCAAAGCTGTAAGGGTCTACAGTGACCACCAAGTTCAACTCCCCAACCACTTAAGGGATGACCAAAAGTTAAACTTTATTATTAAGGAAATAGTCCAAATCCCTCTTAAACAAGGACAGGGATGCAGCAAACTCTCAGGCAATATTTCAGTGATGGTTCCAGAGAAAGAGGACCTCCCTTCTAACAGGAATATCCAATTATATTAATTTTCTTCTGGGAATACAACAAAGGAGTGGTCAGTTTTCTTGTTAAACCTTGCAAAAAATAAGTGTGAAGTAAGAAAACACACTTTGGGATAAGAAATCAAACTTTGTATCACGGAATAATTTTTTTTCCTTTATATATTCCTCTGCATAGATCACAAACCCCAGCAGTCTTTTTTTTTTTTTTCATTTAACCACCTACAATATTTCTTTACAAGACTTTCTCCCTTATTTCACCTCTGTGTACGTACACTGCCTCTACAGGCACAAGCTCTGCTCAAGTCAGAGGCAGAGGTGAGCTTGCTGTAACGAGCAAAAAGCCATGGCTTTAAACAGAGATGAAGATCTCACAAAAGGGCATTATCCCCCTGGGAAAGGCACCATTTACTGTTCATTATCCCAGCAATCTTTCCCCAGTATTATATTTAGCCATGTATTTAGGGCAAATCAGCAAAGCCCAGAACTGTGTGCCTACACTTAAGGATGTGTCCAAGTCTTTCTGAGCTCAGCACAGGCCACTGACCCCCATCCAGCAAAGCACTCAGAAATCTCTGCATAAACCTGAGAGCACACACACACACACTGAGAAACTGCAGTGTGCATTACCACCAGTTTTGCTTAAAAGCAACTAAATTGCCTGCAAAATACTTAAATCATTGCCATGCATGTAAAATATTCTTATTCCTGTTCAATGTGATAAACCCCTCTCCCAGGAGTTAATAGTTTTGCTATATTCAGAGCTCTGCAGATAGCAAGTGCACAGAAGAAAGTAACGTGCGAGTTACTCTGTGCTGATAGCAAATGTTGCAATTTTCCTCAATTTCTACAGTCTGGCCCACAATGCCATCCTCACTGGAGTATGGTTAAACATTCAGCAGCTCAATGTGTTTGTCACTCAGCCTCTTGGCTCTGCACAACCTGAGGAGAAATGGATAGGCCTTGTGTGGGATCCACTCTGTGTGTGTTTGTTAGAGAGATAATCAGTTTGGACACGAGAGAAGACGTGCTGCCCTGCACCAAAGACACTGACACTGATGAGATGGTCTCCTATTAATCCTAATCCTCCCAATATACACCAAGCTTTGAGAGAAAACACACAGAGGAGAGGAAAACAGGCACAACATGGCCAGGTTGGACGAAGCCCTGTCCATGGATGGGGTGGAACTCCATGATCCGTAAGGTCCCCTCCAACCCAAACCATCCCATGACCCTAAGATCCAGCTCACCGTTTTGAATGACATCACACAAATATCAGAATGACAGTTTTGACCTTTTAGAATCTGCTGAAAGACAAAGATCTTTTGGAAGTCTGTAGGTTGAGGGCTTTTCACAGAATTTCCTAGGAAATTAATCAGGAGTAGACTCTACACATATAATAGATTATGCTTTGCTCAAAGCTCCTGAGTTTGCAAGTGTTACTATAATTCAAAGTACATTTACAAGACATTTTCTTCAATCCCCACACAGTTTTTAATGCTATGGACCATTTGTTTGGATTTTTTTTTTCCTGAACTTGTTTCTTGGTACATCGATAGATCATAAAAATACAAATGGTCTAAGGAATTTGCTTTGAAAAATTACATCAGTAAGGCACAAAACAGGAAAAAACCCCTGACTTCAAGGACGAAATTTCCAAAAGACTCTGCTGGGAAGACAAAACTGCACTTAGTATGTGAGGTTATTGTATAGAAAGCCCTGGAGGATTCTGTATTTGCAGATCAGACAACATTTGAATGAATGCTGCTTTTGGAAGGCTGGTTTCTGAGAGGCAGTTGTCGCCCAGAGGCTCTCTGATATGAACAGCAAATCACTCCTGATGGTGTGTTTTGAACCAGATTATGGCATTTTGATCTTTAGTTAAACATTCATGTAATAGCCACGAGGGTGAATAGTAACTATTCCCCAATGAAATCACTCTTTGGATATAGGTGTCAATATGAAAGAGCCAAAGACGAATCTTTCCTTTGGGTTGCTATGGGAGAGCATGGACAGGATAGAGGAATTCCTTAAACTCCCAACCCAGAGTCCCAGGTTAAGCCTGATGGTTTGTGCTGCCCTGCCATGAACCAGAGCTAAGGTCTCATTGTTTCTGAGTGTTAAAATGCTGCTTTTGTATCCCACTTCTGTCTGTTTCAGCAGCTACAGTGATCTAACAGCACTGACTTTTTGAACCTTCTCGGGTTCCCTTTTTTTAATATTGAATCAACACGGTGTTAGGTAGGAGGCAGAGATTTAAAAAGCTACGCTAAGTGATTTCATCATAACATTGTGGTTTTTTTCCCTCTCCTTCATCTTGTTTTGTGTTATATTTAAACCAAATAAACCCAGTCTTTGCTAATCAACCAGTAAAACACAATGGTCTTCACCCTGTTTGTCTGATACGGCTTCTTGACGAGATAAAGACTGCTACTGAGGAAATTATTATACTACATTTATTCTAATTTTGGATATTGATATCTTAGATATGAAATTATTAGAAAACATAGTGGTCTGAATTTTAATTAAACCCCATATTGGTGGTGTGCAATAATGAATGACTAATGATGACCCTGCTACCACTGGAGAGACAGCAGACTGCAGCTCTTTATCTCCCTGTAATAGGAACATTTCCTTTCCCTTGATGCCCTGCTAGAGGTTTAGCCTTTCTGACATTGTGGTTTGAGTCAAAACCTCACACAAAGGCTAAAGAGAAGAGCTGATCTCTTGAGCTTGTTCTGATATTCTCCTTCTACTGTTTATTCTCCCTGATAAGCATTTTGACCTCGACCGATGTCACTGCAAAGCACCAATGCACCCAGAGCTGAGGAGAGAGAAAAGGTGAAGAACAAGGGGCTGGAGTGTGGAATAAACTGAATCTTATCCTGGGGCTTCTGGCAGGCCCTGTCACCACGGAGCAGTGACAGAGAGCAGGTGCCACTGGGCTGGAGATGCTCGTGGTGTGCAGGAGAACAGGGACATCACCAGGAGGGCTGATCCTCGAGCTGTCACCTACTGACTTAATGAGAACAACAACCACAGCCCTCAGAAACAGCTGGGCAAGACCAAAAGGAATCTTTAAATATCTTCTAAGGTGATTTTAAAGAGAATTAAATACGAGGCTCTGCTCTTGGAACAGTTCATACCCCAAAGCTAACTTACTTCTATTTCATGCCAAATAAAAGCTTTATGGATCACATAATAAAATGTTATGGCTGCTGGCACAATTAATTAGAGATGGAGGACAGCACAACTTTCACCTCAAACAGAAGTGTCATATTAAAAGAAAAAAAAGCTGTTAAAATACTGTGGCCACGACCATTTCAAACTGATTCAGTACAGGAATTAAGAGATGCTAAGAAAATATTAATTTAAAGGAGATAAGGACAGTCTGTATCACTGTAACATTTGTAAAACACCTGGAGACCACACTGAGAGGAGGGTGGATCAATACTTCAGATGACAAACCTCTAATTTCTCTACTGCTACTTATGGCTACAAAAAAAAAAAAAAAGTGTATCAGCATTTGTACATGGGTCAGTAATAAAGCCCATTTACACATTTGGGAAAAGAAACTTTCACAATTAATGCACTGATGTCCAGCTTCCTACACGATTCTAAATCTTCCTTCTAGACTTAGACAATTATACTCCTTCTAACATTTCAGAAAAAAATAAAAAAGGATTCAAGAATTATTCAGGCTTGCTCAAAACTGATTACTCTACTGAAGGGTGACACGAGTGCCCATGGAATGGAAACCCCAGTGTGTATTTTATTTGTGGCCGGGTTCATGGAGCACCATCTTTATACAATTTAGCACATGAAGTCCATACAGTACATGCTGTGCTGACCTGCACTGCCAAAAAGCCAGGAAACACCTTAAAAAATACAGCAAAGCAACAGCTTTGAATCAGTGAGAATAAATGTGGCATTTTTCAGAGGATATTTCTACTTCAAGCACAGGTAACATCCGAAGTGTCTATTAAGCACTTCTTTAGTTTCATCCCCATTGACAGAGTTTCAGGTGTGACAGCTTAACCTGAACACAAAACTGGCAGTCCTTGCCCTGAGTTCTACACCTCTGAAGTGGTATGGATGGTTCATTTAGAAGAAATATAAATATAACATTGCTCAGGTACAAGGAGGGGGGGAAAAAAAAAAAAAAAAAAAAAAAAGCTAACAGTGGTCAAAGCATTCCTTCTGTTCACCAAACCTGCTCAGCCACTGCTCTCAGAAGAAATGTGGAATTGGAACACGAGTTTTGGCACTCGAGGATTACCCTCCCCACATCCCACTCCTTTTACACAAAATGAGCAGCAAGTCACTGTGTGACAGCACAGTGACAGCTGAGATGTCACTTGTGACCTCTGATGCCTGATGATGTCACTTCACAGAAACACTCTTTTACAAGTGCTTATGGCACACAGTGCAGCGCAGCAGAAATTGGGGACCCACCTTTGACAGAAGCAGGCAAAGATGACACAAGGGCTCATTTATAATCTGCCTGCACGTGTCAGTTCTAATTTCTAAAAATGTCTGTTTGGAAGACCTAGAGATTATATGCAAGTATTTTGATTACAGGTAATTACAAAACATGTCCTCAAAGTTTGTTTCAGCCTTTTTAAGAGAGGTGCTCTTTGCTACAGAATCCGGGAAACTTTCTGCACAGCAAGTTGGTAGAAAATAAGATTTTTCTTAGTCTTTGGTTTTGATGGGGGTTTTTTTGTAGGGTTTGGTGGGTTTTTTGTTTGTTTGTTTTTTGTGGGTTGTTTTTTGGTTTGTTTTTTTTTGTTGTTGTTATGATGGTTTGTATGGTTTGTTAGGCAGGAGTTCTGCTCGACTGGCTCAATGCAAATTGCGACACTCCTCAGATGCAGAGTGCCACGGTTCTGTCTGCACCAAACCTGATTAACAGCCAGCATCCACCAGGAGCTCTGCCTCTCACAAATGAAACTTAACTAGGTTGCCTTCTGTGATGTTTACCCACAGGGAATGAGGAAAAATTTGTATTCCTAGTTAGAATTTTTTTCCTCCTCGCATGTAAGAGGAAGCAAGTTTCCCCTAGGTATACATCCTTCTGTGTTTATGAACAGATGTAGGAAGGAAGCAGAGTTTATAGTATACTACTTTTAAATTGACTCATTTGTGATTTCATTAAAATGCAGAATAAATTTGATATCCCCAGGCAATATTTCCACAGAATTCTTTAGGTTAAGATTTTCTATTTCTCTCAAAAGCAAAGGAGATTTTCTAAAGGCTTGCTGATTTTATATATCATTTAAAGCGCTGTTCAAAGAGGAAAGGAGAAAAGAACAAATTTTATTCCTCAATATTCTTCATTACTTCTTAAAACAGCATATGTTTCATGAAACTCAGAAACTCAATCAGAAGGTTAGAGAGCCTCCACTTGTGGAGCACCACTGAAAAATCCACAGAGAGTAAACGTCTTTGCACATGTTACACTTTTGAATTCTCTTTTTTTTCTGTTATTGTATTTATTCTGGATTAGATTAACATGATTTTTAGGCACTAAAAAAGGAAAGACAGCAGTTGGTATGGAGTTACATAGAGCAAGAAATGACAATATTCTTGCCTTCATCTCAGGAGGCTGTAAAATAAACATGAATATTTCCTAAATTCCGTGATCAATTTTTTAAAAAAGGTTCTATAGTTTACCATTCGACATGCTGTGTAAAATTTATCCTTACAAACTACTTTGATGATGAACAGTCAACTTTGGCAAACAATAAAAAGTATTAGTGTACTTCTGGTTAAATTTTTATTCTGCCAAGAAAATTTTTACCTTTAATGACATGTCTAAAAATGCCATTAGTGACCCTATATACCACCCTCAGACAATTTTTGAGCTGAAGCTCGAAACTTTGGCATACACCGGGTGCATTGAAACGCCAAGATGAAAAATCATCTCAAAATTTTGTCATGGGAGATTTAGTCACAACCAATTACAGCGAGGTTCTCTACAGGCAGCAGAAGATAACCCCAGACCTGTGCTGCAGGTGATCAAGGGATGCGATTCTTTGAAAAATACCCATTTCTGCGGTTGCAACCACAGTAATTAAGTGAGGAAGTGACAGGCAGACACTTTTGACAGAGCAAGCAAGTCTGGCAGCAGAGGGTTTGGAGTCCTTCAGCTGCCAGCTTGTGTCGGCCGCCTGGTACCACCTTTTCTGCCTGAACTGCTCCTGACTGGAGTGTTCCTTGCACTACAAAGCACTGAACTGTGGGATACAGGGATTTTTAGTGGAAATTGTGCAGTCTTTTACATTTGACTGTCTTATTAACAGCTGGACTTTTAGTTCAGTACCAGGAATCACTTAATAAATGCACAAATTGCTGCTTAGACAGGAGACATTGTATAGAAGCTATCTGAAATACTTCTCTGGTCAGTAAAACCATAGGGCAAACAACACAAAACAGTGTTTATTCTACTCTGCTTATGGTAAAGATATAATAGAAATGTAGAGGGAAATAATAAAGAGAAAATAACCTTTATTTTTCCATAACTTTCGCACCTTACAAATCCATCGTTACAGCTATTATTCTGTGAACAAAGAATGAAATCTAGTTTTGAAAGCTTAATTGAAGTTTTTTGGCTTTGTGACAGAACCAATTCAGATCTGTTCGCTTCAAATAATCTCACTGCTCCTTCAGAAATTCCTGCATCTGAACCACAGCAGCAAGTGTGTGTAAGTGATGTAACAAATTCCACCACTAAAACCCTCAGAAATTAGGAGATTTTAATACGAATGCCACATTTCTTCATCTCGCATGCTACTATAACAAAAAAAGTAGATTTTTATGAAGCATTTTTTGTTAACATAAAAACCAGCTATTTGAAAATAATCCTGACCCTTGGGCTGCTGCAAACCATTCAGGGAGAGAATAACAAAGACAAAGGAATGAGGAAGATCGTGAAACTGGGGCAGAGTTCAGTCCCAAATTAATGTGATCTGCTGGGACTCTCGAACTTTTTTAAAAATTGGAATTCAAGTGGAAACATTCAGCATGACCTATGTACCTGTGACTGGCCTGAATCAGACTGCAAAAGCTATGGGGACAGCCAGACAAATACTTTTCTCTCCTGCATAATCCAGGCAAGAAGTGATGTAAAAGGAGGCAGCATTTCCCAAGTGGCCACAGAAGGTAAGTGTTGCAACTGAGGCTTTTATTATTTCTGTCTGAACTGCTTATCTTCTGCAAAGCCCTTTCTCTCAGAAAGAGATGAACAATTCATTGCAAAGTTAGCTGCAAAGGCAAATGTGGGACCCACTGGGAACCCGAGGTTGGAAATGGAAGGCATTGTCACTAAGTAATAAGTCCTATTTACCACATTAGGGGATTTTCTTTCAGTTTGGTTTTGTGCTTAACAACTGTAAGCGAGGGGAAAAGCCAGGCTCCAGCACCTCAATTTCCAAACAGCCATGTACTCCAGACAGGGTAGGAGGAAATAGATGTATTCCACTTGATTGGGTTAGAACTGCTCTGAGAACAATATAAATTGAGTAGAAAACAACTATGGGATACAGAGTGATGCAGGGAATATCACTCACCTCATGTCAGCTTCCAGTTTCAGCTCAAATCCCTATATTTCTTCCCATTAATAAGTGCATAGCTACTACTTATCTACTTAACCAAATAAATTCAGTTCTTCTGGAAATGGATGTTATACCAGGTATTTCAAGAGTTTAGAAGACTAAAATTGGCCAAACACACACTCTGGAGCACATCTACAGATTTCAGTTTCTCTCTGATCTTGCAAACATTGAAATTCTTGTGAAAAAACACCTTTTTACGTCTTTTGCATTGCTCACTTCCAGATCACAAAGAGCTGATTAAAAATTTGTTACTTTCATAAGGTTTCAGCTCTGACTATTAACACTGAAAGTATGTGAAGATTAAACATCTACAGGCCAAATCTTCCTATCTGATAGACAGATTAATGCATATCAATTTTGGAATCCCATTCTAGCAGGGGACCTTCCCTGGGATGACACCTGAGACTGTGCTTTATATAAAACAAGCCTTTAGAGGAGAGCAGATATGGAAGAATCTGTCCCGGGCTGGTGACAGAATGGGAAACAAAAATCAAAGAGAGGGGAAAGTAACACTGCACCATTTTCATGGATGTATGGAATGTGCCCTGTGGAAAAGAACAAAGGACCAGCAAAGAAAGTAGGTGCTAAAATGTAGGAAAATACAGTAAATACACATGAATTTTGAGATGTTTATACCTTGGCAAAATATGAAGAATACAGATACAGGTGTACATCACGAGCAGGAATAAGAACAGAGTAAGTGTACTCTTAACAGCATCTTTTAAGGTTTGAAGGAAGGAGCTCAGAGGTCACTTAAGGAATGGAGGGATAAAGGAATTTGGGAAATGCTTCCTTGCTTTATGGAACCTTTCCAACACATCCCATGAAAGGCTGTACCATTTGTACGTAATAATCAGGCAAAAATGTCTTTTCCTATAATCTCTCTCTCTCTGAAACACAGAATGTATTTCACAGACTGAAATATCCTGGCATTTAGCTTAGCTCTGACACTAAAGTTTCTGCAATATATGTAAAGCTGAGCAGAAAACAAGAGAGAGCAGGGTTTGGTCCGGGGAGGCAGCAAACAACCTCCACAGGAACCCCTGCTGCGAGTCCTGCCAGGAACAGACACAAAGCAAAGCTGTTCCCACAACCTTCCAAAGAAATTGGAGTGGAAAGAACGTTGGATTCTTGTCAACCACCAAATTATGAAGCTGTCTGTGACTGAACTTTGCTGCCACTTGCCACACCTCACATGGTAGAGGAGACATCACTTTCAAGAGCGCTCACAGGAGCTCTGACTCCTGACTTCTCCAATGCTTCGTTAGAAGTGTAACAGGAAAGTTGGTCTGTCTGAACAGCATTCAATTCAAAAAGCAATTTACACAGCAAAACAAAACACAAACAAAAAAATTCCCCACTTTTAAAATAGAAAGGGCACTTGCAAAGTATCCCATAGAATTTCTATTTTATTTGTAACTATACACACAAAACACAGACTGCAGGCATAGTAGATGGCAATTCTCAGTCGTTCTCATCCTTGACCCAATTTCAAAACATTAGGTAAGATGTCAGGAAACCATTTTGATGGATGGTGAACACTTGCACCTCAGGACTTATATAATACTATTTTCTTCAATATTTCATCTGCCTGTCTTATGCCTTCTTAGTTGGAATGTTCTTTATTAGCCTTCACATAACACGACTGAGTGCCAAAAATGCAAGCACTCTAAATGCTCAGGATATTTCTCTCTTGAAGATGGTGAGGATAATTGAATACTACTTGCCTGGGGGGATTACAGTTGCAATGTGCCTTATATATCCTAGTTGATTGGGTAATATACTTAATGGGACATACCTGGGAAGATGAAGTGCTTATCTGGCCATAGCATGTCTCCAGGTAAGATAAGACAATTGACTTTTTTTTTTTCCCTCCTGAACTGACAGTTCTTGATAATTCACCTATTTGTTCATTTGCATCTACCAAATGTTTTATGAAGCCTTTTACACCCACTCATCAAGAGGGAAATGTGGAGAGCAGTAGCAAGCAAGCAAGCAAGCTCTCTGACATCCCTGAGCTCCCCCTGAGCAGGTCTCCACGAATGGAAAAGCAAACCTGCACATGCCATGGTCTGTAAAAGGGCTGTGGCAGGAAAAGCTGCAGCCCATTGAGGTCAGTCAGCCTTGCAAGGGCTCTGGCCTGAAATTTCAGCCCTTAACACAACAATTAAGCATTCTTGTGTGAAGTTAATCAGATCCTTTCTTCATCCCACAGCCTCTACTGCTTGTCAGCAATAGCCAGAAAGACAACAATGGTCAACAGGTAAAGTGCAGGTAAAAACAACTGAGATGGCCAGCAATTTCTTTTCCTGCAAGCTCTTCTCTGCCTATCTCATCTCAGGAAGAACATTGCCAAACAGCACCAGGCATGAGCATTTTGTTCTATGATCCTTTTTTTCAGAAAATCCTTTTATTTACTGAACAGAGATGAGATCTATTTTTATGTGACAGGGTGCATTCAGCTGCCCCTGACTTTGAGTCATCCCAGAGCTTTCCTGGAAAGGTGGGAACAAACAGCAGATAAGTGGAAATGGTCCTTGGAAGGCCAGTCTTTGTTTTGAGAAGGGATTTTAGTCACAAATAATCAGAGTAGGGATCCAGCTTGGAATTCAAACTTCAATCTGGTGGGTTTCTGTAGAGCACAGCTCTGTCCCAGGAAATAAAGGCAGCACTTGTGGTGAACTGAGGTAGGAAACCAACACAATAAACACCATTCCTAAAGTCATTTGGCTGACTTATGGCCAAACTGAAGAAAACAGTCACACCAAAAAAAAAAAAAAAAAAGGTCTACAAAACTTCAACAATTCTGAAGATTCTTTGGTGTACTTTGCTGTGCCACGTGTAAATTCCAAACTGCCTATGCCTCTAAGAGTCAGAAATCCAACCTCTCACTGAGTACTCCACAGAAAGATCTACTTTGGGAAGGCAAAAAGGCTCCAGAGAAAGATGTTGACAAAGGATAGAGAAAGAAAATGGCTTTTGGCAAATTCCTTTTTACTTTCATTACTAAAGCAAGGGAATGGACACCTTTTACTGCCAACAACCCTGCTAGCCAGGAGCTCACAACAAAATGACTTAATAGATTTAATAAGGGAATCATTTCCTATATTAAGTTACCAATAACTATAAATACAGTTATGACAGCTGAAGCTCCATATTCTGGGAGAAGCAGGTCACCCTAGGGCCACATTTTCTCACAGTGGCTGGCTCATAATTTAGAGGTGAGTTTTAAGAGTTTAAAACTCACTGAGTCACCATTGCAGGAACAACAAGTCCTTGCTTCATGGACATCACATCACTTAAAATTGCTGATACTGCTCACAACTGAAAAGTAAACAAATAAACAAACAAATTCAGACCAAAAAAAAGTGGTATAAGCTTGCCTTCAGCCTTTTATTTAGTCAGAGTTGATGTTACACCTACTGTTGTAAAATCTTGGTGTAAATCACATAATCCCACATTACAATCAACTGTATTCCCTCTGAGTTTAGTGAGAACAGTGAATTGGATTGAATTTATACATTAAAAGACTAACAGACTAAGAACATTCATAGAATCACAGAAGGATTTGGGTTGGAAGGGACTTTAATCTCATTTCAAACCCCTGTCTTGGGCACCTTCCACTACACCCAGTTCCTCAAAGTTCCCTGTGTGATCAGAGAATGCCTTCCTGATACTTAAAATTCTGTCACTTTTAAACATTTCAAAATATTTTCTTTCTATTTTTTGGAAGCTATCAAATGTTGTGAACAAAGTAGCTGTGAAAAGCTGAGCACAAGATCTAAAATGTCTTTCTACTTTTAATCCAGGTCAGTCTTTTAGAACAGGGCAGAGTTTATGAAAAAAAACCTTTTTTCCTCTGCTCCTTTTCTTACTCCCTGTTGTTGTTTTCCTTTTCTTGGTGACAGTTTTCCACATGAATTTCTATCAAAAGAATTGTTAAGTTTTACTGTCTACATCTCAAAATGCCTTTCAATAAAATGAACCCGCAGGTGCAGTGCTTTGAAGGGAGTAACTTTTCCAGCTGGGACAAAATGATACCATTTTATTGACAATAAAGAACAAAACCAAAAAGAATGGGGAAGAGAAATAAAAACACACCTAGGGCCATACCCTAAATCAGATAATTGTGGCACTAAAGATGAGACAGTAAAAGAGAGCAAAAGCAGTGTTTAAGGGAAGGAGACCTACTTTGATATCCCTCATTTGGGCTGATATTCGAGGAATTATTCCAGATATTTTGAAAATGGAGAATTTGACTGGACTTTTCTCTTGGAAGACTGCTCTTAAAAACAAGTATAGTATTTCTATTTATGTTCTTTAGTGTCTAGTGATAGTATGAAAAATGGAAGAACTGATTCACTAATTCACATAAATCTATTACTCAGAGTCCAACAGAAGGGAATAAGTAGTTCAGCACTAATTGTATTTGTGAAAATGAAAATTCTTCAAACCCAGTCACATTGATACACAGCCCTGCCACTCCTAAACACTTAATGCCAGCAACAGAATGATGACCATCATGCCAATCCAATTTTCAAACATACAATTCATATTTTGAATTTCTCTTCCACCCAAATATAAAGCCTAACTGAAATAAATTTTAAATTAAACAGCCATGTGGCACAATAAATTAAAATAATTACAAAGTGGTTAAAAGTAGTTTTGATCCGTGTGTTTGCTTGGAATGGTCAACTCCAGGAGCAACACAAGTCAATGCTTGCCAATAAAATATTTTGAATATAAAGTGCAATGAATGCTTTCAGTATTGATGTATATATTTGCCCAATACTAAACTGCATAAGAGCTTTATACTTTCATTCCTCTGTTTTCCACAATAAATCTTTAAAAATGTCTCAAGAACAGAAGTTCAAGGCCCAGCTGCTCTCACAATCAACTTTATCTTTCAAAACAGTTGAAACAAATTAGATTAAATTGATTATCCTGAATTTTATTGTGATTGGGGAGCATGCTGTTTCCAAGAATTTGGATTAATTGCATCCCTTTGTGGCCTCCAAGGCCCTGCTGTGGTACAAGGAACCACAGCTCTAACTAAGTTTATTTTTATAAGGTGAAATACAACGAGCTGAAGGGAAAAAAAAATACAACTGGAAGGGTGAAAGCAAAAGAAAAATATAAATAATCAAAAACTTTCTGTTCCTTTGACTGTGAAGAATGTTAGCTTCTGGCCTCATACCATTCAGCAACCACAGAGAGAAACTTTGGTTTCTGTTCTGCCCTTTAAGAGAAGGATTCACCAGAATTTGGAGCTGCAAGTTTTATTTAAGCCTAAATTCTCTGCTCCTGGTTAAAAACGGAGGGATCACATGGATTCATATGTCTTGATAGAGCTTTCAAGTAAACGAAACTAATTTGAATGAGCTTACTTGATTAATAAAATCCTCAAGCTTCTGAATGTTTCATTTTGATGGACAGGAAAGAAAACACACAAAGCTGTGTGAGAGAAGAAATGTGAGCACATTACTGAGCTGGCAAGAATCTCTGCACCACCAGACTTTTGATAACCATGCCCAGGATGTCACCTGGTGTGTGCCTGTATGTGGTGTATCTTCCCCCTCCCAAATTCAGTGTCATGTAATAGAAATAAAACACTTCCCAAAGAGTTGCCTCAGTTAATTTTTCAAGGGTCTACCTTTTAGTTACACAGTAAAATCTAAGGATATTTATAAAACTAAGCTCAACAAGAAAATTTATTAAAAACTCCAGATGAAAGAGCAGAAGGACAGACTTTGAAATCCCATGGTACATGACAGCTCCCATAGTGAATAAAAACATATCTTAATGACAATATTTTTAAATTGGTTTTGAAGTACTACTGTGATACCCTAATGTGAAACACAAAAATTGAAAACTGAGTAAAGTTATATGCTAGTATGTTGCATATTTCACATCTTCCGTCAGTTTAGCATGCACATTCATACCTCACTGACATTCATTTATAATTCATGAAACATTTCTCCACATTATCAGATTCAATAACATGTTTCTGCTTTTGTTTTGCAAATGCTGCAATGAGAAACATGGAAGGATTCGAGCAACTGCAAAGGGGAAATCACCAAAGCAAATTTGCTGCAATAACCAAATCCTACCTGCAAAATCTGACTGAGCAGATTAATTGTTCTTTTGCTGCTCCCTCGGCAAGATAAACCACACAGAAACAGACCAGGACTTCAGAAACTCTTATCACTGCTCAGTTTCATGCAGGGATCAAAGCTTCACAACCACACACACAGATTGGAGAGGAATGAGAAGGGGCTACCTGAAGTTACAGCAGCTTCTCCAGCAATGCCCACAGAGCACCAGAATGATCTAGGAACCACTTTAATGATGGCAGTGGTTCAGTCTGCAGTGCTGAGGTGCTCTGGGAGCACCTTCCCCTTCACAGCATGCACTCACAGTCTTGCAGCAGTGCTGGAATCACCATGGGGTGGAAATCTGGAGTCCTTTCTCACAAACTGACTCGAAACCTGGTTTGGCACATGACAAACTTGAAGCACATCTGCCTTCACTTCCAAGGGATTCACTCGTATGGTATCAACCATCACTTGCAGCAACAGAGATGGGAAGGGGCAGCTGAACACAAAGTATCTTCACATCAGCACTGGGAAAGTTTAAAACCAGAAAAGCTGATGTTTTGCCTTTTCAAGGAAACCTAGGGATTTTAGCTGTAGGAGTTACTAAGGTTTCTCTTTGCCTTGCTTGTTAGTAAAGCACAAGAATGAGAACAAACAGGGGAAGAATATTTACAGAAGTGTGCTCATTAGAATAAAGTAATTTCTTGCAAATTTTCATCCTTCTGTGTAATAATTACAGCTCAAACCCCAAGGTCAACCTGAGTAAACACATTACAACAAACACAACCCTTTAAGGATCAGCACCTCCAAGCTGAGTATGGACTAAAATGAGACAATCCACAGTTACAGAGAAAAGGAAATGCAAAACAAAAGCAAATTGTGCACTGAAAGTATAGAGAAAGATTTTTTTCTTGTGAAATATCTGTGTGGCCTCTTATTTCTCTAAGAGACACCTGCAGAGAAACCTCGTCAATGGAGTCACACACTGCTGTTATTTCTGTTTTGAATTTTACACAGCAAATTACTCATGTAGGATGCAAACTGTTTTCTCAGTAATGTGATTTTAACCTGTCTTTTGAGGCTTCTTTTCCTTGATTAATGGTAAATTACTGTGACTATTCAATGTCTTTCAGTAGTCTACTTCTACATATTAACAACAAGATAATGATGGGTAATTCATTTTAACAAAATTAAAAGCTTTCACATGTGCTGCTTTCAGCCCAAAGATGATTTGCATTTATTCCAATAAGACTGCAGCACATGGACAGGTGCCAGTACTTTTCTTATTGCCACTTTACTCCTGGAGTTTTGCATGGATTCTACTTTTTAATTCTGAAGAGATTTTATCCAACATCCACAACTTCTCAAGCTTTTGAAATGAGGCCCAACATCATCAAAATCAACGTGAGCAATTTCTGTTGTGGTGAGGCAGGCTGCACCTGGCATTCAGCAAATACCCTGGGAAGGTTTGGGAGAGGCTGCAGCAGCTTTTTAATTGCTCCAGCCTGTCCTGCTGCCTCACACCTGAGCTGGCAGCAGCAGGAGTGACTGCTCAGCCTCCTTTAGCAGGATGTTCTCTGCAAGAAAGCCACGCTCCGTGTTTCCGTCTCTCTTGAGCCTTTTTTTCACGGTCGCCGTTCCGTGTGAGGACCAAAACTCCCCATTAATTTTTGCACAGCACTTCCCCATTGATCCCAGGAGGATCAATAAAGCAGGGGCTGCCTGCTGAGCCAGCAGGGCACGGGGATGCATCCACCCCCCCGGGAGGCAGCAGCGATTTCAGGGGAGCACAGAAGCTCCCCTGCTCCCCACAGTGCTTTCATTGACTGGCCAAGAGTCTCCACCACCCTCCGCTCCTCTCTGAGGAAGAAACACACCACAGAAACCAGACATACAAATCATGTGCTGAATAAGAGTTGCTTTGAGGACAGGCTTGGCAGAAAACAATCCTTGAAGGCCCCCAGCTATGTTTTTTATTTTTACCGTGTCATTAAGACTCACATATTCCTATCCTGGATGACCTAAACAGAAATGCACACACACCTGCATATCCCATAGTCAGTGTTTGGGCTCGCTGTGGAGCACAAGTGCTGATCTGTCCACTCACTGTGGCTCAAGAGCAGACCTGGATTTTTCCAGCCTAACCAAGGCATTGGCTATGGCACAGCTACAGGATGTCTGTCCTGAAATTTTCCAGTTCAGCCAGAAATGATATTCATTAGGAAAGTAAACACATCTGGGAATAGACACACAGCAGTTCTATTCTGCCCAGCTCTGCCAAACTAGAATGCAGAAAAAATAAAAATAATTAAAATTTCAAACACGCTTCTGCGGTACAATGTCAAATTGTGCTATGAAATTTTCAGATAATAAAAACCAAAATCAAAAAGTGCTGAAGAGTATGAAAGAAAATAGATTCAAACCCAAGCAATGGAAAAACTTTATGTATATGAATAATTCTCTGCCACAAAACATACTTGAGACAGGCTGCTCAGTAACATATAGTATATGTTTTGGCATCTATATGAATCCCTAAAAGATTTCAAAGTTGTCATCACTAAGAGTTGCAAGTTTGACAGAACAATATTAAAAATAAAAAATCTACAATCAGAAATAACTTTACTCATTTGTACATAATGGTAGAAGCAAAATAGCTGACACTTCATCACAATGTTCCCAAACTATCAATTAGAAAATCGATCATTTCATCAATAAACAATTGTCAAGAGATGACACTTTCTTACAAGTTTCCAACTCAGATGGGCTGAATTCTGTGTCATTTACTGGCTTTTCCACACATTTTCTGTTTAATGTGTATTTTAGCTGTCTCCAGATGCAGCAATTATTTTTAATTCTCATAGAACCATTAAGGTTGGAAAAACACCTTTAAGATCATTGAGTATGACCAGTAACCCTGCCCTGGCAAGGCCACCACTGAACCACATCCCCAGGTGCCGCACCTTTTAAATCCCTCCAGGGACATGGAGTCTGCCACCTCCCTGGGCAGCTGTGCCAGGGCTTGACAGCCAGTTCAGCGAAGAAATTTTTGTTAATATCTAATCCAAACCTCCCCTGGTACAACCTAAGGCTGTTTCTTTTCCTATTGCTTGCTACCAAGGAGAAAGGACAGACCCCACCTGGCTGCACCCTCCTGTCAGGGAGGTTTTGAGAGTGAGAAGGTCCCCCTGAGCCTCCTTTTCTCCTGGCTGATCCTTGCCCACAGGTCCCTCAGCTGTTCCTGGTTCTCCACACCCTTCCCTGGACATGCTCCAGCCTTCCAAGAGTTTTCTTGTAGTGGGGGACCAAAACTGACCCCTGGATTCAAGGTGTGGCCTCAGCAGTGCCCAGCACAGGAGGCAATCCCTGCCCTGCTCCTGCTGAACACGATATTCCCCACACAATCCATGCTCCAGTCCCACAGCATGACGAGTCAATCCTGTACATTCGCTCCATGACCAACCCTGGTTCCAAATCTTCGGTGCAGAACCAAGTTTGACCTTCCCAATCAATCCTAATTGATGCTATCGATTCATCTGCAAAGAGCAGAGTCAAGGGAAGCCTAAACCTTGCTAAACAGACCACTTGTGAGAGAACATCCTGAGGAAATAAAAGGTGAAAACCCATTGTTTGGGAGCATTAAAACACAATGTGACAAAATCCATTGTAAGGATATCACCTGGAACATCATTGCCCTGGAGGGGAGATTAACTCCTCTGTCTTCTCTCCCGTGAGCCTGAGCTTATTTGCTCTGTATTGAGATCAGCTATTCAAAGCAACTTGGAGGCAAATCACTTATCACTAATTGCTATCTGTTCACCAAGCTACAAAAATGTACACATCAGTTTTTAGGGCACTTCTCCCGTATTTCATTTGTAATTTAAATTAACTCTCAAGTCAATATGGAACATCCCTCTTTAGCTCAGTGAAATGCTCTTAATTATTTTTGTAGTTATAGGAGCTATAAAAATCAATGTCATTATAAAGACAAATACATTTTATGCAAGTCACAGAAAATACTGTTACAGGCAAGTCCTCTTTTCAACTTTTATTTTGTTTTCTTTGTAAGAAAAAAAAAACAAACCTTCTTTTAAGAGCACAATTCTGTCCTTTCATAAAGCTACCCAGAAAGTTCTCTAAGTGAATCAACCAGACCTTGCAAAACTCCAGATTTAGGCGGTGGAAAAAATGATTTTTCAAGTGGAGAAAGGCCATGCTTTTATGCTAAAGCAGAATTTACTGCACAAGTTTGACTAACACCCAAGTTGTTTATGAATCAAGAGAAGGCTCAGCCTCACAAAGCACTTTTGAGTCAAGCTCATCGAGTAACTGTCAAAAAAAAGCTCCACTGATACTTCTGAATATTTATTCCATGTCACACTGATGGGCTGCAGAAAAATCACTATTAGTTGAGTTAATCTACTGTGGTTCTATGAACCAAAGGGAAAGAGAGATAGGTTCTATGCCATATTCTCAAAAACCAGTTGTTTCCACTTTTACACGACTGCATCAACGGTCTCAAGGAGCCAGGCTCCATTTAGATCATTCATAACATCTGAAAAAATAAAATCCAGGGAGAGAGAACAACAGAGAGATTTTGTGAATGCGTCACAGATGGATTTTTTTTTTTTAAGTAAGTAAAGGAACAGAGGGAAACCACACCACCATGGACTAAAAATAGTAATAATAAAAATTAAAACCTTTAATTTTAAAGATAGAAAACCTACCAAGAATGAAGAGTCTGAATCATGAGGAGGGAGAGAGACTAGGGAAGAGCTTTAGGAGACAGGAATTGTTGCAGTCAGTGATCAGTCTGGATGTGCCCCAGCCCCTCACACCAACCCACGGTTTGGCTGAAGAGGGTTTATCCATGAGGCTGAAAAGCTTCAGAGGCACAATTTTATATATTTACTTATTGGCAAGAAGTGGCTCAAAATTAAAAAGTTCCTAACTTTCCAACAAACTGGAGAGTGAAATAAGCAGCTGACATTTATTGGGATTTGCTTTCCCCGTTTGTTGCCTCTGTGACATTATCTCCCTCGTTCTGTTACAGTTTAAATGTAAATCTATTTTGTGTGTTTTATGGTAGTAACTCCGCAATTTAGTATTGTAATACAGAGAGTCCATTTAAAGCTCTAAGTGCTCCCAAAAGGTATCTGTCATACTGCCGCGTTTTATTATTCTCAAACATCACTGAGAGCAGGGAGAGAGCCAATTCTCATACATTATGCTGCTTTACACCCAGTTTTTTCCCCTGGTTCTGCAGGAAACTGCAGATCCGTGCACTTTTGGATATGCTCTTGATCATATTGATGCTCATAAAAAACAAGAAAAAAAGAAGTAATTTTACTTTTAGGATCATTAATACTGAAATGCAAAGAATTTGTTTCAAACTACTTCCTATGAAGATACCCAAGTTATTTAAAAGGATCTCTTTAATCCCCTCTTTTGTCTCACAAAGGTCTCCCCGACAAAACACCCAACTTCATCATTCTGCATAAAGCCGGTGCACAGAGGCAGAGCTGCCTGCCCTAAAAGGGTCAGGTAACTCCCCATCAGCCAAGAGCTATCATCGCATGCAGCCTTTTATTAGCGATTCTAAAACCTCTCAGCCATCGGGGTCAGCAGATAATGCTCACAGTATCCATTTCGATGACAGCACGCACAGGGTGATTTCAGCATCTCCTTTGACTGAGGTCCAAGGCTGCTCCGGGTAAGGATGACTCCCCTGCTCCTCACAGCATCGCTGTGAGAGCTGGCTAATCAAAAATAACGGGAGTAATTACACGATCAGCAACACCATTGTGACAGAATTTTGTAAGATGCAGCTTTTCTGATTTAACACCAAGTATCTCATTAACGTGCAAATAGCAGAGCGTTTATCCCACCTGGTACAAACACAGGCTTGGGAATAAAAGACTCAGGGAGGAAATTTACAGTTACAGAAAGCAGCCTGAAATTTCTCCCTATGACTGGAAATTCAACTCTTATTTCTTTTAGTCCACATTAAGCAATTGTGAGGGGAAAAAATGTTTCTGTAGTCAATACACGAAGCAAGTTCTCAAGAAAAGCTTTTGAGAAGATCCCTCCCAAACTGGTAGATAGTAGGAAATGCTGGGATGTTTATGCATCTCCTTTAAAAATACAAAAATTTAGAACAGGAGAACAACTCAGAACATGCTCTTACGAGTTCCTTATACAGTATTTTGGTCCTACATAAAAGTTAAAAAACCCATAAAGCCAAGTTTATTTCCCAAAATGAAATGCCTGTGGTCATAGGATGCTCTAAATTGTGTGGGACGATCAAAACCTGCAGCACCACTATTGCAGATCAGATCTGTTTTCATGTTCTTTACCATCCAGAGGATGGCAGATCAACTGATATTTTTCTCCGATATAAACATCATCAATGAGATTATTATTAAAATTATTTGGCATTCTGAATTCTATCCCTCCAACCCAGAGCTCTGTGATTTCAATAAATACTCACTAAAACATAAACGGGTTTTGCAGCCCCAAAGTCCATGTTTCATAGGCTGGGCTGAGTTTCCTGCTCACTTTTTGTTAAGCTGGATTTAGGTGTTTCAGTGCTCATGCAACACAGAGCAGTGTCTTCTCATTTGTATGTGTCTGACCTAATTGGATTCCATTTTTTTCCCCAAAACCTCAGAGGTAAGATACAAATATCAATACAAATTAAACTCTGGCCAGTGTAAATCTCTTTAGTCTTTTACTTCTTGTTAAAAGAAAACAATGTGCAAGAAAAGAAAGAAACAAAGAGAGAAGCAGGCTTCAATTTCCTATGACTCCAGTTTGAAAATAACCATTTAACTAAGAATTAGTATTATCCTGACTATAAACAGCCACATTACCTTCCACTAACTGCTAAATTTGAAAATTATTATTAATGGTTGAATGTGCACAATTGAAATTTCCCTACCCTATGAAAATTCTACCAATGTCTTATAAACAACCAGTCCAGCTTCTCATTCAATGTCTTTAAATTCAGTCTGTAGAAGAGATTTGTAAAATGCAAATTTTACAATAAAAATAGATTCAGATTCATTATTTTACTGACAATTATTTTTAAAAAGGACATCGATTTCTAAGCAGCTAAGAAAGAAACCTATTGTATTTTCTGAAGTGCCTGTGTAGCACTTCTCATTGTTTACTGAAATCAGAACAATTAGGTATAAGCAGAAATAGACTTCCTAATTTTGAGCAACAAAGATCCTACCCTCATCTTTTTTTACCACAGTACTCTCAGTCTCCAATTCATAAATATGTGGGATGTATCCAATGCACATTAGCACAGGGAGGTTTGGGTATCACTTCTTCCAATTTTTGTTCAGCTTCCAAAAAACCCTTTGCAGAACAACCAGACCATGACAGTGGGAAATCTAGGACCAGCATTATTCTCTTCCTCCATCCTCCCTCCTAAATTTGCTGTGTTGCCTCCCACCACCTTCTTGTGCCCACAACACAAATCAGACACACCCAGGGTCCTGTATTTATTTCTCAAGCTGTTTAACAGCTCCTTGCAATAACTTTTCCCTTTTTTCCCAAGGATTTGATCACACTTCAGCAGACATTCAGCAAGCATCAACAACCCTACTCCAAATGAAGGATATATTACAGGGGGTTTATCTTTATAAAGTTTTACAAAAGCTACATGCAAGATTGCTGTCTGCCTTTTCCATCAGCGCTGATAAATAATCAGGGGCAAAGTAAAGCTTTCTGCTGTAGAGTTTATAGCTGGAACTCCCCAATGAATGAAAATTAAGCGGCTGTGCTGGCAAAGGACGAGACCTTCACTTCTGATTTCCCTCAGCTTCAACTTTGAGCTGAAACCTGTTCAAACTCAACCCAGCAGAGCATTCCCTGCTCCAAGGCTCCGAAATCCCCACTGTTGAAAGCTCCTGATCCCCTTCTCCTCCCAGCTACCATTCCACATTGTGTTATTTTCATAAATACTTGAATTTAACACTAACAATTGCTGCACATCCCACTCAGTTAAATGCCAGGGCCGTCCTTAGTTCCAGATGAAATAATATTTTCAATTTTTATTTCTTGGCATTGGGAGAAAAAAAAAGAAAGGAAAAGGCTGAAAATATACTCTTAGCAGACTTTTCAAAAATACATGAATAACGTTCCTTGCTCAGAAAACATGAAATAAATTACATTCTACAACAAGCTGTTAGTAAGAGCTTGAAACAAATTCTGCTAATTGTACATTTCAGAAAAAGCCCCGCGGTTAAGATAACTAATCAGCTGGGAATATTGTAATCTGGCAAAGAAAGCTGTCAGTTGGGGGAGGAATTTTTAGCATTGCTTATGAGCCAGAATTAGGACAGCTACAAATGGTTCATAGTATTTGGAAATATTTGAGGAAAAGTTTAAGTAGGTTAAAAAAAAAAAAAAAAAGAAAGAAAAATAATAAGAAAAAAAGGAAAGATGGAAAGAAAGAAATTGAAAGCTATGACCAGCAAAACAAGATGGTTGGGGAAAATAATGTATATTTTTAGCACTGCACACATATATGTAAGCACTGCAAACACACTGTACGTATATTTAATGCTAAAATCCAGGGTTCTAATATTCCACTATTCTCATGTTCACTGGAGAAAACTGTTACTCCTTTGAGCCTCTGTGTAAAATCAAGTAAAAGAGCAAGGAAAATAATTGTTTCTAAAACTTTGAAGTATGCTTAGAGATTTCAGTGCCTAGAAATCCTCAGGAAACTAAAGAAAAAGTGAGTGATTGACAGTAATAAAACAGCTCAAGAAATTGATGAGACATTACACTCAAATCTTTTCAAAAAGTCCCTACTGCTGCTTTTTTCTTGTCTCCGGTCCCAGCTCCTACATCCTGTCCCATGTTCCATTAAAAGAACAGACTGGTCATAGGGATTTTTCTGTTGTGTTATAGAGCAATAAAAACATGAAAATAATGCTTACCCTGATAATGAAAACAAAAACTCACATCCCTCTTAGGAAAACTTCCCTGTCCGACTTTCCACATCACTAAAGGGGATGAAACCATTCTCACACAGAGATTACACAGAAGAAACCCAACTGATGAACATTTGAGAGCAAAAAGAAAATTACAGAAAAGTGTTGTCAAAGCTTCAGTCACCTCAGTTTTCCAGAGAAAATATGATCACCAAAAAGACCCTTGTGTGTTGTATTTTATCATTTTTATACCTTACATAATTATGTATTATTAGCACCTGTCATCATAGGTTGATAAAGAAATTGTGTCTTTGGACTACACTCGGTCCTTGCTCTGAACAAAATCCAGAACCTGTTCCAGCCTAAAGAATTCAAATGGATTGAAGTTGCACACAAATGTGGTGTTTCTTGCTTGACTAGTTAATATAATTTTGGTGTAAAACTCCACAGCAAACAGATAAAATACAAAGCTATTTTTCAGATAGCTGGTATGTACAAGGCTTGTATTTTCTATCCCTACAAAATGTGTCTTCAACCTTAAAACAGCAAAATTAGTGAAGATTATATTATATGACAGTATCACTTCACTTTACTTCCTATGAAGAAGAAGAAGAAGAAAAAAAAGAACTTTAGATATCCATGCATATTTAAGGAGTTCCTCAGACTTTTAGTTCTTCACTGGGGTAAATGAAGTATTTGTACTCAAGGCTAATAAGCTCATCAGGGGAATAACCACTAATGATTAAAAGTCAGAAAACAAAATTTGCAACACTGAATGGCACTCAGGCTGAAGTGATCCAGCACATTTAGGAAAGATCACATCCCAATTAACTAGAATATTTAAGGCATTTATGGAAATGTGTAGTTCTGTTTCTTAAAAGTTAATAAATGGATTTCATATGATTAACAACTGGAGTATTTGCCGGTGCATATGTTATATGATGTCTTTATTTAAAAAAATATATATATAGGATCTATACTAAAACTGAAATATAATTGAAGGGAATCTAGAGCTTCTAAATAAAAAGTAATAAAATGATGGCTAACAGATGAGAGAGAAAGAAAACTAATGGTTTGCATTAAGTAAATGATGTGTGTTGGTACAGGCATAAAGCAAAGGAAGAAATTTACTTCAATTGACTTTACTCCAATCTAAAAGCATTAATGCAGATCTAGGAAAAAAAATCCTCAGACTGGAGCTAGGACAGTGCCAAACAGCACTGATGTAACAAGCAAATGCTGATTAGAGAAAGAGTATCAAGGTCATCTTCTAATTGAAGACTAATTGATCCCAGTCCACTGGAATCAGTGAAGCCTTTCCCAGTGATTTCTGTGGCAGCCAAATGCCAAAGGAATCCCTGCAGCCTCTGCCCAGGGCACACAGGGAACCCCAGGGCCAGCAGGGAGGGGTGCCAGAGGTACAAACCCAGCCAAAACCTCTCATCCATCATGGGTCACACCAGGTGACTTACTAAAGATTACAGAACTGTAAACTTCCAGTAAAACCCCCAAATGATATGCCATTCATGTTGGAGACTTAAATTATCTACAGAATACCCAAAGAAAAAAATCTGTCAGAGCTATCATTAACAAAAAGAAAGTGAGGTGACCCTATAAATGAGGTGTGATGCACACAATGATTCACAAGTTACTGCTGATGAAAGATGGGCCATGACAAGCAGTGTCTTTTAAATGCAATGTTTTTTTCTGGATCTCCCAGACATTGGCATAGTCACTAAAGATTTAAATTGGGACTGCTTATTAAAAAAAAAAAAAAATTGTCTTTTCTAGTCCTACCACCAGAACACTTTCCCCCCCCATGTAATTACTATTTAATCCATCTCCTGCTCCTCCAGTTATTCATTGCTTTGACTGTGACTCAAATGGCATTTGAGTGACTCGAGTTGCTTTGACTGTGACTCCAGCTCAGCTGTTTCAGAACACACTGAAATGAAGCCCTGTTGTGGGGATGAGTTTGTTGCTTTTGTTACCTCTCTCATTGAGTCCCCTTTAATCTCTGACTCCACTCCTGGTGACAATTTGTGGGGCAGCTGGAGGTGCCTTGAGCCATCAGCACAGCACTGTCAGTCACTGCACTTCCAAAAGAACACCTCCAGCTTCCAGACTCTGAAGGGAAATACCCCGAGCACAGAATTTAGGAACTGCCCACTGACAATAAAGTTGACACTGCACTGGACAAGAAATGTATTTAACGCTGCATGCAGTGACACTGGAAGCACTTTGGTGGTTAAAGGAGGGTCTGTGTCCATTAATCCATCAATTAGGATTATCTTTACCGTATCATTGTGTTTTAGCTGTTTCCGATTTTCTGTCACTGCAAAAAAGGTTTCAATAAAGGCTGTTTTAGATGCAGACTCAGAACAGGTTAAAGCACAATATCAAAAGAAAAACCTAAGAATTAAACCCCAGCACTGCACAACAGTCAGCCCAAGCTGAACCATTCCCACCCATACAGTCTGCAGCCTTGTATTGCTGTATTTGCTGCTTTTTTTTCTGTCCTGTTAAACAACTAAAATTATTTTTACTCCCATCTTCCAGTTAGTATCCTTAATGGTGATACTGAGATAATTAAATCACCTCCAAAATGTATTCAGGTTTTACAACTAATTCAACATGAACACAGGAAGGTATGTTCTGAGTCTTTTTGACAGAAACATCTCTGTTCCATCATAATTAGCAAGTTTGGAGCTCAAAATGTACAATGCAAACTCTCACATCCATGTTCCAGGTCAGCTCTGTAGAGCAGAGCCCTTGGCATCTCAGGATTGCATGGAAAATGTCCCAGGGCCCCATGTTCTGAGGGAACAGAACTGGCTGAAAAAACCAGCAAGAAACTTATGAAAGAATGGGAAAACAAGAACAAAATAACCAACTTCAGGAACAATCAAATAGAGATTACAAGCAAACTCTTAAATTAACGTGCTCCTGATTTCAAAATATCTGTTGTAGGCTGCTAAGAAGCAATCGAAAGAGGAGATATTACAAACTATGGATGTAGCGTTTATACAGAGGCCACTGCTCACCCTCCAAGACAGAAATCATTTCTGGAGGGACCAGGGCATGCAAATGTGCGAGCTCTGAGCCCAAAGCCACAGCCAGATGTTACAGAGTTGTCATTAGAATCACATGAAGAGGCACTGTTTGCAAAACAGTTTCATCCCAGAACCTCTTGACTGATGCTTGAACAGCAGCCCAGTTTGCCAACTGGCAGCAGGTTAGTTAGGGAGGCTCCTGAGCAAATTGTCATTTGTGTCATTTGCTGGTTCTTACGGACGCAGCACACTCCATCCCCCTTCCCCATCCCCAGAGCAAAGGGACAAACACAAGCCTTTTCTGGAAACAAAAAAAATCACTTTAGATTTCACCCCTTTCACCCTTTCCACTGTTTCCCAGGCTGCCCTCCCCAGCTCTGAAAGTCTCACAGCACCAGGAAGGCTGTTCCTAACGTGCTCTGTGCTGGAAAGCAGCCTCAGCCTTCCTGCTGTTCTTCCACAGCTTCCCCTGGTTTGTTTTACCTTTTAGGACCTAAATTTTAAAGCAGCATTAAAGCTCTCCCAGGCCTCTGTGGACAGCAGCTGAGAACGACCAGGGAGTGGAACCTGCTATGTTTTATCTCCATACTGTTCTCCTTCAGAGGGTGAGCTTTTACAATTTTGTACACCAGATGGACTCTGGGAACTCCTTTCTGCAGGAGGTCATAACTTATTTTACACAACAGTGTCTGTGTTTAAGTCCCAGAGGTGAAGAGAAATTATTGTGTGCCCTTTCTAGTTCAGTGGGAACTTTAAAACTACTTGTGCTTTGTTCTCCACAACCTTCAAGCAGCAGTTTGTTCTGGAAAAAACACCACCTTGAATAAAGACTAGACTTTACTGATTTGGAACAAATTATAGGATTAGTCTCAGCCAGGATTTTCTTTTTTTGAATCACTGTCCTTTTTTTTTTTTACTAAATGACAGCTATAAGTGATATCAGTATAGCAAAGCCACCAAGAGTATAGTTATCCCACAGATAAAATATTCAAACTATCACTTTAAAAATGAAAGACATTAGTTGCACTGGAATAATAAGTTTTCTCTGAATCTAATGTAATTCCCACTGAAACAGGTTTCTTGAACTGAAAAATATGTAGTTGAACACTATTCCACTTGAAAAATTTTTGAAAGCAATTCTGTAAAAGGGATTCCTCCATAAACCATGTTCCTGCTTCATTAACCCTCATATAATTACAAAAAATTATAATGTAATTATTAACCTTAACAAAGATTAAAGCATGTCTGCAGAGACCCTATGGTATTAAGAAGTGGTAGGACTCTGAATATTTTCTCATTTAGTATGTTCAATTCCTTTTCAAAGATTTAATACCTGTGACACAGCCACCACATTACAGGAAACAAATACACAAAAGGGAGGTATGAAAGGAAAAGCCAGAGGATGAAAATACTACACTTTGCAGTTTACTAGTGAACTTTTCTTGTTTCTACATCACATTGAGAAAAGCTGGTTTTTACTGAACCACTGATCCTTCTTTTCCCCCAAACACCCCACAAGCAAATTGGGTTACCCAGAGCCATGGGAGGGGCACGATTTGGGCTTTCAGCACCAACAGGGCACTGGTTCTGTCAGTAATTGCCCCAGCAGAGAGGCTCTCTGGGTCTGCAGCAGCACAGCAGCTCACCTGCCCAAAGACAGGCCTGGATGGCCATGATACTCTGCGGAAACTGAATTTCAAACCTTCCTTCAGCTCATTCCCATCCCCTTAACCTGGCAGGGCAGGATGAAGGGGAAAGCAGGATCAAGAGATTCCTGAGTTAAAGTTAAAAGATTCTAAGTCTATCATAACCTAAATGAGGAGTAGTAGAAAGTGAACTGAAATGTTGAAGGTCAAAAGCCATTTATGAATAATGAGCTTTTTATTTTTCATCTTTCCATAACTTTAATTAAAATACAAAAAGCAGATATGAAATGCAGCCCTTTACTTTGTGGCTTTAAGATGAAAGCATGCTGCTCCTTTCATTCCCATCCCAGTGCCCCTGCACCACTCCTCTGCAGTAAGTTTGTCTTTCAAAAACTGTCCTGGGCCATATCAGAAGAGTCTGAGTGTGCATCTCCTGTTCCTCCCACTCCACAGGTTGCCCTGTGCAGCATCTGTGAGCAAGGCAATCTCCTGCTCACTGGCTCTGCTCCATGTCACAGATAATATTCACTGGGTCGGCACCACAAGAGCATTTTGAGTCAAAACTCGCATTCCAGACCCGGATACCCAGGACAGTCAGCTAACGATGACTGCCTCACTTGGAGTCCTGCTCCAGCGAATGCCAAATCCTTAATCTCCAGCTGCCACCGGTATTTCCTGCATAACCCAATCCGTCACACACCCTCCGCAGAGCTGAGCGCGATTCCCGCCACAGCGTGAGCGGCTGGGGGAAGCTGCCAGTTTGAGTGGCAGCTGAGCTGCCTGTTGAAGATCTGAAGCCTGGACTTACACTTCTGAAGTGACAGGCATCTGTCTAAGCTCTGAGGATGCAGCCTTTAATTGCAGGGGAGCCCAGCAGCCCGGGCAGACAGGAGAATGGCAGTGTCAATGTCCTGCTCCAGAGGGGAGCTCACGGAGCCGTACGTGAGGGACGGCGCTGGGAGCAGAGTGTGCCATGCATGGAGCAGTGGGGGAATTTCCCTGCCAGCTGGAGTTCTTAACCTGGATACAGCACAGAAAATGAGCCCTGGGCAAGTGCCTTGCTCCAGGAAGGAGGATGGTTTCTGCTGGAAGCAAGGAGCAGCTCCACTTGTAACTCCAGAGGGAGACAAAGCAAACGGGGATTCTCTGGAGGTGATGCTCTCCCCGCTGCTCCCCATTGTGTAACTAGAGTGATGAAAATTTACTGACACAGTGTAAGAGACATGCTAAAAATGGGAACGTAAAATTCCAGAAGGCAAATCTGTAAAACCACTCAGGTCCTGTGACCTGTTAGGGCCTAGAGCTCCAAGCTGAACTTTGCTTTTCCAATCCTATCTGTTCCTTCTGGAGCCGGGACACTGGATTGGGAGACAAAGACATTTTTACAATAACTTTCTTTTCAATTACATTCCCCCTTGCACTTTCTAACATAAAAAGAAGGAGCACCTTGCTGATCCAGGATAATTCCTTCTGTGAACATGAGGTTTTTGGCATTGTCCTTTGAACAGCAACACCTGGGAGATCTGTATTAAAACATGCAGGAAAAACACAGTCCCTCGAGGGAGTTTAGACTGCAAATTACTGATGTGCTAATAAGATTCTTTATGTACAAACAGGAATAGAGAAATGAAGAATACAGGCAATTTCAGTAGGATACATACAGACAAAATTAAATAACGCTGTGGGAGTAATCTTCTATAAAAGACATACTTTGGGGCATTTTATTTCTCTCTGCTTAGTTAAATAAATGAGTTGCCTAATAGAAAGTCAGAATTATATATTTTTCTTTTTTTTTTTTTAATTTAACTAATGCTTCACTTTTTTAATTGCTTAAAGAATCTAATTTTTCCAAAAGTACCTATGCAATCAAAAATGCTGGAGCTACAAAAATTCATCCTCATATATGATTTTAGAAAGTTCTCCAGATATGAGCTCAACTTTGAAAGCTAAAAATATGAAAAATAAGGCAGGAATTGCTGCTTTTAAGAAATTCCACTGAATCATGCCATATGCCCAGAACTATTCAATGTACCTAAAACCTCGGGAATAAATAAATAAATATTTTTTTAAAAATTCAGATGAATTTGTTTGGTTTTTTAATCTAGTTTCTTAATTCTATTTTATTTTAGTTAATCAAGCCTGCTAATTTTGGCCTTCTATTAAGAATATCTACTTCTCTAAGAGCACATGTACTCAAGATACTGAACATATAAACCATTTTTAGTTTTTGTGGCACTTAAGCAGCACAAACCCTAAAAACACTTAAGTTTTATTTCTGAAGAGTATATTTCCCATGTAGAAGTAATGATGAGAAAAAGTTCTATATTGATAACTAAGAGGAGTTTCAAACAAGAAAAAAAAAAAAAAGGAAAAAAAGAACAAAGAAAAATCACAGTCTGGGGTTAACACCAGATAAAATCTGATGCACAAGTTCAAGGGGCCAGATTCACCCAAAACTCTAAAAACCTGAGATGTTTCCTCTTGCTCTATCCAAAGTGTTCTCTCTTGCTACTTTTAAATAACATCAATCATTTTCCTGCATTAAACATTAAAAAAAGAAAATTTTAAAAATAAAAGACTGATTACGTTGCAGATTTTTAATCAGCATAAGGGATTTAAGTCATCCATTGGCATCAGAGAGAAGAAAAAAGTAGTAATTTACAGGGCCCTTCTTGTGATAACTTTTTCTTTTCATTTTTTCACAAAGATTCACAAAGATTTTTTGCTTTTCATTTTTTCACAAGGATTAAACCAGGAGTGATTGGGAAGTTGATGATACATTTGAAAACTATGGAGGAATTTTAATTTTTGAACTGATGTTTCAGTCACTGGCTGTGACATAAAATTCAAACATGTCAGCTCAAAAAGCAGAAAGGAGTCTCTCTTTTAAAAAAACGTTTTCTTCTTTTCCCATATAATTTCAATTTTTTCCTCTTTGGAACAGTGTAACAATGAGTGAGTATCTCTTTTTTAATTGGATGCTTAAAAAGAATGGATACATTTTATACATTACATAAATCAGAGCAGGAGATTAGAGTTCCTCTCTACAAGATTTTTTTCCAATTTCCAAGGGCTTGAAAAGATGGAGTTTTCTAATATATAAAGTTCTTAGAAATTATCTGACTTTGACAAAAGATTTTTTTTTAACTTGGGATATTCTAAAAGACAAATAACTTTTAATATTGTAAGAAAGTCAGTGTAATTCAGCACACTAACCCATGGGCCTATGGTCTTTCATAGTATGCTTCACTTTCCTGGTCTCAATGTACCTAGGACTGATGTCTGAGCATCTTCCTCCAATTTATTGCAGAAAAAAAATATTTTTCCTCCTTTTTAAAATAAATCCACAAACTTCAAAATCCTGCTAATTCCATTTAAGTACCTGGTAATATTTCCCTAATTATTTTCTACCTTCAGTCACATAAGCCTCATACCATTGCTATTAATGAGTCATAATAATGGTTTTAAAACTGCATTAAAAGTGATTTCCTTTAGATACAAGAGCTTCCATCCATGTAGACGGTTATTTGGTTATCCTGTGTGGAGCATTTCCTGAAAAATATATAATTTTGGTTCCTCAACCAAATCCTGCTTGTGTTTTTTCTGCCTAATAAAGGGAAATTATCTTGGTGGAAGGAAGGCATCTTTGGCAGGAAAGAGACTTACAAGGTTTGCAAATATCACTTTTCTGAATTCACAGTCTTGACTTAATGCTGGACTGAAGATTTTTTTTTCTTTCAACTCCCTCCCACAGCCAGGTTCCTTTTTTCTCTTTTCTAATCTCAGGAGCATCCCCCCATTTCAGAATCCTGTACCTTTTACACCTCCCTTTTATTTTTTGAAGGAAAAAATTAAAGAAAGGGGAAAAAAGCAGCTATGCAGCAGTGGGATTGCAACAGCTACTGAGTACACGAAAGCCAAGAAACAGCGAGCAGGCAAGGAGCCAGAAGTGAAATGGTTTTAGGATTTGCTGAAATCCTGCTCAGGATCAGCTGCAGTTGGTTGGAGGAACAGGAATTGCCAGGTGTCAGTGGGGACAGGGAGCCTGGAGCTGCCCATTCCCTGGGGGATGCTCGGGGCTGCAGGGGCTCCCCAGCAGCAGATCTTGGCAGAAGCCCCTCACACAGGAGACACAATTGCTCATTTGTGTCCCTCGTCTGAGCTCAATGCCCCTCTCCAGGAATGCTGAGAGCTCTCCCTGTTCCAAGGCAGCAGCAGCGTCTCTAACACACCCTTGCTCTTGCTCTGAAATTTCCTCCTCACTGCTCTGCCTTTCCTTGGGATGGACAGGGACTTCATCCATTATTTATTAGAATGGAACAGTGGCTTCCCAAGGCTCCTCCAAAAAGGACAGGAGATTAAGGAAACAGGAGAGGAAAGCTGGAGGTGCTGAAAGTGCTTCTCGGAAAGACCAGCAGGATCTGTGTTTGTCTGCACAGCTGTTCAGAGGGATGAAATTCCTGATGCATTTTCCATCCTATTACATAGCTTTGGGATGCAATTTGCTACGGAATTAAGAGATCCAAAAGCACCACATCACTGGTTTCAGCAGAATTTAGGTCAAAACCATTCTTGACCAAAATACCCATCACACCAATCCTCTTCCTGCCATGCTCCAAGGTAGTGTAAACAATGAGTAGCTACAATTAACAGCAGAACATCTACACATGAGTTCAAATTAATGTTTGGTTAACACAGCACTGGAGCTGCAGATGATGTATTATAAAGAGTATTGCTACAAAAATTCTGTACTGATCAATTTAAAATAACCTTGTAAAGCTTAATTGCTATCTTCCATGAGTAATGAATTGAACAAATGTCACATCCCAGTAAAAGTGCTTTTTATCATAAATCAGTATTCCACATACAATAATTATCCCATTAATGCTGAATGAAATGCTTATTGAGTTTGTTTAGCATGCACTGTAAGTGGATAAAGTGACCAGGAATACCTAATAATTTTCTGACAGGCAAATTCAAAAAAATATAACTCTGAAGGGAAATTAAAATTTATAAAAGAGTACTATACAGAAGATAATATAAATAGAAGTAGAAGTATAGTGTCCTATATTCCCTTTAACATTTTCTGAGTTCAATAAATAAAAAAGCACACCAGCAAACTCCAGCATCTTCCTAAAGCAAGAAGGCTCAATGTTTCATGTTGGTTTAGTTCTGTCTTATGAGATAAAAAATGGAGCAGTTGCCAATTTATCTAACTTAAAAAGTCCAAGACTTGCCAAGTATGCTGTGATAAATAGTTTTAACTACCTTCTGCTCATATTTTATTATAGGACATGACAAAGGGGTTTGTAGATTAAGTCTTCACCTTTATTTGTGATACTTTGCAGAAGATAGATAAGAAGGGCACTTTAGAGGTTTACCATGAAAAATACAGTTAAAAAGGTAAAAAAACCCCAGCAAAACTGTATTTTACATTGAAAATATCTACAGGTTTAGAAGAGCCTTTAGAGAAAGCTCAGTGTTGTTGCAACCACTGAGCAATGCCCTAAATAACCACAATATTTGGCTTTCTGAAATTCATCTGTATGGATTCTGCCTACCTGAGGAAGCCACGTGCAAGTACTCGATTTTTCTCAGCCTGGGACTCTGAGGGAAGAAATGCTTTGCTGTGATATGTGAGAGGAAATGTAGACAAACACACAAATGTGCCAATAATCCAATTCAATGAGCTCTGCACAGCTGGAACACTCCTAAAACAGCCTCCCACTGCCAGAATAAAGGGATGCCATCAAAGCTGCCATCTCCTCTTCCCTTCCCAAGCTCAAACCCATCACACACTTTCCTCATGTGGGTTTCAAAGTGAGAACTCCTTTTCACATTTTTCTCTCTGAAAATCGAGTCTTGCCTCTCACTGAACCAGTTTGCCTGCAGGCCACCAGAAACCCTGCAACAGCCTCTCCTGACAACTTCACACTGCTGTGACCACTGAAAGAAACCCATGCATCTATCTACATTTGCTACCCTGGAAATTAAAGACTTTCTAGAAAGCTTACAAGTGTGCCTCCTGGTTCATTAGCAATTTATGTGCACCAGTGATAAGCACTATCATTAAATCATTAGCATAAATCATTAACATTACATGGTCCTTGCCCTTATCCTCTAGAGCACGTGAACTGATCCTGCATCACGACAGAAAGTTTTCTGAACTCTTTTATTATATTTTTGCACAACAGATCAGGTAGGGCACCTCATGTTGGAGGTACTTTTTGCCTGATATAGAGCAAATGGTGTCCAAGTTATTAGGCATCTCAATTTACCTTTTACCTGTTACAAACTGCAACTCTTCTCCCACCACCTCAAGCAGGGGTTCTTACCTGCCAGTTTTAACAATCTCATGTCCCACAATGATGAGTCTGGAAATAGATGATGATTACAAGAGAGGAAGAACAATCAATAGTTTAATTATCACATTATTCTCTCATCCTCATGACAGAAGCCTGGCAATTGCTACAAAACCATCATCCAACAAACTACAGTTCCTGAATCAACCCAGATTTGAAAAACAGTGAAAAAACCCTCAACATGTTTATGTAAACGTGGAAGGAAATGTAGATGGGATAGAAAATTGCCAAATATGAAGTCACCACAGGCTCTAACTCTGCCTACTATTTCTGGCACTCAATATACTTTGTTCTTCCCTTACATATGCTTAGATAATTTTGAAACCTGTTTTATTATACAAGCTAAGTATCACTGATCTTATACATTATGAAATAAAAATATTTACTGAAAAAACATTGGGAAAGTGTTTTACTGATACAGTTCATTATTTTTTTAGGGGAAAAGCAAAAAACCTGCCCTAAAGACTAGTCCTGCAACAGTAGAGGAGAAAATCGAGGAAAAAGGTCCATTTGTACAGGACCCTGTGCAGGGGATGGAAATAGCCCCTTTGTCTCACCAGGACACATTTCCACTGCTGCTTTTCCCTGTCTTGGTTCATGGACTTCAGTGCTCTCTCAATAGTTATGCTGCCAACTCATGCTATGGGTACAGGCAATCAAATATTATCTTCCTTACAATCCCCAAATATTGAATTTGGTCAAACAATTAAGTGAGTGTGATCTACTTGCAAAATAACTCATCACCAAGAGATAGGGTCATTCTGAAAGGTATTAGTCTGCTGATTCAAGCTCAGGAACTGTTTGAACCTCAGTGGCAGCTCAGCTTCTGGGACTGCCTCGTGCAGCGACATCGCTGTTTGCACACCGTGCTTTCTTGTTGGTGTTCTGCTAGAATTGTGCCAACACACCACACAAAGCACCTGCTTCTCTCCCCATACTCACACACTTCATCTGAGGCACCATTAAAACCTTTTCCATGGTAAGGTACCACTACAAGAGAATTTTTGTCTGTAGGTGTGGCTCGTGTGCCCACGTGCGTGTACGTGTCAATCTTCACCTGAATCACCTCTAGGAGAAACCAAAATGTTTTTGCCTTTTAGCTACATCTCCCATGTGATATCTGTGACATCTACTGGCAGAACTCCACAGAGGTTCCATAGCCATGTTTTTTATTTCATATGAGATTCTTTTCATATAAGATCTTCTCCAATAGGTATTTATCAAATGCTGACAAGCTGATAAATTGGTTATACCACAAAAGTGATCATATTCCTTTTTCTACCTCACTGCTAAACAAAAAATAAAACAAAAAGGGGAAAACACCAACCTTTTTTCCTTCCAGAGACAACCTGGAAATAATAAAATATCAAACCTTTTCTTAATGTGTTTTTTTTTCTAGACAGAACAATATTCTTTATGTGCTACTTTACATTTTGAAATCAAACAAGTTATTTCTGTTTCTTGTTTTCTGCTCATGTTTCCACACACTTCACAGATAAAAATCCTTAATAAATGTGGGACTAACACATTTCTCATCCTCCCACAATTTGTGGAACTTCTCAGAGCAGCCTTAGTTTGTGAGAATCTGTGTAAAAAGTCTCTGGGAGGAGTGTGAAAATGCTGGTTATGTTATGCCAAAGCTAATATTGCAATATACTGGCCATGCTTATATGGCCACGCCTAACCAACCTTCCTTCAGGCCCTTCCTGGCTGAGTGATTAAAGAATAACATTTGAAACTCTATAGCATTTTTAATGACATGACTGAAATCAAGCCTATCACTCGAGGCTATGCTGTCCCTCAAAATCTGGGGTGAAAAATCTGTTGAAACAACAAAAATTTTCCAGCTGACTCATATTAGAAAATCAAACTGTAAAACTGAAGAAGCACAGAATTGCACAGAATCAATCAGGTTGGAAAAGGCTTCTGAAATCATTGAGTGCAACCTCTGACCAATATCAGACCATGGCACTGAGTCCAGGCTTTCCTTAAACACCTCCAAGGACTTCCCAACCTCCCTGGGCAGCCCATTCCAATGTCTAAACACCTTTTCTGGGATGAAGTTTGTCCTAATGTCCAACCTAAACCTTCCCACTGCAGTCCATGTAAATATGAAAAAAATAGTGACCACTATCCTGTGCTGTAGGTTATACAGAAAGAAAGGAAAAACAGAAGAGATTCAAGGTAATGCAAGACTAAAATGAGAAAGAAATGAATGGATCAGCCCTAAAAAATAATAAAAATAAGCGTCAAATTTAAGGACCAGAATTCACATGGATAGACAATGCTGATAAAAATGCAATGGAAGAACCAGAACTGCATCACTTTGCAAGAGTTTGGACAATGTAGCAAAGCTCATAAAACCATCTCCTGAGAGAACAAATCCTTCACAGAAGGGACTTCAGTGCTGGTGATACTGCAGCACAAAATGAATTGACTATTAGCTTTCAGCAAATGGGGTATTTATTATTTTTAAATTGTGCATTAGCGCTCAAGCAACAATGATATTTATACTGCACATCAAACCACAAAAGCAGGAAAGTGGTGAGCTACAACTGAAGACTGAGATTAGTGCTCTTGTATGCCCTGAGGGAGCCTGAGACCTAAACAGATGCACACATAAAGTAAATAAGATGCAATGATACCGGGGAAATGATGCCAACTGAGTCAGCAGTACGAAAACCCAACTGCACAGAAATGTCCAGTGGACATCAGACTCCAATCTGAAAAGACAGCCTGGAAACTGGAGAGATGTTATCAAAAGAAGGAGCAATGCTGAAACAAGAGCTAAGAACACCTCCAGGAAAAGCTGACTGGTTCTTTCACAGTACAATGTCTAGAAAGCAGCATGTACAGCTCCTTGCAGAGCACTCAGAGTGGGCTGGCACACCCCAGAACGCTACACCATCACGTTGTATTTCTGTCTCTGGAAGTTCCCCTCAGAGAGCAAGCTGAAACATCAACATATCACGATTAAAAATTGCTGTTATCCTCCTAAGCTTTTAAGTTGTAGATATTAACAAAGATGAAACGCTTATCTGTTCAAATAGAAAGGCAATTTTGACCTTAGTGCATTAGTGTAAAAACAAAATGTGCTGTTTTGATATTTACAAGATGCCAGAATTAGCTGCAGTTCATAATCAGCCTCATGGCATCCCTGCTTAAACAGCTTTCCAAAAGTCCCTCTGGAGGAGGAGAGAAGGGAAAAAGCAAGAAAAAACAGTTACCAGTAGAGGATTTACAAACCAGACTTTAAAAATACCAAACTGAGCACTTGAGCTCTGTAGACAAAGGATTCATGAAGCCCAAACTAAGAGCAGGCTTTGCATTTATGTCAAACCTTTTCCCAAGACCAGCCAAAAGCCCGTGATTGCCAGAGCTGCTGGGGAGGATGAATCCTGCTGTCCAGGGACCACTGGAGGTGGATTAGGGAGAAAAAGCTGCTTTGCACAAGCCACATTTGTCCTAATTTGTCTGTACACTCTTGCAGTTCTCTGGCAAAATACAAGGCAGAGGATGTTCACCTGGAGATGTTTTGGCCAGTGCTGCTGTCAGAGCCACCCCAAGAACTCAGAGCTCAGGAAATGAGCAAAGTCTGGTTTTAACTCATCTCTGAGTCCTCAACAACAAGCAGCAGCATCACGGTGAGCACTGCAGTGCCACCAGTGCCTGGCTGTGCTCTGGGGGCTGGAGGAGGCCCTGACACCCACCAGGGAAACCATTCCCACCAGTGCCAAGCTTTTTATTCCACACCTCCCAGCAATACACCTGGCACAGCTCTGCAAGATTTCTAATTTTTATGTTATCCGCTTCCTGATTTCAGCAGCTAAGATCCTGCGTGCCTTTAGAGGGATATTAATGATGCAGAAGACCCAACCCTGAACCCTGTGAAAGCTATTACTGTTTGCTCAGAGTAACTGGGCTGACGCCAGCTCAGTTGATTATATCGCCTTTGTTTATTTCCCTGAAAACACGATGCTACAGTGAACCAGGGGATGTTAATGTATTTCCATGCCATGCTGCATTTGTTTTTATTGCCAGGACTCCTTACTTAATACAGCTGATACCTTCTTCGAGGCTGAGACATCTTAATGAGCTCAGCACAGCCACGCAAGGGGCCACACCAAAGACCACAGCCTCGTGAGTAGTTTGGTGGGGATGGCACGGATCACTTTCCAAATGCTACTGCTGCCTGCAGACTAACTAATGCAGCTTTAACAAGCTAAAAACATCCTGCTAAAATGAATCTGTCATTACAAATGAGTAACAATAAAGTGGGCACTGAGGCCATCGCATGGAGATGGGAATTAGCTTTGGTGCCTGGCACAGAGGGTTTTGCATACATTCTTTTATTCTCGTAATTTCAGCTGCTAAAAGAGATCTTACTGTCAACCTGATCCATTATCAGGCAAAATCCCTTCAGCACCCCAGGTTCATTAAATGGTATCACTAATAAGGCTGTGCCTGAGAGGAATCCTGCCCACCCCTGTGTCCTGGAACCCTGGTACCCCAGGCACACCCTGTGATCTCAGCCTTTAAAAGATCACACAGTGCCAGGCTAGAGGGAGACCAGGGCAACCCTGCTCTGCTGACCTGCTACAGATGGACCACGCACATATCTTTGATCAGGAGAGCAAGATGCTCTCCCTGAGGGATGGGGCTCAGTCCCAGCCCAGCAGAGCAGCAGAGCAGCACAGGTTCTGCTGTCAGGTTTAACTGAACCCTTGCACTCTGCAGCTGCACAGACACAGGCTCCTCACACACGTGGAATTGTTATAGAAACATGCACACACACATTAATGACAAGGTTCTTCTGCACTGCTCTGAGAAGAAAAAGAATTCTTTAAATTCAAGCATAACCAAAAATACATCCAATGAAGTGCTGCTCTGCACAGCCAGAAAAACATAAACAGAGATCAAAACCAGAAGAGAGATCCCAACAGACACCCATGTTAAATCCACCTTAAATCCAACATCTCCTTCTGCTCTCAGTAACTTTTCACATTGATTTTCCAAATATTAGGAGGGTTTTTTTCAGTAAAAATCCTCTTTCAGTGAGGATCATACATGAAAGGAGACAAAATCTGCTGCTGTTCAAGACCAGCTTGGACAGGGCTTTGAGCAACCTGGTCCAGTGGAAGGTGTCCCTGCCCATGGTAGGAGGCTGGAATTACATGACTTTTAAGGTCCCTTCAAACACAAACCATTCTATGTCCCTATGAAGCATGGATTTCTTTTTTAAAAAATGGAAGTTTGAGGTAATTATGGGTGCTGCATCATTGCCTTTCCCTCGCAGTAGGTACAATTTTACATGTCTCTTAGCTTTCTTCTCCACAATGGAAAAGAAACATTTCCCTTGACTGTGCATGAAGTTTGTCAGCTCTTTACTGTCACACAAAAATCAAACCGAAAAAAGCAAAATCTCCTTACAGAACCTCACAGTATTTTTTTATACCCTCAAAATTATAAACCTGCTGGCAGCTAAAATGTAGCCACAAAAGCAGATGAGTCACAGAAAAACAGAGTAAACACAACATGATTTATGGCTTTATGATTTACCCCAGAAAAGCCACTGAGCTGTCTGGGTGACTGCAATTTTCTCTTCCTTTCTCGACTTGGATTGCTCCCAATTAGAGCAAACTATTTTAAGCCCTTTGAAAACTAATTATTAAAAAAAGAAAAAAAAAGAACAACTGTAGGATGCAGACAGGACAAGATAAAGCAGTTTGCCTGTAAGAAAAGGAGCTGAAAAGTGCTCAATGATAGGGCAGTGAGTCAGGAGTGCCAGGCTCTGTGAGCTGTCCCTGCCTGGCAGCAGCACTCCATAATCCAGCCTCAGGTGTGAAGGCTGCTCCATTCACACTGACCTGTGTGGGCTGGGAGAACACTTGAAAACAGATTAGATGCTGTTGCTCCTTCATCTCCAGCTTTCCCCCCACCAGGCCAAGGGCTCTTGCTCAGCCATTTGTCCTGCACATCCTCAGGAGGGTTTTCCAGCAGATCCCTGCAGCAGCAGCAGCTGTGCTTCCTCCCTCCTGCTCGTGGCTGCATTATGGATGCTGGCAGTGTAACCATGGCGTGCTCTCATCTTTCTGGGTGCTGCTTATGACAGCAGCATGCCAAAAAACAGAGAGACCAGGCCTTAAAGGTCAAGGAATATTATATGCATCATTTCAACCTATCATCAGCTCAAAAAAAAACCAAAAAAAAAAACAACAAACCACCAAACCTCTTTAAGTTTGGCTTAGTCAAGGTTGACCTTCTTCTGGCTTATTAAGGAACATTCATCTATTTCATGTTTCCAGTTCTTGTAGGAAAATACAAAATGTTAAAAAAAAAAAAAAAGAAGTTTGACTCCATATACATGCTTGAACCAAGTAGCACAGAAACATCAAATTAGCCAACTCCTTCTTCCAGCATCCCTTTCAGTGGCAGACTAAGGAACAGTGCTGTGAATTTTATTTTTTTTTAATATCCTTCCACACCTGCAGCATCAGAGTGAGTGGTGCTGGTAAACAAGAAAAGGAACAGTCCAAAGGCAGTCTCAGCACCAGGACTGTGCCTTCTCCTTCACAAGCAGAATGGAAATTAAAAATGTTCCCATCTTCCCCACAGCTCTGCATCCTACCCTGTATTTACAGGAATTCATTCTCCCTCTAGCTAGCTCCTGTTTTCCTGCTTTGGCGACTTAACCCCACCATTCTAATCTGAAAACTGGAGGAGAAATTCCCTTTTATCTAAAAAAAAAAAACCCAAAAAGTATCAGTAGGCTTTTTCCAATTTATTCAGCAGTGTGGAAAATGTACTACATAATACTTCCTGTCAACAACACCAGATGTGTTTCTAGTAGAAATAATTGGCTGGATATTTATTTATTGACATTTTGGATGACCGAATACTTCTCTCTTGATCTCAGTCATCATTTGTACAATTTGCTGTCTGAGCAAAGATCAAGGACCTTACCTGACCCCTTTTCAGAGGTATCAGCAGTGCTTATTGATAGGTTGGAGTCCTGATTATGATGATGGAATATGGATATGTGGAATATGAAACTTCAGCTGAATGAATATGGCACAACTAGAGCTAAACAGTAGCAAAAGATTCTGGTTTGGGTCAGTATAAAACATTTGCAGAAAGGAAATAAGCACACAGCTAAATCTATATCAGATTATCAATTTATAACAGCTTAAACCCTCAATGCATCAGCTATTCCTGCAGTATCTATTCCTGAACTCCTGCTCCAGTCTCTATAAAATGCTTCCAGTGAATGCAGAATTTTTCTCTGCCACACATCCTTGGGCCAGTTCTGGACAGGTAATTCACAACAGCCTGTTCCTCTGGCCTGAGCACGGCAAGTACGGCTGAAAGGCCAGAGAAAATAACTTCAAGGACCAACATTTAATGCACATGGACAGAGAAAAAACTGTTCATCACTTAAATTGTCCCAAAGCCCATCCTGTTCCTTAAGTTGGAGACAGTGGCTGGCTCATATAGAGCAAATTTAAAGATCAGAGTTCTTGACATGGTAGATTAGGCTCTCCTTCCACGTGTTCTGCTTGCTGTGTAATTTGATCATTAACAATCTTTTGTGCCACTACCAGATAAGAATGTCATTGATGTCTTTTAAAGGCTGCATTTTTTTTTCTCCTGAAATAAAAGCCTTTTCAGGTTATTTTTTTTTAAACATAAAAATTTTCTTGCTGTTAGTATTAGTAATATGTTAATTATTTAACTGAAATAAATGCATCTGTTAATGTGTTTAATTAAGCATACAAAGCTCTTTATTTGATGTTATTTGTATTTAAGATTTCCTGTTCTCCCTGAAGTATTTATTATCTGAGGCATGATTTTTCTAATCTTAGACATACTCTGGGACTGAAGTACTATTTTATATCAGCATTTCTCAGCTGCTTTTATCATGAATAAATATATTACAAACCATGTTAATGAGCTGTTTAGTATTCATATATTAGCCCGCTCCTCATTTTATATGGAAATGCCACTATAAAAATTCTAAGAATACTAGTTTTATGTGCACGATAATGATGAGATTCAAAGCAAATAAGGAGGAGAAAATCTGTGGTGGCAGTGAATATGAAATGGATTAGTGCATCGTCAATGTGCTTCACATTGGTATAAAATTATTAAGCAGGTAATTAAGTAGGATCAATGGCAATGTTTGTTTTGGGGGTAATGTTTTAGCTATTTTAGATGTGTCATCTTTAAGAATTTAATTTCACACTTTAATGATCTCCTTGTAATTTCCTCCTCCTGCCATGAAGTCACACAGGCAGGGTACGCATGACATCCGCTACAGATCGAGGAGTGACTCTGCTGGAAGGCCAGGCCAAAGGCACCATGAAGGAAGATGAGAACAAGGCAAATGAAATCATTTTGTAAATACAAAGGTAGTTCATTTCAACTGACCTTATTCATCAGGCACATTCAAATCCCTGGGATTGTTAGCAGGGAAGAAGTTTTTAAGAGTTACTTGCAGAAACTGCAGCTTTGACCCGGCTGACCTCGGAGACAACTCCAGTGCAGCCAAAAAGAAATGAGACTTGGTGTTAGAGGAGCCTAATGAGTAAAACCACAGCCATCATCCACTTACATCTGCAAGCAGAAATTAAAAAAGAAAAATACCCAAAAACCCAGCTTTGGGTAAAGAGCAGAGAGAGAGAAGATTATTCTCAGTCCTGGACAGAGAACTTATTACTGGTTACCTAATAAAATCCCAACTGTGAAAATAAGGCTGCTACTAAACTGAATGGTCTCATTTAAAACTCAGAATTACAAATCAATGCAACAAAGCCTTTGTTATTATGGAAAACACAGTGTCTGAACAGGTTCCCTTATTAATTTGATATGCTGGACAAAGCACATGCTGACACTGTGGCCCCAGCTCACTGCACGCCCTCCTGCACTCGACTTCCCAGGGACTGACAGCAGAGCCAGGGATGGCAGCAGCACTTGGGACTGAAAAGGGTTAGGAAGGTGGAGACAAATCCATTGAAAGGCAAAATGACAATAGCTGCTATTTCTTTTTCCTATGAAAATGCAGTCAGATTTCAGTAGAGAATAATGTGGTTTTTGCTTTGTTATTGAACCAAACAGGTGTTATACTATATAAGTGCTCTCTTCATAGTAGAGCAAATATCCATTATTTATACTACTCATTATTTGTACCTGGGTTTTTGTACCTGAGCTCACTGGCTTCAGGTTACACAGTACACTTGTCAATGAAGCTACATTCTGCAAAAAGAAGAGAACCACCTTAGACAACTTTAGCCTAAAATAGTTTTTTTAAAAAAAAAATTGCCTCAGAGATCAATAGAAGCAGAGCAAAGAAAATAAGAATGAGTTAGAAAATGCCATCACAATACTCTCCACAACCTGTGTACAAAGGCAGCAAGAGACACTCCTTGCAGCCCTGGCCTATTTATGAATGCTTAACAAGTGAAGGAAGGATAAGAAAAACTTCAGTGGTAATTTTATTATACCATGAAAAAATAGGTCTCTCCCTCCACTCCTAGATTTTGTTATAACAGTCAAATAACAAAAAATAAGTTTGCCACATCTTTACTCTGAAATAACTCACATTATTGCATATCTACCATTAACAGCTGTACCTGTGCCTTTAACGAGGTTATAAATGGCAGATGGTAAAAATTAATTTAGCATTCTCTGTGAGGAAGTATAAACACAAACTTGGGTCCAGTCCTGTAAATGGCTGCTCTCACAAGTAAAACTAACTTGAAATTACCTCACACTGGACATATCCCAAGTTTTGATACAGTTTAAGACTGGTTTCTGAGGGTACAACTCACAGTCCTCCAAAGTGGTTGCACATGCACGCTGATGCATCTTTGAATAATGTCACATGAAAGTGTTTAGCAACACAGGCTTGAAAACGTTTCCTCTGGCACAGTTAAGCTTCCTCAAAACTAGCTGGGCATGAGTAAGAGCTGCTAAAATACGGACTCTCTGGATTAGCTCCATACATTTGTAAGTTAACATAAGGAATTAAATCCTTATTAAATCTCAATTCATTTGAAATTATTTTTTTATCTCTTTTCTGCTTTATTAAGCTCCACTCCTCTGTCACAGTTATGCACTACTCTTTATGAGCAGAGTCTTGCACCATTTCTTCATCCACAAAGTGCCCCCTTTGCTGACTAAAATTACTGTGCCTGTCATCACTAAAAATGTATATAAACTCTTACTTTAAATCACAGCCCTATTTTCAAAAAGGGCAATTTTACTTTTCTTCCAGAAATGCATCTGCTCTCTAATGAGAGTTGTGTTCATAGGCAATTTTGAAGGAGACGATAAATGATTATTACTGTGGCAATTTCAAGTGATAAATAAGAATTCCACCCAGCCCTCCATTTAAGTCCATGACATTTCTCCCAGTGTAGGATCTACAGGCCAGATGTATCATTATAATTATAAACATTTGTAATGAGCCTCAGTGCAATTGGGTGAAGTAGCATCACCTCAGATAAAAATCTTTCAACAAGCCGTTTCATACCTAAGATTGCTGTAATTTATAAATCCCTGCATTATCAAAAATTACCTTTTGATGTCAGCAGAGCCAAGAAGGGTTTTGATGATGCTATCTACTTGTGTTTTCTCCTAAATATGTTTCTACATTTTATCAATGTCTAATCAACAGACAATACTGTGATACAGGAATTTCTCCACTTCCCTTACACCAGAGCTATTCCTGGCAGAGAAAGCCTAAATGACAGCCTGAAAATCAACACCCTCACAATCAGCTCGGGGATCTGGCCGAATTATACTGCAAAAGGTGCATTCCTCATTTCCCAAAATAGCCTCTTTTCCTGATGCTCACTTGAACAACAGCAGTATCACAGGACAGCAAGGCACAAAGTACTGTTAATGGGAAGATAAAAACTGGGACAGAAAATGAACAGGTATGTTTGGATATCAGCAAAACTAATGAGACCTATGAGAAGAGAAAGGGAATCTGTTGATGATGATGAGAGAGGGAAAATAAAGCAATATGGAAAATGAAAAAATAGTTTTCATAGCAGTTTTAATAGTTTGTCAGCAGAACTCAGAAAAAAAGCAAGAAAAGTGTGAAAGTAATGAATAAAGCAACAGCAAGGATTAAGGAGAAACAAAATACTGTGTGAAAATGCAGTGCTACAGTGAAAGGGCTCAGCTGATGTACAGAAGGCCTTGAGAGGTTTGCAAGGACATAAATATGAAAGAGGAGAAAAGAGAATAAAAAATAAAACTCCTGTTAAACAGAACACAAATTAAATGGATTGTAAATAAATGTGCAAAGCCCAAACAAGCCCCCCACACTGTAAGCTCACCTCTCTGCTCCATCACTCGACTATGAACAGCTCCTGGCCCATTTGGGGGCATTTCCTGCCCCAGTGTATCCCAGTGGGGCAGTTCTTTGATGCACAGAGCTCCAGTTTAGCTCCTCACTGGGGTCTACTGTGTTCCCATGCAGGAGGCACATCCCTCCCATGAGACCAGAGAGCACAGCCTGTGCACCTGATACAGCCCAAACCACGGCATCCATCCTGTGAGACCAGAGAGCGCAGCCTGTGTACCTGATACAGCCACATCCAAACCATGGCATCCAACCTGTGAGACCAGAGAGCACAGCCTGTGTACCTGATACAGCCACACCCAAACCATGGCATCCATCCTGTGAGACCAGAGAGCACAGCCTGTGTACCTGATACAGCCACACCCAAACCATGGCATCCATCCATCCCTGCTGTGAGACCAGAGAGCACAGCCTGTGCACCTGATACAGCCACACCCAAACCAGGGCATCCATCCCTGCTGTGAGACCAGAGAGCACAGCCTGTGCACCTGATACAGCCCACATCCAAACTATCCCTTATGCTGAAACAAGGGTCTCACTTGTGGCCAAATGCTGTCAAACAAGGTCAATTCTTAGAAAGAATAACTAAAGCCATTAGGCTCAGCTTAACAGCCAGCACAACCTCAGGAAAGACAAACTGTGCCTCGTTTTTCCATCTCTTCTCTCCCCATGTGCAATTCCTCTTTTAGGCTTTTTTCTTAAGGGGGTGTAATTTATAGCTTAGCTACAAAAATAAAATTGTTTGGGGTTAAAAATAAAACAACTTAAAAACAAAGTCTTCCTCAAAGTATGAATCACTTTCATAGATTTTTCAAAAGATTGAGCTTTTAATTTTCTCATCCTATGATTATATATCCCATTAGATCTGCTTCTGTGTAGGAATTGCAATTTTAGCAAGCAATTAATCCATAAATGAGCAATTTCAGAGTTTTAGGTATTGGGCATCACCCTTCAAAGGCTCTGTGCTGGCCTTGGATTACATCTCCATGTTTCCACAGACCTCAAAAGGAGCTCATTTTGCCGGCAGTCGTTTAATTGAATTCCCCATAAATCACTTTGGAAAATCATGCTCAGGATAATCAGGTGCAGGCAAGAAGAAGGAGGTAGTATTTCTAATAACTGTGTCACTGAGAGATACAGTGACCTTTACATCCTTCAACACTGAACTTCTTGTTGCTTACTTTATTCCAAAGGAAAATATGCAGCCGGAGAGCCACTGAAATTACACTTATTTGATCCTGGACCTCTTGCCAGGGCTGCTGAGTTGCTGTGCAATAATAGCTCCATGATTCTTCTCCAGGTAGTTCTCATTTTTGACACAGACTAGAAAATTTGGGGTTTTGACGCAATCAACCCCCCAAACTCATAATTAAAGACTTGGAATACTTTGCACCATGTGCAAAAGGCAAAATGAAATCTAATTTTATGTGTTATGCTGTATTTTATGTACTCAGTGACAAACTCTAGCACTTTACTGAATAGAAGTGAAAATCTTGTATAAGGATATTCTCTTATTATGCACCGAAAGCATTTAAAAAACAAAGGAATTCTTCTTTCTTAATCCTTTTGTGCACAACACAAACCTTCTGCTATACATTTGCAAGGCAAGAATCATTCCTAGCACACCAGAAATGAGCTCACCTTCCCAAAACCATTTGCCTACAGTAAGAGTTAATGCAACTGTTTATATTGGCAAGGTAAAAATAACTCTTAAATATCTGCATATGTAACACACCAACTTCAGAATGATCATAAAATTCAAAGTCTTCAACTACTATTAAAGGTAATTATATTTGGCTGGAACAGGGTCAGGTGTTTGGACTATGTGAAGGACAATGTTAAAGAACTTTCAGACTGGAAACCAAAGTGAAATGAATACAAAGAATATAAAATAAAGTAGGAAGGGGGGAAAAAACCCACACAAAATGTAACTGAGTATTTTTAGTCTTTAAAATGCTTTAAAGAAAATCAGCAGAAGCAAGTCATTCTATTCCCTGACAAATCCCAATGTATACCTGAGTGCAGCAGGGCACTTGTAAATAATTATTTAGGGAAAAAAAAAACAAACAAAAAAAAAAAAAAAAAAAAAAAAAAAAAAAAAAAAAAAAAAAAAAAAAAAAAACCAAACCAAAAAAATCCCAAACTTTTCATTCAGAAAGCTGAAATTGTAGCCCATTACTCCAAGAAGCTGCTGGGGGCCATGCTGCTGTTGCCAGCCCTGTAGAGCTCAGGCAGCCGTGCCTGATTCACCATGAATGAGAATCTCTGCCTTTCTGATTCAAGTTGCACAGATTCACACCTGGCTCTTCTAAGATCCTTATGTTCAGCCTGGTGTAAATTTTAGTTCCCATGGTGTTACCTGACACTGTCTAATCTCACCAAGTATTTCAAGTCACTCCCCCTGAAAAAAGTGAATAAACTAATTTATGCAGAGAAGGCAAACACTTGCATCCAATGATGGGACATTGTGCTTATGGCCTCAGAAGTAGCATTAGAGCCCATTGGGAAATTATAAAAAGGAATTGCCTCTAAATGTTCTCTGGAGCCTCAACAGCACTGCCTATATGCTGGCTGTGGCAGAAAGTTAGTGCAGAAGCATCAAAGTTCTCCCCTGGCCCAAGGTAAGTGCTCCTCAGCAGCCAAACTGGGGAGCCCAGAGGGAAAAGGAGCAGAATCAGTGGAGTGGAAACAGGAACATCCTCCAAGAATGATCCCTGCTAGGATGGCAACTGGGCATCATCAAGAGCAGCCCCAAACAGCACAGAGGAACAGGCTGAGCTCCTCCCCACTGATGACAGTGCAGGATTGGTCTCAATGGGGTGCTTCCCTGTCACCTTCCCAAAGGGCAGAGAGGGTAGAGCACCTCACACCCATCCTTTCCAGACTGTTTGCTCTAATACCCCATTAGCTATCACAACATCAGCAATCCCATCACACCAGCAAAAACACCCTTCCTGGAGGGGCTGAGCTCTGTTTCCCAAATGATGGAGTAAGGAAAGGAAAAAAGAAGGTCAAAAGCTCAAGCCCAGGTCACAGTCACTGAGATGTTTTCTAGCAGACACCACCAAGCTCCCTGGATGGGATGAGGCACAGCACCCTGATAAGTTACATGGCAGTAAATAGAATGGCAAAGGCTCCAGCCAGAATAAAAATGCCTTTATAAGTCTTTTCTTTACCAGTGTTCACCAACCACAGCAGCTTTGCCAGGGTAAACTGTAAGAAGAGCCTCAGTGAAAAGTGTGTTTTGTTTGAGGTCTGTAAAAATATTATCAGGAAAGTTAATACTTCTTCAAAACATTCATCTTGTTCTGTCAGGAACACTTCTCACCAGCTATCATAAAAGCTGGCAATATTGTATTGCTGCATTAAGCATTTAACTTAATTTTATGTAAACTAGCAGCAGTTTGATAAAATTTGTTGACATTTGTCATTTTATTGTGGTTCATTTCCTACAGGAGCTTTCGAAGTTTTACACTACTGATAGGAACAATCCTGATGCAGAGAGAAAAAGAGAGTACCCATTCATCATCTCAAAGCAGATTAAATTATTATCTGGCCAGTAAGAAATTCAAATATCTTGCTGAAAAATAGGTATAAAAAGGTCTTTTATATACCAGATCCTTGTTCAACAGTAACTAGACACAACAAAATTATAAAGAATGAAAACATAAGACCACATTTTCCCCTCATGTCCAGCATTTTCTTCATTTACCCTTAGCAGCTTCATGGCAGTGCACCTTCAATGTATGCACTTTATTTATTGAGCTGAGATTTTCCAAAGCTACTAAAGAGTGGTTTGGGATCCCAGCTTCTATTGAATTTCAATGAATCTACTCATAAAAGAATTAGGAGCTTTAGGAAATTTTATCTTTATTGTTTCATACCACAAGAGCAACATTGTATCCAATTATCTTATCCTTTGCTGGTAAAAGAACTACAACAGAGGTACCCAATTAACAATTTTTAAGCTTCTGAAACTAGTCTCCCATAATTAGCATCCAGAGAACCAAAGACACACTTGTAGCAAACAAAGTGAGACTCAAGCTTTTAAACAAGGCACTTCTGGTCGCTGCATTTCCTTTGCTCCTCCAACTTCAGTTTAATCATGATTATAGACACTGACATTCCCTAAAATCCCAGAGGAAGATAATTATCAGAAATAATTTCAACATGTTACAACAAGGGTACATCTACTCAAACTTCCAGGGACAGGGACCATTCAAATTTGATGATTTATTAATGGCAACCAGAGTTGCTTCAATGCAGGGCCAATCAGCCACAAATAAATTGTGTGGGTAGAGGTATGAAAATATTTGGATAACATTTAGGAAAGCTCAAACACCAGATCACCAGTGTCAGGATCACAAACAGAGGGCAGTTGAGGACAATAGGAGAGACAAGGAGGAGTGAAATGTTATGGCTGTGAGGAATGAAACGTTTTCAGGATTTTGTTGCTGCTAAATTAAATGAGTGTCAAGCACTTTTGGACTTGACAGCTCTTTTTAGAGCCCTGCTCTGTTAATGGGAGATCTGATACTGTAGGGTTTTATCCCTTCTCATAGATTATTCACGGCATTCAAGCAGTTCTTGGGGTCACAGATGGTTCTAAGGAGTAGCTGTGCTGCTGCAGAGCTCTGCTGCCTGTACTGCCACAGATGGATACAAAAGGAGCTCAGGGGAACCTTGTTCCAGACATCAAGTCTCTCCTCACGGGACAACTATCAGGTACTGTTCCAGCACCTGTGGGAAGTAGGAAAGGTAAGAAGCTGTGAAAGTATGTATCAGAAACAGAAAGAGCAGAGAACTTAATGCCAGCTGCAGCTGCAAAGCCTGAAAGACGAGAAGACACAATAACACAGCAAGCAAGGACATGAAGCAATAATTTGAGTTTTTAGGCGTGGCTAAGATAGAACTTCAGACTGCAGAAAAATATGCTTAGCAAGATAGAAGGTTTTCAGCTTAATAATGGAGTATTGTGTATTGTTAACAGAAAGCATAGAAGCGAGCATTGCTTGAAGCAGGTGTGTGTGCTTTCAGTGACTGGCTAGAACAATTGTCTGTAAGCTTTAGCAAAGTGCTATTGGCTGGAAAACTTTTTAAATGCCCTGTGACAAAGAAATCTTTGGCTGCTGTTAGCAAGACGTGAGCTGTTGCCATCTTTCGATTGCCTCACCCTGTAATGAGGCTGATGTGGCAATAAAGCTCAAGGAACATCTCCCAGCAGTCCTGTCCCCTTTGGGAGAAACACCAACACAAGCACCTTCCTCTATTCCATGGCTGAGAGACAACTAAAAGCCTTTGCTGGAACTGCTGCACCCAGCATTACAATACCCAAACATAATCAGTGTGCACAGCTTCAAAAAGAAGCTATAGAAAAGAAGCAACTTCTCTCCCTGCTCCTTTGTTTCACATCACCCTGGCAGAATAGATTCTGACAGAGAGGCACCAGTGAGCTGAGATTTGAAAACAACATGTAAACCAGACGAGCTCGGAAGCTGCAAACACACAGAAAAAGCCTTAAGTACTAAATGGAAGGAGTAATTTGCCAATGCACCTTTTAGATCTCAGCTCTGTTAGTAGGAGGCTGAGGAGAAAAGCAGGTAATAGCACATCACATCAAATATTTGTCTGGTTTCAGAAACCACAGTATTCCTCAAGCATGGCTTACTTAGGATGAATATGTTATTGAGAGGTACAATTGTGGAACACAAAACACACAGGTACCCAAAAAACCCCATATTATAAACTGGATCTTTAGGATACAAAAATTTAGTGAAGTTCTCTACTTGGAGTTGTTGAGATAGGCAAATACTTACAGCTTAAGACCAACACTAGTGGCAAGAATGGTAAAGTAAGCCAAAAAATCCAATCAAAACACCAAAAATAAATCACCAAAAAATTTAAAAAAAAATCACTAAACCATCCCCAAGAAAATAATCATTACATTGATGTTTCTAAGTAGTAACTGCCTACAGCTGGCAGTAGTGGAGTCAGCTGATGGTACAAATATACAAACTGTTGTCAATGTTATGTTTTTAAACTCTGTGCTTTTCAACAACGGGTTTGAGTTCTGTAATTGTCTCACCAAAATCACGTGTCAGGTGAGTCTGCAAGCAGCCATTTTATTTTTCCTTTTAATGGAAAGGCCCTCTGAACATTTGCATCCACCTTCAGACTCACAGCTATCTGTAAAAGCCAAACTGTCTGGCCAGATTCTGGGCTGGCTGATAAAGTTCTATTGATTTTGAGTGAGCTTGCTGATTTAGCCTCCTGATTTAACCCAGCATCATCTGATTAGGTTGAGTAAATTGATTTTTGAATCCTGACTATTTGCAAAAAAACTCCATGAACAACCAAGCAACCACCCAAGAAAGTGTAAAAATTACTTGGTCAAGAGTTTTATGAACACATTCATTTTTTTTCAAAAATCAATTTTCTCATGAACAGCTCTGGAGCAGAAAAGCAACAGAATTTGTTCACTAAATTATTCATTATAAATTACTGACCCAGGTTCCTTGGAACTGTGAAAAACAATCTTCAGATAGCAGGAAAGAACTGCAGCTGCTAAGAAACAGAAGAGAACACAAGCGTAGGTGCTGTAGGAGTTCACTTCTGGTTTTACAAAGCTGTTTGTGAGACCATTTAGAGGAAGGTGGGAAGTAGAATGAGAACAGACTGGTGCTGGAAGTTTTCTGTAAAAATCACACAAACAGAGCCAGGACACAGCTCTAGGGAGCTGTGCCTGCCCAAGCCTTTGCCAACAGACACTGAACTCAACGATAATTAAAGATTCCCCCTCTTCTGTCCCATCCTTGTTCTCCTTACAAATAAAGGAACTAGGTTGTAGGATTTCAGGTGGGTTCCTGAGGCAATCAGTTGATACAGGCATATCGTGTGTGCTCATGCAGCCAAAGAATCTTCATGTTCTATTGCAACACTTGGTTAAAACACCACCAGGAGATTGCTCACAGAGATATTTAGCTCCTCTAGGTTTTCTCTAAATAGATGCTTGAGCAATGAGACTAATAAGACTTCTCATATTCTCACCATGGGAAAAGCTGCAGCTTGAGAATTTCTCTCCTTTTCTACACTTTGAAATCCCCACAGGAAAGAAGTTAAGAACTTCCACTTGCAGGAAAAGCTTTGATCAATGCTTGCACATTATTAGAACCCAGAAAACCCTATTACTAGGCACAAATCCACAGAAAATCAATCAAAATCCATTTGTTTTCAGCTATAGCAACAACTAGCAATATCTGTCAGGCTACACCAAATAATTCATCATATGTAACTCAAAAAAGAGCTGACAAATTCATCTAAAACAAACAGACACATGGCTCAGTGCACAAAAACTGAATGTGCTATGTCCCTGGCATTAGCTCCAGGGATCAAATACATTGTAAGAATATTTTTAATATCATTTATAAGTTCCTACAGACACTGTGGTGCAAAGTATCAGCAGGAAAATTCAGGAGCATCATATTCATTTTTAACAAGAAACAACTTACCTGATGAAGCCAGAGTAGGCACACATATTTCAACAATTTGACAGCAAATTGTGCTGACTAAAAAACACAGAACCATCCAGTGCAAAACAAAATTGCGAGCAATCATGTAACAAAGTTTCACCCAATGCCCCAGCACTGTAGCCTGGTTCTCACTCTGTCCTGGACTGAGTTGTATTGAGAGGCTGAGAGAGGGCAGCAGACCGAAGGCAAATTATTATCTCAGCCAACACTGCCAGCTGTGGTCCAGGCACCTCATTAACCAGCAGCAAAGGGCCATGGAAACGGGGAAAGAATAAAGATTCCAGCACCTTCCTTCTCTACAACCAGAAAATCCATGATGCTGACCCTTACCTTTGGCTTTGGACAGCCTGAGGAAAGCATCTGACATAAACTGTTCACATTTGTAAAAGGGAAGGGGTTTCTGAGAGGAGCATGATGGTTTCATGTTAGGAGAGTGTCGACTCTTTCTCACTCCCTCTCCTTTTCCTCAAACCATCAATAAACTCCAAATGCCATGTTTTTAATATGCCGCAACTTGAAATGGCATTGCTGGACACAGGTTATACAAAACAGTGCAATAACTATGCAAAATTCCCAAGAGGAAAATACCTGGGCATCCAGCAAGCTGTTGGATTTGGAACTACAGGCGAACATCACGAGGCAAGTTAAAAACTCTGTGTGTCACCACTCGTGTGCTCCTATCTTGACATTCATTAGTCAGAAAAACTTCTACCTGCACATATTAACGCTGTGCTTGGACACACATCCAATGAGCAGTGCAGGAACAAAATTCCAGCTGTACCCAAGGCTTCCCAGTGCAGGATGTTGCTGCTGAGAGCCCCAAAGTGTGTGGAGGGTGGTTAATCAGAGCACCCTGGCCACAGCCCCCAGGCAATTTTCAGATCAGCTATAGAGCAGAAAGGCTGCAATCAGCACTGTGGTGTTTGCCCAGACAGAAATGCCTCCCAGACATCTTGAGCTTCTGTCCCTCATTTTAAAGATTAGACTCCTAAATGCTGTCTGATGTTTGATATTTTCTTTTCTTTGAGCAGCAAACCCCATTTCCAGCCTTCCTGATTGTCAGTATTGCTTTGATACAAAATACATGGTTCTTCTCTTACATTAAGTGATTATCCTGGGGATGAAATCAGGAAATTCCCTCATTTTCCTCAGAACACAGGAAACAAGGGAACATTAAGATTTAATAACACCTCATCAGAAGTCTACAAGGCTGATAAGGAAAAAGTCTGTAAGGTTGCTACTCTGGTGTTCAAAAGCTCTTAGCCACATTAAAAAAAGCAACAAGGTCTTCACTATAATTAAATATGTTTTATTAAAGCTTTCCATCATCTTCCTTTCTTTGCTTATTTCCCCCTCATAGCTCTCACATCGTCTTTCATTCCTCCCTTTGATGTTTCTATGCTTTTCATATTCGTATTGAAAATATTTTGCACTCTTCTTTTCCATCCCACCTCCTCTAAATGTATTTAGAGGAGCACATTTCCCTGTGCCTGACTTTGCCTCTCCCCTCTCAGCAGCTCGGGGAGAGCAGAGGGCACACATGCTCCAGTGACAGAGCTCATTACAGAGTGGCACAAGAACAAAACACCATCCATCTCATCCATTTCTTCTGTCTCTCACCTACACCAAGAATACAACCTGCTCCCCTAAACAGGGAAACTCATATAGGACTTATAAAGCAAAATGGACTCTGCCCTTTCAGTTGTGTAGTCAGTGCGAATGAAAATGTTACAGTTCAAAGGGAGATAAAATCAAAGAGTGGCTCCTCTTTTACTCACAGGTGTCTAAGGACTCGTCAGAATCATCGGGACAGTCAGGCTCCCCGTCACACAGCCAGTGCCAGGACACACAGGTGACACCATCGTGACACAGGAACTCCCCTACATCACACAAAGGATGATGATCTTCTGGAAATGAGAATGGGTTACAGTGAAATGGTTAAAGGTGAAGGTGGAAAAAAAATTAAAAAAAAATACAACAAAAAATGGCACAATGAAAATCAAAAGTGAAAATGAAATTGTCAAAAAGCAATTATGAAAGCCAATTATAGGAACAATGTGAAGTAATAAATTTAGTGGTACCTGGTGCCCTCACTTAGGGAACTCTAACATCCAGCTGAGGGTTCAGTGGGAGCTGCCCACCACCCTTCCAACCTGACAGGAACAATGCCACCATGATCTACTTTTATGGAATAAAATTTTAAGAAAATCTGCATTTTTCTAAATATTTCACCATGAAGTAGCTTCGCTCACTAGCTAGAAACCAACAAGTTTTAATGTCATGTTACCAGCAGGGAAGTTCCCAACTCACCTCTCCTGTCATAGAAAATATTTCTAAATTGTTTCAAGTAATCAAATTTTCAAGGATGTATTTTTGTAAGCAGTCAAAGTTCTACTTAAATATACATATCTATTTTCAACTGTTTCCTTCAAAACAGTTTAATGACCAAATCCTTCCTCCATTTTATATAAAAATTATTTTATAGTTCATGTGACAAAGAATTTAAAGTCAACACTGGAGCACCTTGAAAACAATGGCTTTAAAAGGGGGCAATTCTGGAAGTTTGGCACACCCACGCTATCTGCTGCATTCAACCACCACAGGCTGATGTCCTTGAGATCTGGAGTTAATTAACTCAAGACTATTCCATCATTATTCAATGTAAAACTATTCTAATATTAATTAAAGCTCACAAAACCTCTGTGCAATATATTATATTCATTTTATCAATATATAAATTACAGTAGTGTCTTCCACAAGGTTACATTGCAGATTGCTGGGAAAAGGTTTCCTCATTATTCTTACACTGGCACGAGAGAGAAATAACTTCACTGCAGTCAATACTGCCACAAAGAAACAAAACTAGGTATAAAGAAGGAGACAATCCACTTGTAGATCTCTCCATGGGCTTAGTTCCTCCAAAAGCCAGGGGATGTATTATTACTAAAGGAAAAAAACAACAAGAATACTTTATTAAAGTTATCATTTAATCATTTCTTGTGTGCAGGGCTCATTTCTGAGGTCAAGTTCTCAACTACTGATGCCATTCAATTTTACAACAAGCCAAACTTCCAACTACAGCGTAGACAGATTTCATATTTTTTAAAATAACTATATCACAACTCCTTTTAAGCCTGCAAGAATGGAAGGATTTTTTTGTTGTATCTTAATTCCTTCCTCTCAATAGCAAAAATGAGCAACTGTATAATTAAGAGTGTAAGTTTACATGGAGTGGTTTTCCTTAAAGCTTTCAGGGAGATTTTTAAAGGCCCTGCTTTGATAGCACATCTTGAAAAACCGTCCTAGCAGTCAGAAAGAGGGAGAGAGTTTGGCAAGTTTTAGCATTTCAAAGATGTAGAGTAGTATGAGACACACACAGAAGAACTCTATAATATTTGATTTTAGAGTATTCTTGAAATCCATGATCCATTTCTGCTTTCACTACAGGATGAACTGTAATTTTCTGTCTATTGCACATCTGCTTCCAACAGACCTGGGAATATTACAACTAGCACTGCCAAACATGCTCACTTACTTATGCAGCTCTGCAATGATTATCCATCAGAGCAAAAAAAAAAAAAGAGTTGAAAATTCTTCCATTATTAAGAGCAACAAATTTATTTATTTATTTATTTAGAGGGGTTTCTGAACTGACAGCGAAGTGAAAAATATTACTGGATAAATATAGAAATGTAAAGTTGTGAAAACACTTCTACAGTCAAGGTCACACAAGTGTCTGGTTCTACATGAACCTCCCCAAATAACTCCATGTACAACACCTATAGAATGGAAATCTTGTCTGAAACAAAACCTGGCAGGGTGATTTATCCCTTCCCCAGTGCAACAGCTTCTTTCAAATCTGCAGATGGTCACACATGTCTACCAAAAAAAAAAAAAAAAAAAAAAAAAAAAAAAAAGTGGCATTTGTTCCTCTTTTGGGCAAAGATGATGAAAATATCCTAAGTAACTGGATAGAAAGAAGTTCTACAAAGCAGTTTCACATAGATCGCAGAGTTGAGTGTGCATATTTCAAAAAAGGCTTGTTTGCTACTATTTTCTTTTTAATGGAAAAAATAAGCTATTTCTATACTATTAAATTCTTGCTTTCCACTTTATGCAAGAATGCAGAAATTATGGAGATTTAAGCTTTTTATATTCTCTATCTTGAGAAAAACTTAGAAAAGTAAAAAAAAAAAACCCCTAACTTATAAAACACTTTGAAAAATAGATTTTGTTTAGAATTAAGCAGTTTAATATCACCTCAGGGTTTTATTGGCTCTGAAAGTGCTTTCTCAAATGTTTTTATTTTGCATAGCTATGGAATGATTTTTATTTTCAGCTGTTATCTTTACAGAATAAATTTGACCAGTTAATCATGAACACTCAGTAATTAGTAGGCTTTTAAAAAATAAAACAAAAACCACACCAGCCCTTTTGCTAAAAAATAGTCATCTATGATGGCCCAGAAGTAAAACAGTTCTTTTCAGTGACATCTTTTTTCCTTCTGTAATACGTGAGCTGTGCAGGAAAGCTCCCAGTGGATGGGGAAATTCACGTTTTTAACATCCCAGTTTCTTTGAGATACAGAGCAGATGGTGAGAAATCATCCCTCTATGGGTAAATGAAAGCTCTGCCTCCCTAAGGATGCTGCTCCTGTGCTCCTATCCTGTGCTGCAAACACCTGGCAGTGCCTCTTAGAAGGAAAGTTTTTAAAAAAAAAAAAGAAAACCTAGTGCCTTTGTTTCAAAGTCAATGTTCCCACAGTCAAAAACATGTTGATTTTTTTTTATTATTACTATTTTTTTAAAGAGGACAAAGCTCAGAATCTTCATTAGGAAGGCAACTAGAGTTATAATGTATGAAATTACACTGAACTTGGAAAACCAAAATTCCATTATGACGATAAAAGAAAAGCAAAGAAAAGGGAAATAAACTAATCAACCAACCAGCACACAAGGCAGTGATTGATTGACTGACATCTGCCTGGACCAGGGATGCTCCTGGATTAAAAAGGCATTTGCCTCAGTAAACTTGCATTAACTAAATAATATAAACAAGTAGGGATAAAGATCACTGCCTGTGATCACATGGACTGTGCAGGGTCAAAGGGATCTGGACCCTTCCTGTTTGAGGGAATGCAATGAAGAAAAGCAGGTCAACAGGGCTCTTGAAAAGAACTGTATGGGAGATGACACTGGTAGAATTGAGAGCTCTCCAGCTCTGTCAGGAGACTGGGAACAATTAGCTGTGAATCTAATTAAGAACTGACTTGGTCAAGGAACCAGCTGCCCAGAGAAGCTGCTGAATTCCAGAATTCTGCTTCCCACTTCCAGCAGACCCTTGCTTGGCTCTCTGAGGATGTGCCAGGCTCCTGCTGTGCTCGTGGTGACCCCCCAGCCGCTCGGATGGGAGTTGCTTGGTGCTTCCTCTTCCAAGCACTTCCAGCTCCATCTGCCAAGAGCACCTGAGAGAGCCCGGAAAGAACAAACCTCCCAGATGGCAACGCTCTTCGAAGTGAGCAAAACTCAGCCTGATAAAGTCTTGATCCATTAGAGCAGGGAGCCTGCTCATTAGGGCTTTCACTAAATATTCAGAAAAACCACATGTGCACGCTAACCCAAAAAGCATGTTCCTAGAGAAGCTTTTGAAGGATACGATACAAGCACGAAGGGAAAGAACGGTGAAGGATAAGAGATCGTCACAACATAGTATTTTAAAGCTTTTATAGCAATAGCTTAAGATCAACATGAAGTAAGAATGCCTCACAAATTGATTTCATTTAATTTTGCACTTTTAAAAATTTTTTCACTGTGCTTCAAATGGAAAAAAAAAAAAGCTGAATTTTCAGTTCCCTCTCCATTTTAAAGGAAGAGGGAAAGAAAAGAAGCATATAGACTAGGAGGATGTGTGTGTGAACGTGCCTTTTTTTTTTTTTCCTCTTCAGAATAATTAGATCAAGGAATGAACCATGAAATCCATGAATAAAAATGATAAACTGATAGACCACAGCTAGTTTGTCCCCAGCTGCATACCCAGAAAAAAATTCATAGGAGAGAAGGGGAATTTCCTGCCAAAACTGGTGGCTTTTTTTTCCAGAAGGAAAGGAGCAGGAAGATTAACAGAGAGCAGAAAGGCCAAAAGGAATGGTCTGAATACTGCAATCCAGCTGTACATTTCCACTGGGATCCACTGGCATCACCTGTCTGCACAACTAGGAGTTCTGCCAATGATAATAAACCCACTCTGCCATGTTTCAGGGATATTATGCAACCAAAAACTTGCACTTTTAAGTTCTTAATTAGTTTTGCTTTGATTTTAATTAAGTTATCTTCATTACCAGAGTTTAAGAACTCAGAACTATTTTTCCCCCCTCTCAAAAGCATGTTTTCCATTTGGGATTTTCTTTGATCTCTCACTGAAACATGGGAGGGTTTCCAGATTAATTTCAGCAAAATTTACTGCAAAGTTGAAAAGTATATTCCAGTATTAATTTATGATAGAATTCATCATACACCAAAACCTAAAATTACTGTAACTGTGAGAGAGATGTGAAGAAAGAGCACGCACAGCACTTCCTACTTATGAATTTCAGACTTCATATAATACTTTTCAAACCCTTCATACCTTTGGAGTTAAATCTACATTTCAAGAACCCAGCACAGAGTAAAACATTCACATTTTGGCCACACTGAACTACAGACAAAATCCTTGAGATGTCTTGCAAAACAGTAAAACAGAGTTTTACGTTCAGGGTATAAAAATATGAATTTGATATCATTTATTTCTGTCCTGCCTGATTCAGTAGAATGCTGTGTTCAAAGCCATGAAATTTTATTTACAGAATCCAAAAATCTCTCTCTAGATCTACCAAACCCTGATTTGTGCTTCCACAATGCAAAAGGGTTTAAAGAGGTGCTGGTATGTTCACATGAAGCATTCTAAGCAGGAATACAGATGTTTTATGTGTATTTATTCAGCTCTTGCCATAACAGTTATCACTTACTCAGCATTTACTAATCACCTAATTGCTTTATCCATAGGCAAGGCACACGCACAGGTACCTGTCAGTAAAAGCACCATATGCTCAGTTTGAGCCACATATGTTTAAATTCCATGTGTAAATTCTTCATATTTTTTTGACTTGCTCTGTGCTAATGTAATTTATGGATCAGATTCAGCAAATATTGATAGAAGTCAGTACTAACAAGAAGATGAGAAACATCCACTGATTGATGAAAATCCTGGAGTAGTTTTGGAAGTTTAGGGGCTGTCTTGTCCCTTGTTCTTTTTGGCTCTTTCTTTGTCAAAAACATATTTACATTAAGGAGGGGGGGTGGGTCACCCCAAGTCCCCTCCTGGATTTGAGCAAGAGAAGGTTATTCAGACTCAACTTGGCACAACCTACGCACAGAGAAATTTAAGAAATACTCAGATAATGAGAAACACCCAAATATTCCTGAGCCAATTTTTATCTAATCAACAAAGGGTCACAGAATAATACCTATCTCAGCAAACTGCAAAATGACATGATAGTTATGTTCCTTAATGGCTCAAAAATACCACAGAATAGCCAGGTGCCTTCTCTAACACAATAGACAGACCCTAATAGAAACATATTACCTGCAATCCTGCCATTTGCCACTCCCTGCTCCTGGTAGCCCTACAGAAAAAGGAGGCTGAAGGCCAAACAAGCTCCCTCTGAACCCTTTCTTCACGATTACCCTTCACCTCCTTGAAAGCTGGAGGAAACAAGCAAACACATTCCCCAGGGTGAAGTGGTCCTTTCCAAACGTGGATTAAATGTAAATGTCAGGTGGAGGGTCAGGTTGACCATCACCTATTCCTCTGTGTGTGAAGAGTGACAAGTCCTGTACCAGAGTCAACAAGGTGCCCTTTCAGCTGCTGACAGTCAGTGCCAGGGTGAACATGAGCAAAAATGTTCCCAGCTGTGGAAAGCCTTCAAAGCCTTCCACTGAAGCAAACCTTTCTTTGCCATGTCAAAGAAAAAAAATTGAAAAAAAAATCTATATAGAATGTGAAAACCTCTGAGCCTCTCCAATACCTTAGCCTGTATTATCATAGTTTGTTCATAATATTATAATTCCATTTCCTACTTGACAGGAAGAAATGGTTGCGACAGAAGACTTGAAAAAGTTAATAAATATACAGAAATAAAAAATGGGTTTTTATGAGGAACTGCAAGCATCTTGGCAAGACCCTTCGCAGGAGATCCTCTATAAGGGCACTTCCTATACACTTGGACAAGCAACACAAACTTTCAGATGAAAAAGGAATTCCAGGAGCGACGACTTGAATAATACATTTCTTGTACACAGACATGTTTCCTGCTTCATCAGGAAGCTCAATGGAGAAAAGACTGAGGTTTTCAGCTGCTCCCAGGATCAAACCTCCAGACGGTCTGACAGGGAAACTCCTGAAGAGCACAAGGAATGAGCAGACGGATGGGGACTGAGGACAAGTCACCCGGCGCCGTTTTCAAACCCACTTCGCCGCAGAGCGCCACTCGTTGTGCCTCCAAGCAGGACTTCAAATGAATCTTTTTCATCTCCTATCTGTGCTACCTCTTGGAACGCAAATATTTCCAAGTTAAGCTTCTTTCTTCGCTGAGTTGTAAAGCTTCCAAATTCAGTGCTAATGTTTTCACGGCAAAATTGCTTCTTTTTCTTAAAGTGGGATGGAAATCCCGACTTGCGACAAATTATTTAAATAAATGCCACAGAAAATATTTTCTCTTTTGAAAGCTGAAACATTCATTACATAGCTTATTACAATACCTTTGATAAGCCCTCTGCTGAGCAGATGTTCTATCATCGTGAATTTTCACATATGAACGTTTTTAGCAAAAAACTAAAAGATAATTAATTTAGATAAATTTCAACTATCAAAGGATAATCAGTGATGTCATTGTTTTAATTTGGTAGCTTCCTTACCATGTAAAGCACTTGAATATTTCACTTGAATATTCACTTGAATATTTCAAACTCTCATTGAATGACATCTGTCCACACAAGGAAGGACAAGCACATAAATTGTTGAGATATTTTAAGATGCTGGGAACATTATGGGAATAATAAGAAAAAAAGATATGCTCTGCTTATCATCACTTTGAATAAAAGTTAAGTTTTCAGTTTTCTTTTAAAGCGTAGATAACTTTATGAGGGAAAGACATAGATAGATAAGATCTAGGTAACTTAGATGACTGCATAATTGGGAAAACAAAGTTATACTGAGAAAACAGAGAAAAAAGTTATCATAAAGGATTAAAAAATCAAAAGCAGTATAGAAGGCATTACAAAGCATCTGGATTGAATTGAACTATCTTCTTTACTTTCTCTTTTATTTCCCTGCAGAAGGATGTTGAGGCTATGTTAACATTGGTGCTCGATTGTTTTAGGACTCCAGCACAAATCTTACTCCTTTTGCCATATCCAAAAATTACATCTTGGATAGGATACCAAAAAGGTTAATTCTGAAATCACAGAATCTTCTATCAGCTAAATGGTTTGTTCTTAGGAAGTTCCCCAGTCCAGCTCCCTCACAGGTTGTCAATGCAGTTCTTGGATGCAGCAGGGGAATTCCTGCCCTGCCTGGCTCCTGTTCCAGCGGATCCCACATCTGCCCTGGTGGGCTCTGATCCCATTTGCCCAGCTCCAGCTCAGCAGCACGGGGCCATCCATCTTCCCTGCCCACTCCTGTGTGGCTCCACTGCCAATCATTTAATGCTGCCTGCTCTGCTAAGCACCATCAGCATCACCAGACAAGGGTGGGGTTGATGGATGGCAGTGCTGCATTTATCCCACAGCGATCAGCGCAATGGGCTGGCGGAGACGTTGGGAGGGAGGAGCTTGCCTTGCACACAGTTCAACAGCACAAATGGAATACAGAATTTTGCAGAAGATGGAGAAGTGAGAGCCAAACTCTTGGAGAAAACCTTCTCAGAAGGCAACACGTTCATTTTTGCAGCTAGAAAGGAAGGAAGCCATGTCCTACCCTGCTCTCACAGCCAGGAGAGCCGAGCCTGCTGTCACTAAGCATTTCTCAGAATGCTCCCACTTAAAATGACACAAAATAATGATGAACAGGTTTCAATAGCAGATGGAAGCCTATTACATAATTCAGTTTTAATGACCAGAGAAATCTTAAATATGACGGGTTTGTTTTGTGCAACAAGAGACTTATATTAAATGAAACAGCCAAATCTGCTTCCATAAGCAACTGCATATGTTTAACACACATTTGTCTTATATTAGGATAATTAATCTAGAGGGAAATGGGGTTAAATACTAACATAACTTTAAACTATACTCAGTTATTGAAAGGATGAGAGAACTAGGGGAAAACCAAGCTAAAATTCCTTTCTAAGTAGTGTCTACATAAAGTGCTAAAAGGAAAATCTCATTACCAGGGTTAACTATTCAAGTTGGTTATCATAAATATTAAAAATATATTAGTTATATTAGAAACTTGCAACTCAAATAATCTGGTTTTCATATAAACCTTTAAAAATTGACTCTAATTCTATAAATGTCCCACAATTATGCTGAGGCTCTACTGAAATAGTATCCATTATTTTAAATAAGTACAATCAACAGTCCTAAAGTTAAATTATAAGAATTAAATAAAAGGCATACCAAAGGGTTGCTTAATATAGGTTTAATTGCAATTTAACAGTTGGGAAAGTAATTACAATTGTGCTCTTCTGCAGTTCAGGTCTGACTTTCTTGATAGCATAACCCAAGACCAATAATTTAAGGGTGATTTGGAAATGCATACATCAAATAATAATTTTCACACCACTAGAGAGCAATGTATTGTGATATTAGCTGCTGCTGTCAGTAGGTCTTCAACGTGATTTTTCTGAACAGGCAAACTTACTATTCACAGGCAGCAAGATGCAATATTTAGCAAAAAGGTTTCTGCTAAAATGTTCAAAATGGTATTTCACAGAGCAGCTTGCATTTTTCCCAAAAGGTCCATGTTACAAAGAAGGATCAGAGTAAAGGACAGAGGTGGTATCAGCCTGGTGTCACCCAGCTGATATCCAAACTAGTGGTGGAACCCTCTCTACTTGGATTTATTGTCCCATCCCCAGGACAGTGGGAATGGCACAGGGTGGCCACGTGCAGGATTAATGAGCCCATTGGCTCCTTGGAAACAAGGAGGAAATGGCCAAAGCCTCACACTAAGAGGAGCTGGATTGATAAAAGGATGAGAAAACTATTACAGGCTTCAATTTGGACTGGTAACAAAACCCTTTATTTTTAAAGGAAGTGAAGAGTCACCCTCCTCTGTCAAGAGCTTTACTGCAGGAACAAGCTCTTGTCCTAAATTGAATTCTACAGTCACCACTGGCTCATCATGCAAGGAAAACCAAGTATTATCACTCAGAATTATTCAATGTTACTAAAAAAGCATAAAAAATACTTATTGAATTTTTAAAACAAACATTTTTAAAAACCAATTATATATAAATTAAGCACTGAATTATTCAAAGGCAAACAAAATACAAGGAATCATCAATTTAGATAATTATTCCTTTGATTTCTTACTATGACATTCTATTATAATTCATAAGTGTCAATTACTATTAAAAAAATCTGTAAAAAAAAACTATCAAAACAGACACAGGGGAAATAAAGACAACTTTGGATATAATGTTATCAATGAACTTGGTTGAAATAATTTTAAAAGTTTCTTGCCAAGACATTTGGACACTTCTCAAAAACCAAAGGACCCCCACACATCCTTGTGGAGGAAACATTTAATTCAAAGGCAGCATTCCTGTGGGAAGGCTTTCCTCAGCTATCTTTTTTTTAAAATCCCTGCCATCCCTGAGGCTATTTGTGTCACACAGGACGGTCAACAGAAACAGGCAATTAGAAAATTAAATACAGCATCAGGAACAGAATCAATAAGATGATATGCAGGATATACACACAGAGTAAATGTTTTAGTTGCACAAAAACCAAGGAAGATATAATTTAATTTTTAACGTAACTGCTTTCTTCAATCTATCCTGGAGTCTGGGGACTAAAGGGTGGCCAAGGAAACTCTAACTTTTAAGAAATTCCACTGCAGTCATGGAAATGAAGCTCATAACCCTGATATGCTGAACAAGGAGTTGGTGGACACCTGAACAAATACGACATACCCGGGTTTCACAGGGGAAGGTCTCACCACAGAACAGGCTGGAGAAAATTCATCACAAATACAGACTCAGGCTCCTCTTTGTCCCCTCTCTATCCAGAAATCTTTTTAAAAAAAAAAAAAAAAATCTTTATTTGTGAGACTTTCCATATGTGAGGAAAAGATAATTACAATTTAAATGATGGCTGAAGAGGCAGGAGAGGAAATCAAAAACTTCATATTCAGAAAAAAAATTGATAATCTTCAAATAGAAACCAAAAGGCACAGGACAGGTGGTAAACTCAGGATCAAACCTACAGATGGATTAATTTTAGCAGGTCAAAAGGATGATGGATGTTTAACCTTTGTTAGCAATAACAGATCTCACTTCATCAGCAGGGGTGCTGAGGATTTTATTACCAGCTTTGTGAGCTGCTGAGATTGTGAAAAGAAAATTATGCCCTGATTTTACCACACAAAAATTGAACAAAAACTCTCTTTGCATTGAGCTGCTTTGCCTCTAAATGCTGATTCCAGCTCACCCTTAAGTGATTTCATGCATACCACAGGTACATTTATACTGTAAATAGGTAAAATCCTGTCAACTGTCACTTCTCCGCCAGCTGTGCCAGTTGTTCCTAGCTACATCCAGGTGATGCAAAAACATGTGCACAAACGGTCTGCTGGGATTATTAAACAAACAGTCTACAGCTCTGTAGACTAAACCATGATTAGGTACAACGTTGGTATTGTAAAAGCACAGTAATTATGGCCCCAATTGTTCTGCTAGTTTCCTTAGCACTAAGGATGTAAATTCTCACAGCTAACATGAAAGTGGCAGTTTTCACTTCAGAAGTTTCTTTTCTTCTGATGGAAAAAAAAAAAAAACCACACTTATTTAAAGCTAACAAAGCCAGCAGACTCTACTGGACATACATATGTGTATATATATATATGTATATGCACATATCAATTTAAACACTTCCTGAGACTTTGGATCAGGCCACAAATAAGGAGCTTTTCTATCCCTGTGCAATATGGACCACTTAATAGAGTTAAGTGACATTCATCTTTATACCATCTCCTCCCCTGAGAACAGAGTAACAGCAGCCGCCTACACAGAAAAAACAATATTAGAAAGCATGTATTTTTAGCAACTTTAATTATATTCTAGCAGCAGGAAAGAGAGAGATGCAGAAGCATACGAGCAAGCAATTCTCCCCAGAAGACAGACACAGCTTTGGAGCTCTGCAGGAGAATGGCTTCACTTGTGGAAGGGCTGAAGTCAGAGAATTACTGAGGGGACTGCCCTGGCAGTGCTGTGCTGGGTATTCCCTGCAGCTGCTCCACACACTCTCGGTAACTGAGCTAAATCACTGGAGCAGACACAATCCTTAACAATTCCTGCAGAATGTGTGTACACACACTCCAGAGAGAGATGGTTTGGCCTGATTTATGACCACAGTAATAACAATACTTCTTAGAGGGTTTTTGGGGTGGTTTTTTGTTGTTGTTGTTTTTTGGGGGGGTTTTTGTTGTTGCTTTGTTTTTTTTACATGGCATCCCATTTCTAAGTCTCCCCCAGCTGGGGATTTGTTACAAACATTTCTCTGTATCTTAGGGCACCAGCAACAAACACAGTTTTACCTCTCAAATCCACTGTTAAGAAGCTGTGGAGCTGAATGCCAGCCTAGATTGTACAATATTGTTAATATTTTTAATGAGTATTAGAAGTAACTGATATTCCAGCCATGTAATGGTCAAAAAGACCAAGAGATATCCAGAGAAATGGGGTTCTGAATTAACCCAGTTGATGAACTCAAGTAACTCCTGTCAATACACTAAAGGAACAGCCTTGCTGGGCAGTAGACAGAGGGAAGATACAGGACAAAACATTCAAATCGCTACTGCTGCTGATTACACGTAATCACTTTCATACATCTATTGCTTTTGCTGTGTGCAGGGCATGATGGATCATTTAGATTGCATTTAAGATGAAAAGTGAAGAAAAGAGCTTCATCCCATTCATAAAGAACACATTTTCCTGCTGCAAAGTCCGTGCCTCTTGTGCCTCTCGCTGAGTGCAAATAACTGCAGGATTTGAAAGAAGCTGAGCTTAGGAAATATTTACATCACAAAGGTAAATGTTGAGTTTGATGGTTTAGTGCCATATTAGTTTGGGGAAATAAAGCCTCATTTCTTGGCTGGGAAGGGAGGCAGTTGTGGAGGTGAAGGGCACCTGCATTGCTCAGCACTGTTCACCCTGGGTCCAGCCCAACCTGAGGCAGCTCCACGTTTTTAGGATATCAGAGGTTTAAAATCCATAAGAGAAAATTACTGTTGTAGCAAGCAACAGAGCATCCCATGCATGTTACGTTTTCAGGGTGGATGTTATCAGTGCAGACAAAATTATACCCACATCAGAGACTTTCTATTGAAGGAATAAATAACCTGTGAAAGAAACCCTCACTCAAAATGCCATGGCTTTAAAGAACTGCATTTAACTGCTGAGTTTTACAACCACTATTAAAATAAGTGTTAATAAAAACCACATACTTAGAGCATATGAATATATATTCTTGTGGGGGTGTCTATTACAGCTCCAAGAACCAGGACCAGAAGTAAATACTCCCCAGGTGGCTCAGCCCACTTGCAGCTGAGACAGGGGAAGGATCTGTGAAGATCTATTTAAGCAAAGCTGGAAGAATTTAATGCCTGGCAATCAATAACTCAGACAGAAGCCTCCTGCACGATGAGTATAAACATTTTCAGTGCCATTAACACATCTCTGTGCACTTCAAAACTCAACCTTGATGTATTCTTTAATAATCCAGGAGGATTATAATGCTGACTGCAAGTTCTTAGCAAATGAAGTTGTGCTCACTCAGGAGTATTTTTTTTTTATCTAAAACTCTGCCATGAACACGTGCTCTACAATATGCAGTATGATCCCCTTTGCATATTGCTGCTGGGGCCAGCTCTTACAAACAAAAAACAAACAAAAAAAACCCCAAACAACCAAAAGAAAACAACAACAAAAAAACAAAAAAAAACCAAAAAAACCAAAAAAAACCAAACAAAAAAAACACAACAAAAAAAACCAAACAAACAAACCAAAAAAAAGACAAAAAAACCCACAAAACCCCCAAATTATTATTCATTTTATGCTAAAAAAAATACATAACATCAACTGTTTAAGCTAGCACTGGAAGACTTGTGTAATAAATATTTTAAATACTTTATTTCTCAAAAATCATTGCAATAGCTCACATTATAGTGTGACAGTCAAAAATATTAACTTTAGTTTCACTTCCTGTATTTGCAGAACAAATACAAGCCTGAATTAGGGCTCAGGGAATGGAATATTTAGTTTGAACAATCTAAATATATATCTCTCAGGGATAAACAATTAATTATCTTTGTTACTGCCACTACTGCTGAGAACAGCTGCAATTTCTGGCTTGCCAAGTTCACATCATTGAGGGTTATTCCTATTAATATCAATTAAGATCTAAACTGTTTGAGTCTCTACAATAATGACACTCAAGTAGATTTAAAGTGTCGTCTGACAGAAAGCACACCTGTGGCAGAACATTGACACCTATTCCTTTTCTATCTAAAAAGAAAAAATCAATTAAAAAATATAAAAAATAAATCAAGAATTACAGCTATGAACCACTGAAATGCATTTGAGCACTGGTAAGCAGGCACATGAATTCCTAAGATGGCCCCAAAGAGCTGTGTATTTACTATTTACTCTCACTCTAGAAGTGTGGTAATAATTTAGTTCCTGATTGAATCAGAGACACTGTTCCACCTTCACTTGAGGACTGCCACTAAAGCAGCCCCCAAAGCCACACTGGTGACACTGAGTGACTTCACTGCTGTGTGAAGTGTGTATCAATATCCAGAGTGCCCCTGGAGACCACCACAGCTGGAGGAAACTCCTCTCTGCCCTGAGTCCACCTAAACGCTGGGATCAGCAGAGAAATTAATCCTCTCAGCCTAAGAGAAGTCACAGCATTTCCTCAGAGTCTTTGACTTTTGTAGGGTATTTAAATCTATTTCTCATTAAGCCATTGTGGGTTGATGAGTATAAAGAACAATTCTGTCATTGCAACAAGTTTCTTTAAACTCTAAGCAAACCAGTTCACATAGCAGGACACCAACATTGATTGAACCAAGTCTAACTAAACTGAGCACTAGGAATTAACAGACTAATCATTTTTCAGCACTTACCTTTAATTGACTGATAAAAACAAAGTTTTGTCTTTTTTTTTCTCTTAGATCCATTTTCTGCACTGGTGGTAAAGGAGGGGCAAAGTGACCAAAACAAACAACAACACAAAAAACAAACAAACAAACAAACAACCTCAAGAAAACCACAGGAAGGGTTTTGAAGATATTCCCAAAGATTGCATTGTGCAACTAAGTTTATGGCAGCTTGGCAAGGAATTTTAGGTAAGATCCAGCAACAAACCAAGGCTGTGTGAAAGCTGCTTTGTGAATCTGCATAAATAAAGTTTTTTTTTTTTTCCCTGTCGTTTTCTTCTTAGTAATGAACACTATCATAAATATTGAGATAGTTTAGGCAAAAATAAGTCTTCCAATCCTGGCAGATACAAATACCAGAAAAAAAGAAAAAAAAACACCCAAGAGATTTTAAGGGCAATTTGACAAGAAAAATAAACCATATGCTTCATTTTGAAGAAAATCACATGTTATCACTGAGGACAAAGCCAGCATTCCAGGTAGAAGACATGAATATTGAAGATGACCTAAGGTGGTGAATGCAGATGGATACACAGGGGAAGATTTTTTAAACTCACACCACCTGTTTAAAGATATTTCAATGATCCCTTGACGTATTCATTAAAATGGCTGGATATCTGAAAGCATTTTGGAAACGTGCCTTTTGTGGAAACAGAAAGATGACATTGTAGTATCATAAACAGGCTTCAAAACTGTGAAACTTTTGATCAACAAAAATCAGAATAAAACCAGGGTAAGATGCTCTAGTCAAAATGGAGTGAGGAATATTTTTATCATTATTACTAGAATTTGCCAGAAAAGATGGTAAATCAAATATAGGTGATCATGAATTACCCAGGAGCTCCAGTGGGGAATACTGATGTGTTTTAAGCAGCCCCTGAAAGGGCAGAGTGAGGCCTCCTGAGGACACACAACAGGAGAGCTCCGTCTCAAAGCCCCAGCAGGATTCCAGGCTCTGCTGAGATCCCTGCACACCACTCCCATCACAGCATGGACCCAGGCACCAACAGGCAAACTACCCACAGAGTGCCTCACAAAACGAAGAATCCTCAAACTGCCTTGGCCACTGGCTCACTTTTTCTGTTTCCATCTCCTGCTGTGCTGATGGAGATGCACATCAGAGGAGCATTTTACCCCAGCCCACATCTGGGGCAGCACTTTCCCTGGCTTTTGTTCCATCAGAAACATCCCACTGGGAATGATTTCAGCTTGAAAGGGGCGTGACACAACACAGTATGAAGGGTGAGGAGGTAGAGCTGGATCCTTAATTTCCCTCTTTAGGTGGACATGTGAGCAGTTTAACCTCCCACAGATATTAATCTGCCAGGACAAACAAACTCTACCTTCTGCAGCAGAAAGATTTGTGAGCACTGTAAGGGGGAACTGTACAAGCTCTCACAATTTACAAAGATGAACGAGTTACAAATCCATGTTTCCAGAGCTCTTCTAAACTCCACTGATTTTACCAGTGAATAGAAGGTCTTTAAGGTTTTCAATGGACACTTGCAAAACCACCATTTTTCATGGTTCCACTCCCTGATTGTGCCTGGCCCCAACAAGGACATTGTTTGGTCCTCATGGTTTTCTGTGCTGGCCCAAATGTCACTGGACACCACCGCCCTTCTCATTTCTACCAAGTGACATTATTTGTGATTCAGATGTGGTCCAGAGGAGACCACAAAGGTGATCAGAAACTGGAGCACTCTGCTAGATAAAAAGGGTCGGGAGGGTTGGAGTTGTTCAGCCTGGAAAAAAGACCTAAAGTAGAGAGATTTCTGACAAGGGCCTGGAGTGGCAGAACAAGGGGGAATGGCATCACAGGGACAGAGGGCAGGGTTAGATGAGATATCAGGAAAATTTTTTTCCCTGTGAGGGTGGTGAGACTCTGACACAGGTTGCCCAGAGATGCTGTGGATTCCCCATCCCTCCAAACTTTCAAGGTCAGGTTGGAAGGGGCTCAGAGTAACCTGATGCAGATGAAGATATCTCTGCCCTGCCCATGGCAGTGGGGTTGGACTAGATGGCCTTTAAAGGTCTCTTCCCCATGTGATTTCAGGATTTAAGAATGCCCTGGACAACCTGATAGGAAGAAAGAGCTCTCCCTCATCTGAAAAGGGAAAAGGACTTCAGTAAAAGGGCTGCTGTTAAGGAAGCTAAAACAAGATGAAATTATGTTAAGATAGACAAGAAAGAGATGAAAGTAGAGACAACTAAAAGTATTTAAAAGTAACAGCATGAAAACAAAACAAAAAGCAGATCAAGGAGCTACTACCTCGTGTGAAGCAGCTTTTATACTCTTAGAAACTGGACTTCTGCACATCCAAATCCATAGAGGCAGCAGGTGAGTCAAAGGGAACCTTTTATCAGTGGTGCACTGAGTTTGGGTCACGTAGACAGAGAAAATAACCTTTGAAAGTGAAGCCTTATTCATCATTCAAACCCAAATGCAGGATTGCTCCTGTTTAACTCAATGCTGCTTCTAATAAAGTGGGGGAGACTCATTTTATTGGCTTGCAAGTTCATTTTTATTCTGATCAGATTCACTGACAGATATTCTTGTGCTTCCTTGTCTTGTCAAAGGAACACAGGACCAAGATATTCTCAAGGCTGACATTTCAGTACATAACAGGACATTTATCACTCAAAAGCAAACTTTTTATTTTAAAAATGTCCCAATAGCATCCTATGGCAGGGTAAAATCCCTACCAAGTTGTTCTAGTCATGGCCTTGTTGAAAAACACCAAGATAAAAGAGACCACTTCATGAAGAATTCTGATTTTTTCCCCCCAACCCTGAAGGTAATTGCCTGAAGTACTGCAAAAAATTAAAATTCAACAACACCAAATTTAATATAGTTACTTTACATAACTTTTAAGTGACGAATAGCAGAAATCTGCAGAACTACAGAAACCATAAGAAAATAATTTTGAGTTACCTAGAAGTAATGACCTCTTTGAAAAGCTGCCTTTTCTTTTTCTCAACCCAAGCTAACATTTCCCATCTTCTCCACTTTCTGTTATTTTTTCAAATAGCTCATGAGAAATCCTGTTATCATTTTTCATAATCCCTGGCCAGACTTTTCCTGCTCTAGGCATGGAAACACATCATTAATCCAGGCAAGCTGTCTTCCCTGAGTTTTCTGGTGTGCTTTTTAGAGAAAGAATTCTATTCCTGCTCCACCTCTATTCCTGCTTGCAGTAATGCTACACTGGTATCACACAACTGCATTTGTATAAACAGAACTCATCCATCCACCAACATAAAGCATAACTTCTTCCTTGAGTATTATCACACCCACATAAATAATTTAGAATTCCAGCCTGCTGAAATTTCATCTGGGGAATAAAGATCACTGAGAGAGATCAAATGAAAGTTATTTATTTAGCAAAATGAAACAGAGGTTGATGGGAAGATCTTCATCAGCTCTGAAGAAGGTAAGAGACTCAAGAAAAAGGAATGTTTATACAGGTGTCCTTGTCCTTAATTAATCTAGACTGCCATGATTTAATGTAGAGAAAGTTAGAAAACCTCAATTTTGAGAATTTTTCCCCGATGACCAATACAGGCATAAAATAACAATAATAAAATACAGTGGAGCCTAAAGAAAGTGATGATTAAGATACAAAGTTGTTGTGTACAATACATTCTCAACATTCCTCACCCATACAGCACAGACATTATGACCAAAACTTCCCTAATGGCCATGTTTATACTTTATTTTCATGTGTTTACTCAGACCCATGATCAAAGGCATATTTTCACTGCAATGCCAAGACCAGGAGCTGGTACCTGCCAACTTGCCTTTAAAGACAGCAGCCAAAAGGGAAATGTAATGGTACCCCTTGAAAAATCTGTCCTCTGCTTAATTGCAATGACCCCAAGGTAATGAGCATTTCTTGGAACATACAGAGTATTCTTTTCTGACTAGGACAGAATATATTTGTTTCCTAAATTAGGTAGAACCCTACAGATGTTGGCATTAAGTGTACTGATGGGAATCATGATCATCTGTCAGAAAAATGTATAAATCCTCGGGGCTCTATAACAAGTTGACAGCATTCCTGTGAAATATTAACTAGGCACAACGCAGACATTGACATTTAACTCTGTTTCCACTGGATTTTTTCTTCGGACTCATCACTGGTCTCTGCAGCTTCCTCAGGCTCTGTATTTTATTTAAATGGCCATATGTTTAGATTTGTATTTGATGACATAATTGCAAAACTGCAGCGAGAGAGCAGCTCGAGCCCTGCAAAGGAGCTGCAAAGCTGCAGAAACATTCTGCAGTGTGGTGCAAGCCACATTAACAGCTTCAAATCTCAGCAACGAAATGGATATTTACACAGTCAGCTAAAGCAGAAGCAGGAGACCAGGCAGCCCTTAACATAGATTAGGTTACATTTACAAAAGTACCAGAGGAAATGGTAAATTTGGATCTGTCTAGGTTTTTGGGTTCTGTGGAAAAGGAGGGTTGGCCTTTCTGTAGATCCATCATCATTTACAAAACAGCAATATAGTAAGTCAGAAACTTTATGAATGTTTTATTCATAGGTTGCAGGTGGTAGAAAACAGCTTCTTGCTCAAAAGGGAAAAACTGAAGTTAGAGTATTTTTCCTTAAGAATGCCTTCATGAACCTAAGGACTCTCTCCTTCAGGAAAAAGTTTCACTGGAAGGGATATAGCTTTCCAGATATGGGCAAGATTGATCACCTCATAAAAGGTCTGGGGTTGTTTTCCTGATTAATCTACTTAATTGAAAAACATTTCCAAGCAGCAACTTCCAAAACAGCCAAACGAGAACACACTCAAGGGAGAGCAGCACAGGATGGGCAGAGGGGATTTAACCATAACTCCATCTGTCCTGATGTCTCACGTCTCATTCTTCCCTGTGAGGCTGGGGAGGCCCTGGCACAGGTTCCCCAGACAAGCTGTGCCTGCCCCACCCCTGGAAGTGTCCAAGGATGGAGCTTGGAGCAACCAGGTCTAGTGGAAGGTGTCCCTGCCCATGGCAGGGGGTGGAACTGGATCATCTTTCACATGCTTTCCAACACTGCCATCCCTTCATAGCTGGGGAGCCTTGAGCATCTCTAAGCTGTGCTGGACATCAGGTCATGCACACTGGGCTCTTCCATGCAGTACTTGAAAACTTTTGCTTGCATTGCTTTACTTTTTCTATACTTTTACTTTCTGTAATTAATAGACTTAGAGATTACAACTGAAACCAAAGTAAGTATTTAACTTTATGTGGTTGTAAAATATCTTTATATATTATGCTAGGAAATGTCTGATTGTATTCCAGTGCTACAGAAAGCCAAACTCCAAAATCTGAATTGGAACAAAAGTTCTGTCTTACTCATTCTTCTAATCAGAATATTAAAGTAAATAAAACTTGTCCAACTGAGCTAATTATCATTTCAGCAGAAGCAGAGCTACAATTTAAAAAGGGAAGTCTATTAAAAAAATACAATCAACAAAATCTTCTACTCTCTAGAAAAACATAATTGTTCTAACTTGATATAGATGTACATTATTTCTTGGATGCAAAAAGCAAAGCTTGATTACAGCAGTAGAGAAAGCTACCGTGATTATCCTAATTAGAAATTTGCCGAGTTATTTATAGTATAATACAAGGAAATGACATTCATTATCCTATAAACTATTCAACAAACCATTAAGCACTGTAATAAAATCAATTGGCTAAAAGAGGTGCAATTATATATATACACTCATGTAAACTCCTTAGCAAACTAGAACCAAATCATCCCTCAGCCTCAGCATTCCTTCTGCAAGCAGTGCAAAGGTGTTTGAGAGATTTGGAAATACAAAAGGAGCTCTCGATTAGTATGTGAACAGTTATTTAACTTCTCATTCGGTAGCCAACTGGAATTACACTGCAGGTTTGCAGAGCACATTTCAGAAAAAAAAAAAAAAAAAGAAATGTCAAAAAGCAGGTACAGCTCAAGAACCATGAATACAAGTCAAAAACTATTATACCACCTTTTAAAATGTGTTGATTTACTCTTAATTAACTGATGAAGCAGCATTCTGAAGTCTTTCTTTCACTAAACACACAATTAACTTATAAGCAATCAGGGAAATTAGAGGAAAATTAGAAACAGAATTGTCATAAAGTGTTGATCATCCTCACCTGCAATATACACCTGCTGGAATTTAACTTGCATTATGCAACAACTGGTTTGTAAAACACCACTTTATTAGTTTTAATTTTTTAAAATATATTTTAAGCACAACATTGCCCACAACCTGGACTGTTTAAGCTATAGAAAATAATTGCCCTATGGCCATTCTTTCTGGCTTGTGGTAACAATAAGAACCAACTGCAATGAACATTTCACGAAGGTAGAAGTGAACACGCCATAACTTGCCAACACCTCTGCAGTGCCAATCCTATTTAGGCCCATTTAGAAAGGGCCCATTACACAATATTTCTATCAGTTCTGCTGCCCTCTCCATTTCTCAAGCTAGAAAACAGAAGTTCATCACCCTTCTCTCTGTCAGCATGTCCTACATCAGCCCTGACACCCAGCCCGGGACTGACCTTTGGCAGCGCCCACAGAGAGCTGCTACCTGCCAGCCTCTGCTTTCCTGTCAGCTGAGCTGCACAGTAATCTCTCAGCCATTCATTTGGCATAAAGTGCAATCAAATAAATCATAATTTTTTTTTTGAAGCTCAAAGGTTGGTTAAGCACCTGCAATAACACAGCGAAGCTCTGTGGCTTTGCAATTTTTTTTTTTTTTTTTGAGAAGAAATTAATGCCTTTGAGGGAGCATGTTAGTGGAAGGGGAACTCTGTGCTTTGATCTCATTAGTGAGAATGAATCATGACTGGAATTCACCAGGGTGAATAAAACCAGGAGGCTAAGCTCACATCCATCTCTCCTGCTGAGGAAAAACATGAGAATAACTAGAACTTCCTCACAATAGTGTAGATTATTCTGCAGAGTCATCCTTCCACCTCTTAAAACGACAAATAAAATAGGAGCTTTGCTATATATTTTTTAAGTAGCCTATCTTTTCTTCCTTTGATCTAAGAGATGTTTGACAATTCCCATGTATAGGAAATGTTTGTACCACTTCTCACACGTTTAGTCCTCTGTATAGGAATACCCCCAACCCCTTCACACATATTTACTAAAGACTTTGAAATGAGCATTACCTGCAGTGTAACTTCCACTTACAAAAGCCATTAGTTACACAAATAAACGCAATACCCTGTACTGAAGGTATAATTTACCCACAAAGGCCAGCTCTCCCCACCCTCTGCACAAACCACTGGCATTTGCAGGCAGCAAGAATCTCAACACAAGGCTAAGCAGAAAGATTACTGGAAATCTGGAGCTGGAGCTCATTGAAGCAGCTGTTTTCTCCCTGGGAACGCACAAACCAAGTTTCACATCACTCACTCTCTCACGAGAAAAACGAGCAATGCAAAATCCACTTTGTCCCTCTGCAGTAGGACTCTGGTTGAGAACAGGAACATCTGTTTGGGCTGAGCAACCCCTGCCAGCTGACAACCTGAACTGAAAAACACTCCAAGGACCAAACACCAAATTTTGATGTTTCCTTTCCCTATCATTAATATTTCTTCCCTTACAATAAGGCTTTTGTTTGGGTTTCTTTTTAATACTCAGTGTCAGTTGAGAGTAAACATGAGGAATATGGGAGGGAAAAAAGTGCCAAAATCTAAGAGCAGCACATCTTCCCACTTATTTTTGTGCCCTTCAGGTTTCTACCATAAGCAGTGATGCATATTCATGCCAACAGAACAATAATTAGAGGGGGGAACCATCCAGCATAAGAAATTGAGGCATCAGATTTAGAAGCAGGGCTACAAATAAATCCAGGAGAGATCTTCAAAGCCCCTGACACCCCCCCAGTAATGTACCTGCTCCAACAGCAGCTCCCTCCTTCCTCCACACCCTGGCAAACTACTCAGGTGCAGAGATTCAGTTAAAAATGTTTTCCTGACACAAAAATTAAGGATTTTCCAGTAGGAATTACTGATTAAATTCCTGTATTTATGTACACGTGCACTTTGATGCTGCAGCTGGGGGCAGGTGACACAGAACAGTTCACTTAGAAGGGACCTCCAGCCCCCATCAGTGCAGCACAGCACAGCCACGACCAGCTGGCCTTAAATCCCCACAGTGCACAGGACCCAGGGGAGCCAGGATTTGGCCCTGCAGAGCCATCGGTGAGGTTTGTATTTCTTTCATGCATCTTCCTGTGTGTATTTCAACTTTATGCCTTCTCCTGCACTGACAGCACTATTAATCTTCTGCAGAAATACAAGGCAATTAAAATATTACCTTCTTCCTTTAGCCTTCTGGGACTCCTGAGCAGTGCCATTTCAGAGAGGAGAGGAGAAAAGTTCAACCATGCTTGTTTCTCCTCTCACCAGCTTCTAACTTACATGTTTAATATCCACAGTGAATGCAAGAGAATTTAATGACTCTACTGGACTGCACTTTACAGGGCAGATACAAAGCAATGTGGGAAAATAGCAAAGGCACAAATGAAACTCAAACAAGCTGTTAAGTCTGTTTATGATCCCTCTTTTCTGGATTTACACAGCCTGGGACTTGCAGATGCATCCAACCAGTGCCCTGGCTGGACAGGAGCCAGGGTTTGCAGCACCCAGCACCCATGGGTGCCATCAGCACAAAGCTGAGAGAAGAGGATGAATTTGAGAGCATAGAGCTATGAGAAGCCATGCTGCCTTAATTTTTAACAGGTTTTTTTTTGTTTGTTTGTTTTTGTTTTGTTTTAGTTCCTTAACAGGAATTTTTAAGGAATCATAAGCAAGGAAATGAGTCCCCCAACTATGGACACTAAACCCATTTATTCTTTAAGTAAAATGTTGGAGTGGCAGCAAGTATTTTCATTCTAAAAAATGTTGATTCTGCTCATTTAGTATCACTGAGAGAAGAGATGAAGGGGAGGATGAAGAGGAGGAATGTGCTATGTGATAAATTTATTATGAAAACACACTGGAGAGAAAAATCTCACATTCCTCCAAATTCAACTTTCACAGTCCTGTAGACCCTTGCTCTTCTTGCCCCACACAAATTTCACGTCTGGTTTCTGGACAACTGATGACCTGTTCGCAATCGTAGCTAATTGTCATAAGCCCCCAAAGGGATCATATAATATTTTCTGAAATGAGGCTCTGGAAAGGACTTCCATGAACTTTAAAAGTAGGATTAAGCACACACACACACAGTGCTGCAAGCACACACTCCTCATTTTCAAACCCAGGTCTGCCATCTCTTTTTAATTACTTTGAGCAGGACAAGGGCAAAGCCAGGCAAGAATGTGTTTTTCTCCCTTGAAGTAGCCCCTCTAGTAGGGTTATACCTTTTCATATATGTTCTCTGTTGGCTGAATATTATTCCCTTTTTGCTTTTTGGCTTTTTAGTTATTTCAGTTTTTATTTAAATAGAAGATAAAGACTAACAGCTTTTTTTTTTTTCCCTCAAAAGAAGGCAGTTCTTGTCAGACATCCTTATGAAATGACCACGTTTTTCTGAAATCTTGGTTTGGTAATGGGAACAGCTAGAGGCTGATGTTCTTCAAAAATGTACACCTCAAATTACCTGCTGCTGTCTCTAAGCCTTCTAAAGAGATAAAGGAAATGAAGACAGGGAAAATATTTGATCTTTCATGCTATCTCCTGGTAGAAATTCCTTCCTATCTTTTAAACACATTTAAGGCAAGTCCTGGAAGTAAAAGCATATAAGCAGTTGAAAGTAATTGTATGATACTGCAGAAGATCTGGCTTTGAAGAAAACTGGAGCTCTTCAATGTATAAATAGTACATGTGCTGCATTTTGCCTGGTTTTAGTGTTCTGCCTTAGTCAAAGTCACAGGAAAAGTTTAATTTTTTGCATGGTCTGGTTGATACACAGAAAGTTAAAGGCTGAACCAGTCAGTGGCATTTTGCCACTGACTTCAAAAGGGTTGGGATCTTCCCCTTAACAAAATTACATTCAGAAGAGCCACAGAGTTGTTACTTTTATATAACTTCCATTGGATTAGCATAAAATAAGCAAAGAGCTTAGCTCAAAATGACATTAACCTTTGCAAGCTTTCAGTGCAAGACCAGCAGTGTCCTGTTTCCAAAGAAAAGAAAAAGCTATCTGGCCACTCAGACTGTTTGCTACAAGCTTTATGAAACCAAGGCTGTGAGCAGGGCACACACACTGACACTCAGTCAAGGGCAGCAGGTTCTGAGTCACAGTGCCAGCCCCGCTCGTGCTCTTGCAGAGAAACAAAGCCCTGCTGAACCTGTGACAACACCGTGCCCCGAGCCAGTAGAAGATGCACCTGCTCGGTCAGTCCTGGTGGCATCAGGGATGTCACAGGAAGGCTCCAGGAAGAGGAGACTGAAAGCCCCAGCAACTGGAGCAGGTCTCTGTTCAGGGACAGCTGAAAAACCCCAGCACTCATGCTCCGAGCACACACACAGGAGGAAGAGTGGACTAGGATTGAAGCTTATGGAATGCTGCCTATGCGGGTTTGAAGTCCTGCTCCTTCCAGGTACCTCTGATTGAATCCATTGGTGTGCACCTCCATGCACACCAGAGCCCTCTCTGGAGGCTGGTATCAACATCTGGACAAATAACAAGAATTATCTCACTGTTTTCCTTTCAAAGCACCGTTTTGTTACAAGCCTAATGGTTAAGGGCAGCTACATCAAAACATTTGGCCAACTTCTGAAATTGCTCATCTAAAGTAGATAGTTCACCCAAAGTTCTCCCAGGACAGCAACCAAAGGAAGGCTTTTGCCTACAGACTCCACACTCCCCCTCTGAAACCTCACCCTAATCAGCTGTGAACAAACATTTCTTTGTCCAGATGAGAGAGCTTCTGCACCAAGGAGCCCATCCTGACCTGTCTGATGACCTGACTGATCCTCCAGTCTCTGTTTCTAGCAGGGCTCAGCCAGTTCTGCACTGAACAATTACCGAACAACAATAAAAACAACCCAACAGTCACCTTGAAAAATCTAACTTCTTTTCCAATTACACCTCTTCATCATCTCTCCAGGAGGATGTTCAAACCTCCCTGAAAAAAAAGTTAATGGAAAAGTTTAATAAACCTGTGAAATCTATCTTGAGAAATCAACCAGAATTAATTGCCAACAAAAATCATCTTCTGTTCAAGATGGAAGGGAACAAACCACCTGGGCATGGCATTATGGACTGCTTGCAATAAAAGATACTTGATTAATCCTTTCAGAAATTAAAATGAGTGAAACACCAGCAATAGCTGATGGTAAATAGCTGAAGTAAAACTCAACAAATACAGCAGACATGCTTGGGGGTTTTTTGGTGGGATTTTGCTTGTTCTGTTTTCAGATCTTTCAACCATATAATCTTCTAAAGAAAACCTAAACTTAGGTTTTCTTCTTGAATTTATATATATTAGCTGGTGTTGAGACATCTTAAAGCACATGATTCTGTGGAGTGACTCTGTGCTCTACCCTGCCCTTTTCACATCTTCTAGGAATGTAAAAAAAAAAAAATATATATATATATAAATAAATAAGTTTTAGCAGTTCAGCCATGTGACACCGGTTGGTAAAAAATGCAGGTAAAGTGTTCCAGAATAACTGAACCACACTACAGAATGATGTTATCAGCTTGTTTGGAATTGCCACTGGATACAGGCCAGATATCAAGACTTTAATTAACAGCTAATTAGTGACACAGTCTTATCTTGGAGGGTCCCAGTAATCTCTAGATCTCTCACTGGTGGTTATCACATCCTTTACAACTGTTTAGAGCAAATTGGAGGGATCCTGTGTCACATGTAATGTCCCACTTTGGCTTTTGTGAGCACACCAGTGCATTAATGCCAACGGGTAAGTAAGGCCAGAAATAGCCTAGGGGAAAAAAATCAATTTACTTCAAATTAAAATCTATCCAAAAGGCTGTTTTCTTTATTAAAAAATTAAATAATATTTGTGCTTCCATTTACTGTAAAGGGGATTTTGAAACTTTGATAAGCTCTCATTTTTCAAATAAATAAAGATACAACTGTATTTGAGGGATGTTTCTTTGCAACAGTGCACAAAACAGGAACTTCTTACAGATTTCAAATCTTTCAGTGAAGGAACACTCCCATCTATTTATATAAATTTTTTAACAGAAGCAATCAGTCAAGCTTCTTTAAAGGGAAGGAAGTACTCGATACAAAACTCACCCTCTCCCTTGGGTAGACACATTTTCCATTAGCCCTGGCCTATAAAGCTCAGCCATGAATAGCACAGGTAGGAAAAGAGAAGAGCAATTTAGATTGTTCTGGGACTTGAGGGAACACCACAACATCCCGAGATGTAACCCTGGCATTTTAAATTGCACAGCAGCTCTGGGGCTGCCACTCAGCCTCCAGCTCCAGAGACAGAGCTCCTCAATTCAGATTACAGAGGGATCCACTGTGTGATGCTGATTACGTTGATGCATTTTGCTGACATTGCCAGGAACATTCATTTTAATACAACGGAGGAAGTGGCTGAGGCAAGTTTAAGTTTGACCTTGAAATAAAATATTATGCAACAGAGAGAATGCTGAGCCTATGCTGAGTCTACACAGAAGTACGAGAAAATGAAAGCAGGTAAATCGAGATGTTCAGCTGTGGAAGCCAACGTGATTTACCTTATCTAACCAAATCTGGGTTACCTTATCTAATCCATCTATGTTCCAAATTCACTAAATTATGCCATTTCAGCAGCCTCTTTGCCTCTTCTCCAAAATACAGGGAAATATGAATGACATCTTTGCTGGACAGAGCACAGAACCAAAGAATATCCCCAACTGGAAAAGCTGTAGTTATTATCTAGGTGTGTGGATACAGCACACGGTGCCTGAAGAGAAGAAGTGTTCCATCTTTGCTTTCCAAAGTGGCTGCATCAAGCATCAGGAAACACAACTGATAAAACCCAGACACACAAATCACTTTCAAATAATCAGCCAAACCCATTTCTCCATCCATTCATATCCAAGAACCTCTATGATTCTCCCCTGCTTTTCACCAGGGACAGGGTCTGGCTTGGCAAAAGCTCTTTGACACTGCACAAGAACACATGTAGGCATTATTCAATCCAAGTTGCTCTAAGAGATGGATATGGTTTATTCCAACTGACTGAAAGACAGCACTGCTTGTCACAAGGAGCTTTATCAATACACAAATAAACCTCTGAGCTCGTTCAAGCCATGAAAACCCACTGTGCTTTCACAGCTAAATTCAAAGAAACTATGCAGAAACAGTTCAGAGCTTGCAAAATCTCATCAGCTCTGCCAGGGTCAACACCAGCTCCCATCCAGGTTTCCCTCGTGGCACCAGGGCAGGTTTTTCCCTTTCCTTTTGCCCTCCTATGTCTCTCAGTCATTGCAGCACTGCCGTGCTCCCATTTCTGTAGAGCAATTAGCATTTCAACCGTGGCTAATAATACAACATTTGGGTGTTCCTCTGGTTAGTATTTAAACTTGCTTGAATGGATTTTCCATAAAAATAAACCAACTCCTTTCACCCCCACCCCATCTCACTCCCTAAATATTCTCTTCAGAGAATATTCTCACAGACTCCAAGCAAACAAACAGCAAATTTCTCTCACCAACAGACCTGAACAACACTCTTCTGTCTCTGAATACTGAAAACAATCTTTGCTCTTCCCCCAAGTGCAACTCAGACCAAGTAGCAAAAATAATTTAATGTATGGGCAGAATCAGAGCATTAAATTCTGAGCAGAACACCTCTCACACCTGAGACCCCTGGAGCCCCCAAGGGCAGGAATGCTGCAGACCGACCCCAGAGACAACATCCCCTGCCTCACCTTCCCTATCTGCACACAAAGATATTTTTATATTATGGTTATTTATTATTGTATTACATATATGGTTACTTTTTCAGTGTAATCACTGCCTCAAGGTTTCTCTAGTGTCCTTTCCCATTTCCCTTCCCTGCTCCATACCAGCCTCACCCTCATGAAACATAAAAAGCAACACTTTTTCAGATTCAAAGCCCCCCTTTAATTAAGATCACTCTCCCTTTTCACCCCCAAACTGTGTATTTTATCTGAATGTAATGTATCACTCACCCTGTTCGTTCTGCACTGCTCTATATTCCTGATTATTCCTTCTTCTCAGACTAAATCCCAGAAGCTGCTTTCTCTTAGAGCACCATGAAGCTGCTGCTGCTTTTCTTTGTCCACCCTTGCCTCCTATATATCGTTATTGGGTTCAGGTGTTTTCCACTAAGTCCAACGAGGAGCAATGATGGATCACAGCTGATCTGAATCCTCTCTTTAATCACACCTGACCTGAATTATTATGATTTTAAAAAACAATCTGAAATCCTGCTGAAATGCTCTGTAGCTTTATGTATGGTCTTTGGGGGGAAAAAAAGTATAATAGAACATAATAAAATTAAAAATGTGTAACTATAGCTTGTTCTGTTGCAATGGTGTGTTTGTACACATGAGGATCTTAGGGGAAATCACTGCTTTTTGTAGTGTTTTGCTCAGAATGTGCAGTGTCCCCTCATTCCAGCAGCACAACCAGGTCTTGGGGATTTGTGGCAGGAGAAGTGGCAAATAAACCAGTTTCTGGCAAGATCCCAGTCCGTTTTGTAATGGTGTGGGGTCCCAGCAGCTGCATGTTTATAAACCTGGGGAAGGTTTACATCCCCTCAGAGCCTGGTACCTCTTTCAAAATAACAAGGGGTTTCTGCAGAGTGTACATGTCTGGGTAACCTGTAGCCAAAAAAACCCCAGCAGCTGCAGGGTGGTTGTTGGATCTCAGTTCTAGAGAAAGTACTTAAATACTTCATAAATCTCCCATTAGTGTCTGGGTCTCTCAGGGAGGATCCAGTGATGGAGTTTATAAAGTTATAATTGCTGCCATCAGACGATGCTTAGAAGGAAATGATAGATACGTGCAGGCTCACCTGCCAGGGGGGCTATTAAAGATCAAAACAAACTGGACAGGAAATTATATTAATATATGGTGTTAAAATAAAACTGATTCTAATTTCACCCAGCTTTCCAGTAATATTACCTAATGTACTGCCTTTCTTGTGTTGTTTTCCTTACCCCTCAAAAAGTCCTTTTAAGTAACATGCCAAAGTCACACATCACCAGGATGGGGTTTTGTGGGTCTGCACATTTGAAAAGCAGCAAGTTGCCAGAACCCTGGTCAATGCCTGGTTTTCCACTCTTGTTTTTGACATCAGTTTTTATAACTGCCTATTGATATTTCCAACAAATTACTTTTACACCACAGCCTGTGGATTCATAGAGCCCAGGGATGGACAACTCAAATTAGCAGTTGGAAACACTGTTTTTCTTGTTCTCATATTTTTTCAGGGTTTTTTGGGGTTTTTTTTGCACATGTTAATTCTGTGCCATCTGCACTCATTCTGTGCATACACCCTGTCCAGTTTCCTTGAAATTTCTTTTCACTGATCGAAGATGGATATTAAGTTAGCATTTTTCTGAATACTTTAAAAGTTTCATGTGTATCAAGAAGTTAGAATTTACAAATATAAATATTATAACAGATTGTGCATTACTGCCCTAGTCAAACAGAAGTATTATTTTAAAAACGAATTTTCTTAAATATATTACAAAAGAGTCCAGAGAAAATCATTGAAAAATCACAAATCTGAGGGTCAATATGATCTTCTGATTCAACATAAAACAAATACTTCATGAACTATTGCTTTCCAGGGATCTTATTGATATATTTTACTGCCTGAAAAGGACATTTGCCAGTGGCTGACACAGAGGACTATTTTTTTTTTTCCAATATTGCTTTTTCCTTTTCTCCTCTCTTTTGTAATTGTTTTGGTGAACAACAATTAGGCTCAGAATTTTTTTTCATATATTTTGCATTTTTTTCTAGAATAATAGCAAATATCACATGCAAAGTAGAATGTACTGATTAGGTCTATGATTTGACATCATAATTTTGTATTGTATTTGCATATTAATGGTGCTGATGGGAAGAACAAATTGAAAGCAGTTATTAGAACATGTAAGGTGAAATTTCTTGCAGAAGCCATTTTCATATCATGTCGCCATTTAAAAAAAAAAAATTGTGATGAATGTTCCCCCTGAAGCTGACAAGTTACAAGGGCTTGTACTAAGGGAATAATAACTCCAAGATTCATAAAAACGGTAATTACTTTATCAACCTTCTAGTCACATTGCAGACACACACACTGAATCACTCCAAAATAACACTGACAGAAAAATTAGACTTTATGTAGATATTACACTCCTTACCTGAGGTTTCCTTCCAAAACCATACAGGCCCAATATATTGCTAATTACCCTGAAACCAAGAAAATCAGGTTTATGTCACATGTCTTTAAACACTCAGGTAAGGCTGGATGGGACAGGGAGAAGAAGGAGTAGATATCAGGAGGAAGGAAGGTTCAAGGATGACACTGCCAAGGTGTAAGGTACCATCTATTTCCTCTAGGAATGGCAAGGCTTAGCTTGACAGCTCCTTGTATGACACCATCGTTCTGAACAGTGTCCTAGGAGGGGCAGCAGAGATAGAAGGACACCATAAACCCAGCCAGCTCCGAATGGTGTTTCATCAATTAATGATAAAAGAGATTATGTGGTCATGCCACTCACTACACCAGGAACATCCCCATCCCTCTCGGCTGTGTCCTTCACCACGCCACCCGTGGATGAGATCCAAAAATGGGTCCAGAAAAACCCTAACCCTACATCTTATTTCTGCCCAAAATATCTACAGCTGTGCAGGCTCAGCAATGCTGAGGAACAGCTCCATGGATCCAAGCAGATATTCTTGTGTCCAGAGGTACAACTTGTCCCAGCACAGCTGATCCCTCAGAGCAGACAGCTGAGAGAAACACCGTGCAATAAAGAGAAAATGCTAATTGTGATGCCAGAGCTCATTCCTGAGTGAGATGGGGATCCCTGTGCTTGTCTCAAGCTGGTTTTGTCTGTAAAATAGCAGGGCCCTGCTGACCCTTTGCATCCAGATCCCAATTTGGGCCCTGGAGCAGCACAGCCCCTCTGACTCCATTCCCAGCTCATACCTGTCCCTGCTCCATGGACAAGGAGCACTCCCTGGGGCTGTGGATACCAGAGGATACATGGTGGGGTGCTGGGCTCTGCAGCACCCGGGTCCTTTCCAAAGCCCCAACAGTTAAATCCTTTGCAGTGTTCAATGTCTGTATCAGCATCCCTGTGAGATAAATAACATTACCACTGGGGTCTGGAGGTGGAAGCATTTAATTTACTTCTCAGAGATGAGTGGATAAGCAGCATTTGTTCTGTGTTCCAGTAAAAGGGTGCAACTGGACAAATAAATGCTCATTATTCCTTACTTAACTCATTAATCACTCGGAGCAACCTGAAGGAATGATAACATCATTAGGGTGGAAATTAAAGGCATAGTGTTCTCTCCATATTTTTTTTCTCCCTAAATTTTAACAGACAATTAGTTTCATCCAGCCAATCAGAGTTTAGAGGCTGGAAGATTCAAGGTAGTTCTCCCTTTAAAAGGTGTCAGTCAGTTCTCCATCAGGGAATCGCTGGCTCACGAAGCATAGATTCTGTTTTAGGAGGAGAGAATGAGATTGAATGTATTTCAGTGCCCAATGTCCATGCAAATGCATGGGATTAGAAATGTATAGGATTACAAATGTGTAAAATTAGAAATGTAAATACTGTCACGATTTTTTAAAGAATGCTTTCAGGCTGAGGCAGAACACCGTCCTCAAAAAATGCTGCAATTTTTCTCTTAGGTATACACTGCTTGTTCTCCCTATAAGAGCCTGAGCTACTCATTCTGAAACTCTTAATCACATTATTTTAATTTCTAATGAGTTCTTGTGTGTGGCTGGACATTTGAGCCCTTTAAGAGTGCCTTGCAGATGGAAATCTCTTTACAGAGGGACTGCATCCTCCCTGTGAGCTCCCAGGCTCAGTGTAGCCTGAAAGGAGGCAATAGCTCAGCCTTTGTTCCAGCTGGGTCCTTGACCTCCTTGTTTACAGTGCTAATGGGGACAGCAGTTAGTCAGAGTCAAGATGGCATTTCTGAGATGTGAATAATCCCAAAGAGAACAGGCTGGAACAGTCGGCACATTCACAGCGCCGGCCTAACCCAGCCACGGGCTCGTTGTGATGTTCAGCCACCACCACAGATCCGAGCAGGAACAGAGACAGTGACCTATAGGAAATATAATCTCTGTCCCATTACCAACTCCCTGAGACATTTTTCTCCTTCTAAAACCCAAGATTGTCAATGCCATCCTTCTCTAAAGACCCTCTTTCATGTCGCTTTTATCATCCTGACCTTGTTCTAGTGGGAATTTCCATTCTGCCTTTTGAGACGTGCAAGCGATGCAAAAATTTCACTCCTCTCCTGCTGCACAAAGATCCAAAGAGTAAGAGCCCAGCTTGGGATGTGTCCTGTGTCCCCCAGCCCGTGTGGCCAGCACAGAGTGTGCTCCTGGTCACGCTGCACAGGCTCTGCCTGTTCCCACCACGGAGTCACAGCTGGCCCGTCCCTGGAGCACCAGCTGTGCTGCCAAGAACATGAAGTGTAGGAAGATTTGATATATTAAATAGTTATTATATACAAACTCCATTTACAGAACTTGTTTTTGCAGAAGAGTGAATTATCCTGTTTGACAATACTGGTTTTACAAGTGGAAAAATGTGACATTCAAGACATCAAATATCTGTCTCGGTGTTTTGCTTGGCAATCAAAGTCCCAGATTACAATCCTTGAGAATTTAATACACCTCTTCAGCAATTCCCTGTAATGCCACTTGAGTGAGCATAAAACACTCTGTGTTGAACTGCTGCAGTCTGGATTTCCTTAATTATATTGGAATAAGATGAAGATTTCCCCAAAGCAGAGCTGTGACTCAAATGCACTCAGCTCTGCCCAGCTAATGGGGTCACACCCTGCGCAGACACCAGGTTCATAGGTACCACGGCTCAAGAGCTGTGGCCTCAAGCCCAATGCACTCAGCAGAGCTGTAATTATAACATTAAAGCTATTCCAAAGACTGAACCCACACATTAAGTAAAAACAGTAAGTATAAAGCACTGTATGGCAAGTGTTGTTTGCACGAGCTCATGGTTTTCAGCTTTCCAATTCAAAATCTTCAGCTCTTATCACTTTGCATCTGAGTTTTTTATTAAAAAGCTGTGTTTGTGTCTTGGGGCCAGTAACACACAGGAAAAAAGAGTGTCTGAGGAGATGATCAAGGCTCTATTAATCTGCATTTTCATAACACATTCCTTACTATTCTTTAATATGGCTTTGAGAAATGAAGGCTCAGAGGAGAACTTAAGAGACCCTTCCAGAATCTAAAGGGGCTCCAAGAGAGCTGGAGAGGGGCTTTGGACACGGGCCTGGAGTGACAGGACAAGCCAAGAATGGCTTCAAACTGACAAGAGAGCAGAGGATTAGGTATTAAGAAAAATTCTTCCCCATGAGAGTAGAGAAGCCCTGGCACAGGGTGCCAGAGCAGCTGTGGCTGCCCCTGGAACCCTGAAAGTGTCCAAGGCCAGCTTGGACATTGGGGTTTGGAAAATCTGAGATTGTGGAAGGTGTCCCTTGTCCTTGGCAGGGCACGGAATGAGATGGGCTTCAAGGCTCCTTCCAACCCAAACTATTCCATGATTTTGAGATCCTTGCTAAATGGAAGAATTTAACCACCAGTATTGGGGTCATGCAGGAAGAATAATTTTAGAATAAAGAGTCCCAACCATTGCATTAAAAAAGTGATTATTTTTTCTACTTTTCTTTCTGAACTTCGATCAACAAGAAGCAATCTTACCCAGAAACCTCAGGAAACACTTCTCTGTATGTTGGTGGAATCACAGCCCCTTCTAACTCAATTCACAGCCTTAATAAGTTCTGTCATCTGTTCTTCCAAGTCTCACTCCAATGTGCAGGGGAGCCTTATTTTAATTTATCTGTGTAGGAAATGCCAGAGTGTAACTTGTACAGTACATACAGCAATCGATTCCCTACAACAGCACTAAAATTACACAAATAAGAGCTATCATTTCCTGAATTTCACAGATGAAGAGAGGAACATCATTCTGTCTACTGCACCTTTTAACTTGTGAGCTGTATAGAAAAATCAAAAATAATTTCCATAGGAAAAAAGAGCCATTGCTTCACCCTCAATTTTGATGTAACTTCAATGCATTCAATTTTCAAATTAGTTTGATATAAAGAAAAGGGACATCAATGAAATGCTATTATCCATCTGACTTTCTGAGTAGAGCTGCAGCCATGAAAGATTACTGGAAATGATGTGGTTAAAGCACTGCAGTACATGTAGAAAATGTAGCAAGTAAGGTCAAACTTGCAAGCAAATTCACATGATAAGAAAGAATTGCTTTGATGATTTTTAAAACATCATAGTCATACTATATTGGGTCATCCACACTAGCTTGAATCTTTTTAAAAGTTATAATAAATTGAAAAAATCCAATTTCTTGGATGAAATATTTTTATTTTTAAGTCAAATTCAAGCTTGATTGAAATGTACTTGCAGGATTTGCAAAGTAAGCCAAGTCTGTAAAGCAATCAAGAAATTTTGATGTAGGTAGCTGGAATAGTGTCATCCGTGATCTCCAAGTTTCCAACACAAAGTTTCTCAGCAATGTATGAGGGAGTGAAGCTCCAGGGTTCAGAGTATCTGGTAGATATATTCTGTTCTAGTGGAACTAATGCATTTAGTTGCTAAAACTAAATAGGAAAGTTTTAAAGGTGTATTTGAAAATGCATTTACAAATCCCCTAGAAGCTGTTTCTCACCCGAGGAAGTTGAAATAAAATAATATTACAAATTTTCAAGTAATTTTGGGGGTTTCACCTCCTTCTCCTGCTAATTAATAATATTATGTTTGCTGCTATGGAAACTCTCATTTAAGCAGAGAACAATGATTACACCAGTAATTTGGGCGGGCCTGATCAAACAAAATTCTTGCACTCATTTTTCTGAGCCAGGTCCAGGAGTGGATCTGTGCATCCATGATCCCACAGTCTGTTCTGTTTACGACACAGAGATAATACACACAAAGTATTTTCTGCATAATACACCTTGGGAAGCCTGTCAGTACATTGCACTGTGTACATCATTTCATAACACTATTTGTTTTAAATTCAGCTGCCTGTAAACTAAATGGGCAATCCCGCATTTTACCCTCTAGTGTATACTGGCTGCTCCTTGAGGATTTCTGGATGTCAGCATATAACCAGCATAGTCAGACTTTTTTTCCTGGGAAATAAAAAGTTGGGGTTTTATTTTCCTGTTACCTTCTGCTTGAAATGTGATTATCAGGCCAGGGACTCATTGTTATTTTATTGTCTGACAGCTTCAGAACAGAATTGAGATATTACATATCTGCTGCCCTGAAAGCCTTTGCAAGATTTTGCCTTTGAGAGCGTATGAAGCTGCATTTCCCTTGGATCTCTGGCCACAAAGGCTCTGACCTCTCTCTGCAGCAGCCTCGGTGCCCTGTGCCTTGAAGGGAGGCCGTGGCACAGCATCCTGCAGGGTGCCCCAGCCCAGGCCTGCAGGAAAAAATACCCGGCAGATTTAGGATGTTCCCCACAGAACTGGGGCGGGCATTGAAATTGAGAGCAGAGAGCTGGGCTAGAAAGGGCTTTGGACAGCAGGATATTTCTGGGTGACATGAGCTGGAAAGAACTGTTGTTTCTCTAACAGTTGGTGGAGTCGCAGCTTGCTGGCAGAGAAACCCCAGAGCAGGAGAGGAGATTCTGGAAAGAGGAGAAGCTCGTGCAGAATTCCTGTTTTCCACAATGCTGTAGAGACAGGGGTAAAGGGAATCATCCTCCAAGGAGACTCCAGCTCACTCACTCTTGCAGGTTTTCCATGTGCTGTTACTCTTAAACAATATTGCCCTGTTTTCTGTATAATTTTAGGAAGGTGTAAAAGAGGAGTTGGCTCCACTCACACACTCTGCAATGGCACTTCAGGAGGCAAAACCACCTAACTTTAAACGCAACCCACAAATACCAGTGTTGCTTTCCTTGGATGGGCTACCAAAGCATAAAGCAGTATTAAATAAATCTTTCATGTCATCAAAGAAATCCTCATACCATTAGGCATTTGCTAGGATAAAAGTATCTATATACTGCTGGAGGGGATTTTTTCTGCTCTTTCTGTATAAAAAATTACTGCCAGAAATTCAGAGGAATGAAAACTTAGTGGAGCTTGTGGCAGGTATGACGTACACACCTTTTACACCAGGATCAACACAGGCTCTTCATTGTTTTTTACTCTTAAAACTATCTTAAATTGTCTTGGGTCTAAATTGATTTTCCTCAAACCGTGCCTCCAGTTCTGTCGTAGCTTTGAAAATGAGACAGTTGGCAAACAGCAGGAAAATCCCTGCTGTGTCCAAGGCTTTCTGGAAGGCTGGGAGCCAACTCCACTGCTAGAAACCCACCCTGAAAAGGCTTCCTGAGGGATCGTGTTTGGCTTAGGGCAGAATCACTCCTGCACCGCGGGCACAGGGGAAAAAAAAAAAGGGTTATTATGCCTCCCTACTCCTCCCTACACCTTCCTGTGCCTAATTACTCCCGAGAGAGAGTCCTTGGGGAAGAGGTTGGGATGTTTCTCACATCCTCATCACTCCCTAAGGTACCCAGGGCAGGGAATTCACATGCAAAGGCCATCAGTATATGGGCTCAGCTTTAAATTGCCTGACACTGGCACAGGTAATGGTACAATTACTGGCATCCCTTGACATTAAACTCTAATACATGTTGCTCTAGAATGATTTCCTCAAGTTCTCTTTAAGGCAGAAGATTACACTTTTCCCTTTAAATATCTTGATCCTAGATGCAACTCATGCCAACTTTTTTTTTGTTTGGTTGGTTGTTTTTTTTTTAAATCTACCTGCAGTTTCTCTTTTTTGTTCCACAACCACATCCAACCCCTGTCCTCTTTTGCTCTGGGACATTTGCACCAAGAACAAATGAGGTCTGTACTGGTCTGAATTTGCTGAGAAGCCTCAAAGGCAGATATTCTTACTAAACAGAGGCTCGTTTGATTTGATGGCAGAGGATTGGAATGAGATGATCTTTAAGGTCACTCCCAACCCAAACCATTCTATAACAGCTAAAGAGCTACAGAATCAAGAAGTATGAGATTAATTAATGTGGAAAAGTTGATAATGTGACTTCTTTTGTTGCTGTAGAACAACAAAACAAAGTTTAGTATTGAACAGCTTAGTAAGAACATCAAAGTGAATAACTAAATGTGAGATTCCAGGGAGCATTTATGCTGCTGTTAGATATTGCACCTAAGAAAGAACAGGCTACTGCAAGAGGTGACTGATGCATGTAACCCTGAAAAAAAAACCTCAGCAACAAGTAGAAAAGATAAATAATACTTAAAAAAAGAAATCAGATGCTGGATCAGTCTTTTAAGTTTTGGCTTAAGGTGCAAAAACTTTACTCTCATAAACATAATTAAATAAAAGAGTGAAACTTTTTTTTAAAAACAAACTTTGAAAGATATGACCTCAATACACTTTCATTATATCAGCAGTAGGTAATTTTTTAAAACCCTCTAAACTGATTATCCCACCAGTATTACGGGAAAGGCTTAAGACGAAGTTCTGGTTTAGATGTTCTGTTTGTTTTTATTTCCAAGTAAGAAAATGTGGGAAATGGACCCTTGTTGGAAGCACAGGGGACCTGAACAAATCTTCCCAGTTTAGGAGTGGTTTCTGACAAAAGTAACTTATTTTTTGTATATTTTGATTATGGGATCTTCCACCAAGACCCCACCTGGCACAGAGATATCTTGTGAAGGACTAGAAACAAGAGGCAACACTTTTAGATACTATCTGTAAAAAATTGGCCAAATGAAAGCTCTATCACCACCTGTAGTGCAAAACTCTATCCTATGATGACACGATCTCTGTCTAGATAAAGAATAAGTGAGCTATGATTCATCAGGGCACTAAAAGACACTTCAGCTGTTGATTCCTCAAGCAAACTCTGTAAAAATGTTGGGGAGACATTTCAAGGAGAGGGACTCCATCTGAAAAAACTGCTGTGGTATTTTGTGGAACCAGACGTGTCTGACTTTGGGATGCAGGGCAGGTGTGTCTGTTCTGGCAGCCTTTTAATTGAATCTCTTCTCTGGCAGAGAGGTAGTTCTTGTGTGCGACAGTAATGTAGATTTATGGAAAATAATAAGGTGATCAGCTGCCCTGCAGAGTTATTATTTTGTTTCATGCAAAAAAAAAAGAAGCACTAGGCCTAAACGGATGGGTTGATGTATGCGGTGACATGCGGTGCCTGTTTCATAGTTCAGTGCAGTTAATGGAAAAACTCCCATTGCCTTCACTCGGGAATCAACCTCATATAAACAAAACTGAGAGAGAAAAAACTCTAATGTTAAGTAAGTGCCAGAGCAGGGGCTGCTTTATAAATATCCACAGAGTTAAAAGAATTTCTTTTGACTCCATTCTTGTCCCTTTGTATTCCTTGGGTTTCATACTTTGGCAGATTTATTTAAGGCAAGATTAATCACCAAAGCAGTGGCTTTAAAATTAATATCCTAGAATATGAAAGGAATATAATTAGAACATTAATTTTAAATTTATAATCATGTTTATGCATAAATAATTATTAATTTTTTTCACTCATCTACCTCCTCACAATTATCTCATCCTAATAATAATTGTCAGATCAATGGAAGTTCTTTCTTTGACTTTGCTGAGCACAGGAGAGTGCCCTAACAGACTCCTTACTAGAGATAAAACACCCTCCATGATCCAGTGCATCCAAGTAAAGCTGCTTGGGTTTCAAATTTCTATCTACAAAACCACTCAACATTTGTATTTTGTCCTCTGCAAAAAAATCCCTGGGAAAACACTTTAGTGTGGTGAATACTAACAATTGTCTAGGGTAGAAAATACTTACATGTATATACCCCCTTCTTTTCTGTTAAAATCACAACTAGACACAGCACTTTGTGTCCTTCCTCTTTTTGGTTATCAGGCCAGAGACATTTTCAGGAAACCAGACATTTTCAGTTTTTCAATTAATATTACCAAAACTTTGTTTCAGGGATGCAAAATTCTGCTGAAACAGCTGGAAGTACCAGAAGAATCCAGCTGCTTCACAAGAAATGAAACTGGTTTTCACCACATACAGTATCAGCTAAAAAATATCCTTTGTTTAACCACAAGGAAAATATTGTGGTCGCAGGCAGGTCGAGTTGAGAAGGATGCACTTTTCCACCAGGTTACAGAAGACAAGATTCATCCCAGAGTGTAAAAAGCCCCCTCAGCTGTGTCCTTCTCCACCCAGAGGAAACATTTCCATTGCTCCTTTTCAAATGCAGCAGTGATTGAAATGCTGATATCACATTCTTTTAACGGAGAATTTTAAATTCTGCACCATCCTTTGAGCCTTTTCATGGGTAAAGGAGTTTCTAGCTGAGGAAAGAGCAATCTTAGTGGTTCTCCATCTCTTACTTCAGCTTGCTTGCAAAGGTTTTTCTCTTCTTCCCCTTAGAACACACACTCAGCACATTTACTGGGTTTGGTTAATCTTTGTATACTTAATTGAGGTAGCTAAGACAAAGTCAAGAGAGCAAAGTAAATGAGACACAAGGGCAGTGGGGAGAGGAATGGTGCTCATGATTCCAAGGGCAGAGCTGTACCAATTTATCTCTTGACATTTTGTCCCATGTCTCACCCAACAGGCCTGGGAACACCAGGCCATGGCACAACAGCAGCACTGTGAGACAGAGACAGAATCTCAAATTGTTCCCTGCTCCTTTTTAAGAGATTATGCAGCTGAAGCTTCTTCTCTGATGGAGGAAGTCAGGGATGAGCAAGCTCCCTGCAGCTCACTGTGATGTGAAATATTTTCCCCCTCTCCTCTGCCTGTGTAAATGGCAGTAACTATCTGGGATTGACATATGGCACATTAACTTATTCCTGTAACTTTCACGCAATCAAGCACCAGCAAAACTTGGAGGTTGAATACTTTGCCGGGTGCTGCAAGTCCTACGACACAATAAAGTTTCTCATATTCCTCCTGGCAGTGCTGCTTGTGGGAGAGGAATAATTTCTCTCCCTTTTCACTTGGCTTTCGAGTCCCACCCTGCCATTGATCAGCTCACCAAACTCCAAGTGACTCCAACACGAGGTCATGTACAGCTTCCTGGAAAAGTGGGATTTATTAACACTCTGCTGGAGCTCCCAGGCTGCTGCTGCTGCCTTATTGATCGGATCCTGTGAAATGGCACGTCTGCCCACGGAGATTATGGATAGAATCAGCTAAGGGCCATCAGGCTGACTGATATTTTTAACAGATTTCATATTGCTTGTTATTTTCCTGATGCTGCATGTAGGGAAACAAAGGTGCTAACAACGTAGGAGGGAAATAAGCTCTAAAAAGGGAATATCAAAGGAACTTACTAATTCAAGTGGCGTTTACTCTAGGCAAAAAAAGATTTTATCTGTATCTTATCATCAGTGCTTTTCATTCCATTTTCAGTGCTTATGAATTCCTACAACAAATATTCCTGTGCTTGGGGTTTTTTGTTTGTTTGGTTTTTCTCTCTGAGTTTTGACCTTTCCAGCTAATCTAGTCCCTTTTTTTTTTCCTTATAAAAGAATGCCAGCTGATCCATGCCCAGGGTCTACCTAAGTCTTCTGGGATTTAAAAAACATGGTTGCTTTCCCATTCAACACTCCCAGGCTCAAGACTTTGGGTGGACTTTAATCAACTGCACACTGCCCTTTGCTTGATCTGAACAATCAGCTCAGAAAATTTCTCATTATGGCTTTTGTAAGAAGAAATAATAGCCTGTCTTCTCGCAAGCAAACACAATTTGAATGAGCAGAATTAATGGCTGCTTTTCTTTTTTTTTTTTTCCTCCTACTGATGTGATAGGTTATATATGAGGTGTAATTACAATAATGTCAAAGTAGCTGCAGAAAGAGTTAATCTGCAAGGAAAAATTCCCACCAGGAAAAATAAAATAATCTCTAGCATGCAGATGAACTGTTTACTTGGTAGCTCTGGTGTGATCAAAATGAAACTAAGCTGAACTGCTGAAACAATAAAAGTAAATTGTTACTGGGGCTTTGCAAACCTCAGTTAAATAAATATTATGCAGTAAACAACATTCTGGATTTTAATTAGGATAAAACAACCGAAAAAGGAGTTACTAAGCAGTTGTGTTATCTCACAGTAACCTTCATGCACTTCTTGCAGGAGACTTTTTATTACAAAGAGGTTTAGCTTTAAAAAAAACCAAAAAACCCACTCCCACTCTACTGTTATGAGCATCAATACTCATCTCATTATATATATTTCCTTCTAAAAAAGTTTCTTTAAAACTTTAAATTAGATAAATATAGGTATTGATGGTGGTTTTCTAGTCCCAGCTTTTCAATTACTTTTAAGAAAGCAAAGCATTTTGAAAATAATGTGATCAATTTGTTGCACTTACTCTAACAAAACGAAATCACCATCTAATTATCCAGTCAAACAAAAAACGAGTGCTAACTGGGGGGTAACTAATTTTAAATGGCAGGTACCAGAATGGAAATCATGCCTCATTTTTGCATTTTTTTCTGGTAGGTATAATGCAGTGCAATACAGTATTTTCATTATTCATTTGCCTTTTTTTTTTTTTTTTTTTTGTAGTGCTGTGCGCTCTGTAACAGTGATGAATTCCTTACTGAGCAACCAGATCCTGGGATGCCTTTGGCAGTGGTAGAGCAGATTCCCACAAAAACTGAAGCACAATCCACGTTTTCACTCTTCACCAGTCTGTCTCAGCCCTGAAACTGGGTTTCTACAGCAAAACCTGAGTTTTTCATCCCAGAGCATAGAGCACGTGTCAGTATGGCTTAAAGGGGAATAAAATGTCCTGTTACTTCTTCTAAAACAAACTTCACCTCTGTCACAAACATATTTATGTATGCAGATTGTTTAAGTGTCAATTACTGCCAATTAAGCTGTCTTCAAAATGGTGAAATTGCAGCCTTCTTAGAAACATTGTTCCATTAATCGGCAGTGAAACAGCCCATTCTCAATGAAGACAAAATTATTGGTCTAAAAATGAAAAAGTTGAGCTTGTAAGGAAGTAGCAATGACATTTGTAGGGGCTGACATTTCTGCACAACATGGTGAGCTATTAATTTGCTAATTACTCATGTAACACTATTTCAGTGCCTACTTTAAGCAACAGTCTAAATTGAACCTGAATATTAAAAATCTCACCCTAAAGGATTGGATTTCTCTTTTAGTTTTACACTGCAATCTCTGAAGTAAATTAACAGGCTGCATTTTTTGTAGCTCTCTCAGGAGGGAAAGTGAGAAACTCAAGGGTCAGACTCTGCAATGCCCTGGGGGAACAGTCACCACTGCCCTGTGATCTCCTCTGTACCTGCAGAATTTGTACATTTGATTAACCTTCCTGCTCTTGAGAGTTCCAGCAGTGTCCAGAAACTCAGCTGGGCTTTGCCACCTCTCTCTCCTTTTTACCCCACTGTTGGCACAGCTGCATTCACACCTGGAGTGTGGCAATCGCTCAGGTGCCCTCAGATCTCCTCTGGGGCAGGAGCTTAGGAAGGGATCACATGTGGAGCTGTCAAATCCTGCTGCTGCTGCTTCTTTAGGTGATGATTCCTAATTCTCAATCCCTCTTTATTAAACACAGAATGCCTTACAAAATGTCATTACCCCACACCTTTGCTGCCAGGTAATTTTCACCCACCCAAGATCCTGATAGGAAGTGTTCGTGTAGAAAGAACTTTTTTTTTTATCCCCAAGAAAATGACAGAATGGCTTGTACACAACAGATGAAAGAATCAGTCAGATTTCCAGTGCCATCTCCAGCTGGCAGGAACATGTGGATCAGGAAGGTTGGGTGACTATAGATATGGAGAAGCAGGAAAGACAAGAGTGTGTTTTGGGAGAGGGCAGTACAGATTTACAGGAAAACACTGGAAGCTCACAAAACTTCACTTAAAAGTTGACTTTTCTCCTCAGTCTCTCAGTAGATGTTGCTGTGAAATCTCACTGCTGTTAAGTGAACAAAGAAGCCCTGAATATATGGTTAAATCACACACCACAGCAATCATTAATTAATTGATATTTGAATAGCATGTGGAGAGCTTAAGAGTTGTGTAACTGGGACATGGGAGGCATTCACTCAACTGTGACATCTCTGCTATTCCCAGTTCTCTCTGCAGCTCCCTGGAATGGCCAGATCTGTGATTTAGTGAGACACAATGCCTGGTGTCCTCATTCCTGTCGCTGGGAGGTTATGGTGGTGGTGGCTTTGTTTTCCATGTCACTGCTGAAGGTACTCATCTTCTCTGCGCACAATGAGAGGATGCAGGTGATCTTTTACTTTTGAAAGTCTCAAAGCATGTGTATTTTTATTCAATTTTTCTGAAAGGTCAATATACTACAGATCACTTACCAGTGATCCTTACTTGCCTAGGTATCATTTGTACACTGTGGCGTCAGTTTTCCTGGTTCAACAGTCAGCTCTTAATAAAAGAGGATGACATGTATTAGAAGTAAAGAAAAATAGCTGTAATAATAGCACTCCAATCCTACTTACTTGTCTCTTAACCTCTTTCTTTCAAAGGCTCCCACACTGCCGTGCTCAGAAGAAAGTTGCCATTGAATTATCCACCGGAAATCCATTGGCATCTATTGCTGCTCTGGTGCAGCAGAGTACAGGGCAACAATAACTGGTAACACCTCTCACATCCCTGCCCCTCCTCTGGCTAAAACTATGGCTCTAGAAATAAAACCTGGTGCAGACATGGAATAATTTTTAAATTAAGCTTAGAGCTGCAGACAGAAATCAGCTCCATCTGACAGCTCAGCCCCTCAGGACCTGGCACTCGCCCACTGCCCCCTGCTCCTCACAGCATTGTTCTGGGGAAGCACTTCTACAACAATTCTCACCGATCATGAAAGGCAAATAAACCAAATCCCAGAAGCAAAGGCAAAAAGCATCAATACAGTTTTCTCCAGCAGCCTCCTGCTATTTATACAGGTGACTGTGAACATTCACACATCAAAAGCAGTGGTATTTTGGCATCTCTTCCAGGAGCAATCATCTCCCTAATGGATAGCACGGTAAATACGCTGTCCCTGATGAGGAGAAGATGCTTGAATCATTACAGCAGCAGTCTGTAATGAAAAGGATGCAGACTCAGTTCCCTGTCAGATTTCCTGATAGGAGATTTTTTTAGAAATCTCACAGGTACCTTTGGATTTCAGTACAAGAATCTAGGTGGCTTTTAATGCCACAATTAAAATTTCTGTGCTTTTCCTAACTTCACAGAGGAATTATCAAGATTGATACATTAAAGAACAAGAGATTCATTAGGGACCTGGCAGCACACAGCTTTGGTATCTAAAGTGGATGGAAAATTGGACTGGGTGAATAAATCCTCCAGCTTAAAACTGTGCTGGTTCCACCACTGATTGGTTCAAGGGGGCAGAGGAACAGCCATGATCTGCTCCCTTTTTAGGGCACAGCAGCCACATAATTGCTGAGTTGAACTTCTGTCCCCCGAACGCCCTCTGAGAAGGGCCCAGAAAACTTCCCCAGCAGATGATGATTTGGTCAGTCTGTATGGCACAATCCCAGGGTGGTTTGGGGTGGAAGGAACTTTAAATAACATCCAGTTCCATCCCCTGGCATGGGCAGAGACACCTTCCACTGTCCCAGGTTACTCCAAGCCCATCCAGCCTGACCTTGGACAATTCCAGGGATCCAGGGTGTCTTGCTGTTTTCACTCTAAAAGTGGCACAAACACATTCATCCAGTGTTTTTCATGGGCAGGGAAGACAATTCCCCACACATATTTTTTTAAAGCATCTCTTGTGCTGATCTTGCAGCCAAGCATTCACACTGCAATCTGTCCTATCTCATTTCTAAAATTAAGTAGTTAAATAGTCTTGGCCTGGATCTTCTTAATCACACTAACACCCCTTTGCAGTGATCTGGGCTGAAAGGTTTAGTATGAAGGACAATCACCCTCCTTTATTAACAGCCAAGGCTGAGCCAGTGCATTTAATGGGAAAGTCACTGTGGGCTTCAGAAAGAATAGGATCAGAGTTAGACTCCTGTTGACATGGAAATACTCTGAAAAGTCTCTTAAGAAATGTCCCAAGCACTGAAGTTCTCTGTATTCCTTATGCCCTAATGAAGTTGCTGCCACAAACGTGAATTTGGAGCTTTTCTTCCTGTTGAATGTGAGTGTAAAGAATAAATAAGATCGATTAGAGTCATTTTGGCACTAAAAAAAGCCAGTGTACTCCATGTCCTTGCCAGTGCTCCCCTGTGTATCTGCCACGAATAGCTGCAAGGACTGGAGAAGCAGTAACTTTTGGAAAGGACTGTATCTCCTACAGAAGCACCACATTAAGTAGACCATTTCCAATGAATCCCAAATGCTCATGTTCATTAGCTTTTTGTGAAAGCAGAATACCATGTAAAATGTGCATTGCACAGCATGACTTGCACTGGTGCCCTAAACGGAGAAAGAAGTCAAATGACATCCCCAGATTAAACATTTAAAGGAAAAAGTATTATCTGAGCAGAAGAAACATTACTCTGTAGAATTGCAGTCAAACAGAACTGGGAAGAATACAATTTCTTTACACCAGAGCATGAAGTACATGTATCTTAAAATCAGCTAATATCTACTTACTAGACCTTTAAACCAGAAAAAAATTGTATTTTGCTATTTAGATAAGCAGCACAATATGAGTTTGGGGACTCTGTTCAGCATGGAATGAGATATTAAACATCAGTTGAGTCAGTTATATTATTAAATCAAAATCCCAAGATTTATATATCAGTGCTTTTCTTTTTGCCTTTTCTTTCTCACTTGAGAGGCAGTGCCTTAGATAAACAGTTTTCTCCACCAGTAAGGGGCTATGGGGGCTCTAAGGCTTTGCTCAGACATAGAACCTGCTGGCAGCTCCCAGTTCCTGAGATGGATGTGGCAGGATGAAGCCTCCCCTATCCCCCTCCATGCATCCTCTGGTTTGCAGCTAAAGAAATGCTCACCGTGTGGCCCTGAAGGACCTGCAGCTTGTACACCTGCTGGGAAACTTTGTTCTGTGCCAAGTGTCAGGTATTTCTGCTTTTTACACAGACAAATCAATGTGTCAGACATCAAGGAGTTCACAAACACCACTGTGAACGAGTAAAGAGATTGAGTTCACTAAATGGGATATGACAAATGTCATCGTTGACTGCAACAATTACTGGTTTTCCTCATACCTTTATAAAAGCTGACATCTATCTCATAGCTAGAAGAAATATTGTTTGCCATGCAGGTGAGCCAGATCAAAGTAGAGAGTGGATTTATACTGGAATATTCCCTTGTTTTTACTACTGCAATCACTGTATAAATTCTGCACATGATGTGCATCAGGATACTCTTGCCTACTGTGTGCTTATTGTCAGTTCTTTTAGTTCATTTATATGAAAGTAAGAAATGAACAAAAGTATTATCTAAATCACTGGGGAGTTATGAACTGTCACTGCTATTGATAACAACAGGAAATGAGATCTGTGCCTGTTCCCCTTGCTCAGCATCAACACGGTAAAATCATAAAACAACTGAAAAACCTGTGTTTGGCTGTGTTTGCAACACAAAGAGAGGGAGCAGCTTCAGCACTGTGACATCTCTGTGGCTCCAGTCACTCCAGCTGATTCATAATGGAGCAGTCAATCACACCCCTGAGGCAACTCCTGCTCCTGCCTCATTTTCAACTCAAAGGACTTTGTCTAAGGCAGTCCAGCAATTCCTTTTTGCGTGTCCTGACTCCAATAAAACACCTCAGTGTCTGCTGAGCTGGTGTCCAGATCAGAGTATCACTACACAGTAAAGAAGATGTAAGTCATCAACTTAATCAAATCCAGGCAGCCAGGATGCTGCACTTGGATGGACCACGGCCAAGGACAAATGCTTCAGACAAAGGCAGACTTTGCAAAAGCAAATTAAGATATGATTATAGATAAAAAGTCATGCTTTAAGTGTGGCAAATTTACCTACAAGAATATTTTTTATTAGTACTTTTGAAGGGGTTATAAATCTCTCCTAGCAGTGGGATTCTCTGTGGAAGGGAGACAGTGCTGGCTACCAGCAGGGCCCATTGGCTTCTCCTATCTGGACACCTCAAGGTGCAGGATAGACCCTGCCCTCCCAACAGCCACCAGCACCATGGATCTGAAGCACATCTGGCACATTCCTGCTATGATTCTCCAGGCATCTGTTGGAAACATCCTTTCAGCTCCTGCACAGCACTGCCCACCATGAATTCCAGAGGGCACACACCAGGGACAGAGCAAGGAAAAACACAGGAAAGGAAGGAAAGGACAGTGAGAGAGAGAGGTGTGATTCTGAGAACAGAAGGAACCCAGCACAGATGAAGGGAGAAAATCCCTTTAGAGTCATTAGGTGACACGACTGCCAACAAGAAGAGCAAAAATCAGTGGCTGCTAAGGACTAAATACTCTGCATACAGGATTTTGGCCAAAGAAAAGTCCTCGAAACAGCCTTTGAAAGCAGCCACTCCAGGGCCCTGAGGCCTTCTTGCTCTCTGGAAGTAACTGTTAACTTGCCCTGGGCTACTGAAAATACCTGAAAACAAGTGACACAAGCTCAACACAAAATTTTATGTTTGGTCCCTTTAGGTTATTCATGCTCTATCAGCAAATTCTCTTGCCCTTAAAAAAGATCAGAGAAAAGCATCTTCCCTTGGTTCTGAGGGGCTGATTACCTAAGCAAGATTTATGTCAGGCCATGGAGTCAGCGTGATGGAACTATCCAGTTCTGGAAGGAAATGCTATTGGACAACCTGTGGCAACCCAGGGCAAAAAGTCCAAAGATGAAGAGGTGCACAAACCTTCCCTAAAATGTTCGTCCTTTCCCTCATTATTTCCTTGACTCCCTTTCTTTATGATCCTCCATCAAGCTGAAAGTCTGCACTGGGAACAGGATGCTTTGCTTGCAGGCAGAGTTGCAACTGCTCCTATCAAGTTTACATATTGATCAGAGAAAAAAATTACATTTTATCCCAAATCCTGCCTGAGGACTACAGCCTTCAGCTTCCATTTGAGAACATTCCTTGTGGATCTCTCAAACTGTTCCAATGCCCATAGCCTGGATGTCTCCACAAGGATGATACAGGGATGGCACAAGTGTGGGTGTGAGCGGATGCTGCTCCAGAGGCAGAATGACATTCAGCTCTGCACGGCAGAAGGGGAAGCACTTTGCTTCAAGTAACCTTAAAAAAAAAACCCAACTTGGAAAGCTGTGCTGCCAGGCAGCTCTAGGAACACAGCTTTTACCCTTGTGTAAGTACAGCTGAAGAAAAGAATCAAGAAACACAGATAAAATGGAATAAGCACTAGATCCTGAAGATGTTCTCATCTGCTGCCTGGTTCTCAGCACGGCCTCTCCAGCAGGACACAGGTACTGAGTTGGGCTGGTTCCAATTAGCAGGGTCCTCTCAGCAAAACTACCAGTGTCAGCTTGACCTAACTGCTGGAAACATCTGAGGTGGTCTAAATGCAGCAATTTCTCTCTCTCCAAAACCATCCAGCACCTGCACAGTGCTCTGCATTCATGTGAGTGAGGGGAAAGCCGCCTGCTGGTGGCCTCACAGAGGGTTTTGGAGCCTCGCTGCTGTGTTCTCTGACAGCTCCAGCAGCACGAGGCTCTTGGAGGATGATATGCTGGTACTTAGCCCCTTGTTCAGCAGGGAAGAGAAGCATTGGTGTTGCTTCTATCTGTACTGCAGCCTTTTGAAATCAAATATTGCCTTTTTTCCTATCAAATCCAAGTTCCCTCAGAGAGCCCTCAGTTTTCAGTTTCCCATCAAAACCACAAGGCGCCCAGCAACTCATGCATAGAAATTGGTCACAAACTCATGCAGCGTTTGTGTAGTTACACCTGATGAATGAGGCAAGAGATTTCCAATTTGTAAAGTTATTATTCCATAAGCACAGTTTGCCAGGTAGCAACTGTAAAATTCAGAAATATTTATTCAGATAAGATCTGATACGGATCTTCACTGCATTTCCATTCTGGCAGGGATTTTTAAGGACTCTACCAACTATCTTCTCCCAGTGACAGCACAAGGCTCCACCTATAATGAAACAAATCCCCACCATTTCAGCAAAAGCGCATGCGAATGTGTATTCCTCAAAAATCCTGGAAAAATGAATACAGTCTATGCAGTGTTAATAAGGCAATTATCGCACAAGTGGCACAGTTTTTTTCTGTGATTTCCTAATTAACATGATCATCAACTGCTTGTTATTAAAGAAGTTTCCTATGCTTTGACTTACAGCATACTGCAAACAAATTTAAGATGCCATTTCCTGCTCCATCGTTTACATCACACTGTTCATTCACACTTGCATTTGTTTTTCCTCTCTCTTAGTGCATTTCAGAGAAAACCCTACATTGTCATGGGAAAGAAAAGCAATATTAGAAACAAAGCTACAAAAAGCAGACTGGTGGATTTATTTCCAAATAAATCACATGCCATGGGAAATTTTTCATAAATTTGTGAAACTACATATCGGTAATCTGGAAAAACTACCTCCTTGTGCTTCAGTATTTTATTTGCCTTTTCCCCAACAGATGCCACTGACAGTTTACTAAATGGAGCGCTGCTTAATAGATTTAGTGGAAGAAAAAGAACACTTATTTTCATACAAATTAAATCCTTCACAAACCTAAGAGGAGCATTCAGGGGAAAAAGACTTTGGTCCAGTAAAGTGGAGAAGCAGAGTGGGAGAGCAGAACTCCTTCTCTTTCTGAGGTTAGCATCAAGAAATGTCCAACACGACACATTCTTCTGGTTTGCTCTTTCCTGTAAATGCCATCCTGTGGCTAAATTTTTCCAGAACCAGCAATTTAAATATCCAGCTCTTTGAAATGACATCTCTGTGGTGGTGCAGCTGTCAGAGAGTGCTGAAACCCTCAGGTCCCATAAACATCCACTAATGAGATGAAACAAGATCTAAAGTGCTCAAATGTTGATAAGTACAGAATGTAGCTCACGATGTACTCTTCACAAATTAGTGAGGGGTTGCTATGACTCCTTAATGAAATGTTATTATGTTTTAAAACTGAAACCAGACATCTGGGGACTGGGGGGAGGAAATGGGAGTGAGTGTTTAAACACCGTTGTCTAGGCTTCCTTTCATCAGCCAGCTGAATTTGCTTACTTGTCCTGAATGAGTGGATCCATTTCTTCAGCTGGTGCAGTGCTTTGCAATAAAGCCGAGCAGTGTGTGCTGTCTTCCGCTCCCTGGGAAGCAGAAATCACTGCTATGGGAGAGGAGGCTTCTGTAGGAAAGGCTACACGAGCTGTAAAAGTCTCCTGTCTCCCTGCAGCATCCAAAGGATTTGACAAATGCAAACATGCCAGTGTATGCAGCACATTCTCATAACGACCTGTCAGCTCTTCAAAAAAATTAAGCACTAAAGTGGAGAGAACTGCTTGTTTTGTGCTAGACTCGGAAAAAAATATTTCTTTTAAAGTTCTTTATATGAGACCATGGCAATTTCTTTCCATACTAACCTTGATATTCATGCACAGAAAGAGAGAGGAATACATATATCTAAATACACATACCTGAACACAAAATGTAGCTATACAAAATTTAAGTGACAGACAAGGACGGATCTGGCTCCAGCTACAGATTTGTGACCTCATGGTAAACACTGACTTTTTCAACAGTGCCCAGCACTCACAGAGCTATTTCCCTCCTGATTTACAGAGCAATCACTGTATTACCAGCCACAACAGGAACTAAATGCTCCATCCCTGGCATTGCAGGTGACTAAATCACTTGCCTGGAGAGCCATGGGTTAAACTAGAGCTGGTAGACACCCAGGAACGCACTTCCTCCAGTGACTACTGAAAACATTTCTTTAAACTCATCCTTTAAAACTTTCTTTTGAGCGGATGAAGTGAGGGAGGGCCATGCTGACAGAGATTAAACGAGCTGACATTCACTGCCTGGCACTCCAGGACGCTCAGCCTGCTGCTGGCACTGCATACCAACAGCGCACGTGGGCGGCCAGCGCAGCCTCCACGGGTGGCTCTGGCAACTGATCCCATCTTTCCTAACAAACAAGCACACAAATGCATATCCAGTTTAAATCAGATTCAACTTAAATCTGATCCATTGAACCAATTTAACTCTCCTGCTTGTCTCGTCAACCTTACATGTGACAACATCTCCAGGCTGAGCGCCCCTCACCCCACGATGGAGCTGTGGCTTGAGATCCTGCATCACCAGGGTTGCCATTTTCCAAACTAAGGGTAGTTTTAATATTGGCAATTCTGGTGATAGATCTTGCGTGGAAAATTTTTTAAATGGAGACTAGAGCCATGCAGTTCAGACGCCTGACAGCTACTCCTGGCCTTGGCAGGCCTACAAATGGCACTGGGGCCCACGTTGCAGCCAACGGCATCAGCCCAACCTGCAGGGATGAACTCACACACCTCCTTATCCATCATGCTGGCTGCTGGATCAATGGAACCCATACATCAGAGCAGAGACCTGACCTGCTTCTTAGTACAGTCAGAGAGATATTTCCTACGTTAATTACTGAACACAGAATCATAGAATCATTTAGGCTGGAAAAGCCATCTACGATCGAGTCCAACCATTCCTCCAGCACTGCCAAGCCCAGCACTGAACTGTGTCCCTAAGTGCCACATCTACACATCTTTTACAGACCTTCAGGGATGGTGACTCTGCCACTTCCCTGCAAAGCACATTCCATTGCCTGAAAACCTTTCAGAGAATAAATTTTCCCTAACATGAACCTCCCCCAGCACAACTTGAGGCCATTTCCTCCTGTCCTAGTGCTTGTTACCTGGGAGAAGAGACTGACCTGACCTTTTTGGGAGGTATAGAGACTGATAAGGTCACCCTGGGCCTTCTTTTCTCCTGGCTGAGCCTCCTCAGCTCCCCCAGCTGCTCCTGGAGCTCCAGACCGTTCCCCAAATCTGTTTCCTTCTCTGGATGCACTCCAGCCCCCAATGTTTTTCTTGTAGTGAGGGGACAAAGCTGACCCAGGACTCAAAGGGTGGCCTCAGCACTGCCCAGTACAGGGGGACAGTCGTTGCCCTGGTCCTGCTGGCCACACTATTGCTAATATAAGCCAGGTGCCATCAGCCCTTTTGGCCACAGCTGGCTCATGTTCAGCCTCTGGCAACAACAACTTCCCCTGCATAAGCTTGAGCTGAACATAGAACAAGCAGATGACTTTTGCTGAACCCTAAGTCATACTTGAGTATGATTTTGTCATTTGAATAGAAATGTGAAATTATGTCTAACACCCCTCAACCTCCTGAACAGGACCCAACTCTCAGTGACTGGGCAGGAGCCCTCACCTCCAGCATCAGTGATAACACAACATTTGCAGGAGAAATAGCACATCAACATCATAGAGGGAGTTCATCTGATGAAGCTTGAACATAGACTTTGCTGGGGAAAAAGCTCTGTGTGAAGACAACCACTTCAGTTTATAGACAGAGGAATAAAATCTCGCCTTAAATTACTTAAAATTCATCATAAAAATAATAGATTGGATTAAAATCAGCTTAACTCCTTATTAATGATATTATTTCCTTCCCCTAATTGCTATGTTCACATCATAAAATGCCATGCACGCATTTTAAAAGAAGTATAAAGAAACGTGAAGGAAAATTTATGTATATACATATATATATATATACATGTATTTATACATAGCCTAATTACCTTCAAGTCATTCAAATACTGATTTCAACAACCTAGTACTGCAAATCCCAGGCTGGTACTACAGTTCTGTAATCAATAGTCCCAGAGTAAGTTCTTTACATTTCCACAAGAAAAGAAATAAATATTAAAAGACTCAAAGCGATTTAAAGGGAGTGATTCAGATGATACATTACGTGATTTCTGTTTATTACTACCTACTCTTTCTGATTTTTAATACCATCACAGAGGTTTCAGGACAAGATTTCCAAACAATCTGGTCTTCTTCCATTTGGCAAACACTGTGTCTAATGGAGCTTGAAATTAAACCAGCTTTTTTTGGTAATTCCCTCTTTGCAAAATCCCAACAGTGATGAGGGACTCTCCTGTTCACAGGCTGCAGCAGAGAATGCTCAAAAGAAAAGAGCATCCCTCACACAAACAGCTGAACTACTCTGTGAGGCTCCAGTCCATGAATGAGGTCAGTAGGAGCTAACACCTTAAAAATGGATAAAAGGTAATAGTACACTGTATTTTGATTTTTGCTGCAAGTACAGAAGAGCGTGATTTATGTCTTTGACCGCCTATGCTGGGACAAATGCAAGTGATAAACGGCCACTATAAATGACAGAGCAGTGGATGCTGTTACCACCTCACTCGGAATCTGACAATATCCCCTTGGAAATCCCTGTCTCACTAGATTAGGAGTGCATGCTCCTTAATTAAAGAGACTTCTTCAACTCTTATTGAACATTCCAGTGACTCAAAGAAATGCACTCACAGGTCTGTTTGTCTTTATCTTCTTAAGGGTATTTGATCTTTTCCTGCATCTTAGAATCCATTTGGACAATCTAGTCTGCTTTAAGAGATGAGTAGTTATGAAAACCATATTTTGAAATGTCTAGGAAACACATGACAGCCACAACCTAGACTTTTCCTTGTCCATTTGTGAAATTAAATATGTATTTAAGTTGGAAGTTTCTCATGCTGAGCCTTTAACACATTCAGCCAGACTTTTAGTTTCCACCTTCAAAGTAACAGTCACATTTCCATATCCGTACCACCTACAGCTACTCAGGATATTTCAATTTGATTTGTAGTCTGGCACTAGGAAAAGTATTTTGCTAATTTTTCCGTTTGTTTACTCTGTGCCATCTGTTAATCTTCATGAGTACTTCATTCCATTGCTTCCTACACTGCAAATGTGTCCCCCTTTTTCCAGTGCACCCTGTGTGCCAGCGTTGAAAAGGGGCTGGGTTTTGCCAGAGCCACTCCTCATGGATCTCAATGAGTATCCTGAACTGATCAGCTGTGTTCTCTCAAACCATACAAATCTGCTGTAGGGCAGTGACAGATTGACATTGCCCAAGATTTATCCTCTGTTTTCCAAACAATTCCTGGGAGATCGTGACCTCGTGACCTCATAGTGGATTTTGAGGAAAAACAGAATTACTAACTTCAGATGATATGTAAATAGACGGATCAATGCTCCTCTCAGCAGGTGATTACCATGGTATTCAATGACTGCTTTTTTTGGTACAAAAGACACCTTCAACTCTCTCCTTCCCTGAAAATCTCCTCATAAATGTCTCTGATGGCAGATCATTAAATGCTGAGCTGTGGCATTTCCCTAAAGATATAATTATAAAGCTGTGGGAGGAAAAGAGGCAACTCTTTAGACCACACTCTTCATTCTTTTATGGCTGTGTAGTTCAGTGGCTAATGTGTATATTGAATTTAATTTAATCACTAGTGTTATTCTACCAGTTAGATAGCAGCCATTTCATCCAGACACATTATTAAATTATTTATATGGGACTTTCTACTAGCTCAACTTCATTAAGATGGAGTTAAAAGTTTATAAGCTCCAAAATAGCATGGCTGGCTGAGGTCATGGCGAGAAAGCCGCAGAACAGGAACATTACATTTCCATGTTGGAATTCATAAGCCTGTCTGCGAGCCAGATGCCTGAAATCCATGGCCACTGGAGATCCAGCATACGGAGACACAGGAATCTGCAGAGTAACACCATGGGTCAGCCGCTCTCCAGGGCTGTACGGCTTCATGGATCAAGCCTCCCCTGGCATGGCAGATGAGACACACTGGCTGCATGTAGATGCTGATATTTAGGTTAGTCTCATTTTGAATCCCATCCAGACACCATCACTAGAGGTGGAGCATCACTTAAGAAACTTTGAAAAGTTTGTTAGCTTTGTTGTTTTGTTTTTTGTCCTGGAAAAGAGTTACATTTTTCACAGAATTTTTCTGAACTTGTTTTTTCTCAGTATTTGCTTGAACAGTGTTTAACTCCCTGGAGTATAATTTGGGTATTATTGTGTTTATTTTTGCTAAGGGCATCAGAGCCTGGTTTTAGATGCTCAAAAGAAAGCCAGGGATGCTAAGCCAGGGATGCTAATCCATCCTACTCCCCGGTACCACACAATTAATGTAACGCCCAATTCCCAATTTTACCTGTTCAGCCCTCCCACTTTCCCTACACAATCCTTATTATCGCCTACTTGTAATCCCCTGTTCCCATAGACTGCACAGTCCCTCAATCTCACAAAGCATCTCTCAGGTATCCCCTGCAAGGTGAACTCAGCTGCTGGGATTCAGGAGGCAGAGCCTGTCCTCAGCACTCCTTGCTGAGCTAAATGAAAGTCTCTTTCTTGAGCATTTTTGAATCCAAAGATGCCTCTTATATAATATGCGAGGCCACTCTTGCCCTTCTGCCCCTTGTTCTCAAGTGGTGGGACAGCAGCAGGATAAGGCCCAGGACAAAGCAGCAGGATGTGAACAGAATGGGCTGGAAGCTGATGCAGCTGGCTCTCTTCAGCACAGACATCACTATATAGAACTACTTGAAGTTAAGATTCCTTCCAAAATTACTTCCTTTTACTATGCTTAACTAGAATTGGCTATGTTCATTGGAGTGATTTCCTAGTCCTCTCTTTATTTCCATTATAGGAGCTGTTCAATAATTTCCTGTCCCACAACCTCATTCCTCCCATCACACATGCACCACCTAGACAAACCTCATGTGCAAATATTCCTAAGAGTGTGAACTTTGAGTATGAAGTTTCCACCCACAGATCACGGGACTCATGCAGCAATTTCCCTATTTCCCTTCCCAAATGCTGTATTGCTGAAGTCAGTTAGGTTTCAGCAAGTTATCAAAACATGAATATAAATTAAATCACTGTGTTCTGGATTTCAAAGACTGAGACACTTCCTAGATATTTGGCTGACTGGGCATGTGGGCAGTTTCCATGAGCTTTAGGTACTACAAGTACTATTTTTACAACAGCAAGCTGCAACTATCTTCTTTCAAAAATCTGGCCATTTCCTGCAGCTTCTAGGAAAAAAAGCTCAGAAATCTTTGTTGTTAAATTATACCAAAATATGTCATGCAATATACATAGTCATAAGAGATTATAAGAACAAGAGACATGTGAAAGAGAAAGATAGGGAAAGAATATGGCCTTATCTACCACAAGTTGTTATTTGACTTAGCGTGACTTTAAATTAATCTTGCTAAACTAGTGGAAAGACTTTGTAAACCTCATAAATCATTTATACTGTGGTTTAAATCCATTTTTTAAAAAACAGATTAAAGTTGTGGACACAGGAACTCGTTACCACAAGTAACAGATTTGTGCACCACAGGCAATCTGTGGTAAAGTGGAATATGTCACATGAACTGAAGTAACACTGTCTGTGGAGATGCTTGTTTTAATTTATCTGAATCAGCTAAGCCTATAGGAAATGGAGACCTCCTGTAAAAAACACCGAGACTGTGAGAGGCAAAGAAACAAATGTGTGAGAAAACAGCATGGACCGTGTTTCAAATGATACACGACATGCGTAGAGGTGTGGAGATAAACATTCGTGTAACACAAATTTATAGCATTGCTCAGGGCTTCCCATCACATTGTAACACCAAAGAACAAAGCTGGAGTGTTTCCTTGCCAAAATGGGATTTTCTAGCACTTTACTGATTACTTGTTTTTACAGCACAATCAGTGTTTTTGACTTGTTTCAGTCTTCCTGCATTGCAGCTTCTGAGCCTAACATGCAGGAACAACAGCATTTGGAAACTTGGGTAAATATTGCCAATCACATCAAAGATCACTGCAGTCAGCTGAAAAATGACTGCTGACCTTCATGACCTTTGGTGTATGTGCTCATCACGCTCTAGTGTCTGGCATGGAAAGATGCTGCTGTAAAAAACATCTTGGAAGCTTGGAAAAAAGAGTCAGGAAAACTGAGCTGCTCTCCATCCTAAAGACTGCATTGTCGCAATAATCACATTTACTATTAGCAATGTACAAAAGTAATCAAAGTGAGGCACTTACTTAAGGATCAAAAAGTTTCTGTAATTCTGTGTCACCAAGACTGTGTTAAAGTCACACTACTAATGGTCTTAAGAAACGAACAATTCACTTCAGAAGAACAACCTGCTCAAGTGTCGTCGACTGCTGTATGCTTACCATTCATTTCTTCTGCTATTTATATTCTTAATTTATAAATAATATGGATTTACAAATTCTTTTAACACAGGTTGCTGGGGTTCTTCCTGCTTTCCAACTGCACTACAAGTTGGAAGAATGAGAAACAATTTCCACGACTGTGTAGGGCAGTGCCAGCATGTTCCACTGCATGATTTTCTAAGCAACCTCTTCCCCTCTTTTGCCACAAAACTTCATTAAAAAAAAAATTACTAGGAATCCCATCAGATCAGGTTCTGTCATAACAAAAAGTTTGCAAGTACTTTTTTTCTAGCCTGACCCCCACTCTCCAGGGAGTTCCACTGGATTTCTTTGAAAAAAGAAGTGAATATATATTTTTTTTAAAAAGGAAGTGAAATGTTATGGTCTGGCTCCCTGCCACAAAAGCAGGGACACTGAAAATTAAAAATTACATTCATGGCTTTTATTCACACTACCAGTTTCTTTCTTGATCTTAAGCAGCAGCCTTGTTTTTCACTGACCTTTGTGGTGCCGTAAGAAGAAAGAAATGGTTTGACACAATAAATCATGATGTCACTTTTGCTGTAATTATATAATACCTGACTGGATTTTTTTCCTTTAATCAAGGTGAAATATAGGGCTACCCTCTCTTTAGTGGGCTCGAATCAACTCTAAATCCCCGTAACAATTAATTTTCTTGTCCTAATCAAATCCCCAGTTGATCTGGGCTTGTTCATGGCCAAATTTAGTTTAGCATGATAATACTCAAAAAACTGAGTGCTGGGTGCATTAGAAAACAAGCTAAAACTTTGTATCAGTCAAGTCAAGTCTGTCAGGTTTACCTGCAGTCCTTTCTAAGGAAATCTCTCATGCAGGGTTTTAGTCCTTAAGGCTAAACGAGCAACAATTTTGAAGCTTATTACTTTATTTCTGACTCACAACTCTGTGGTAAATCCCAAGAGAATTCCACTCTTATGGGGTTAAATGATGTTGGAAAGGTTTGGACCGGGACTAAGTTGTTCTATGTCCTTTAACATCTTTGTAAGTGTTTTATTCTATGAATATTTCATGTTGAAGAAAAGCCTTGTTTGTGCATGCCAGATAAGAAAGGTTTCAAGATTCTGCCATCTAGCCAAGAAAATAAGAAAATCCATCAGAAAGCCTTCCCAGGGAGAAAACAGGAAAATGCAGCTCCAGGAACAAGAGTCAGACACTTGAAAAGGTTTCATTCTCTTGAATTTACATCCTTATCCAGCTGAAGAATGTGCTGCTGCTGCTGCTGCACATTACCAAAGCCTCAGATCAATAGTAAGTGGGTAATTAAAAACCTAGTTGTGTTTAAGGGATTTCTGTTGCTTGTTTGATAAGCTCAAAATTGTCTCTGTGTTTAAATCTCGTATTTTTAGTTAATTATGAAAAAATGAGCAGTAGGAGGTAAGCTCCTTTCTGTTGCCAGGGAATTCCTATAGATACTGGGATACGGGGCTTAGAAAAATGGGGAAGAAGACAATCGTAAAAAATCCAAAACAACCAGGAGCAACCAACCAAGAGGAGCAGGACTAACAACTGACTTACACCACAAACACAACGATGTTTTCAAAACAGTCACTCCAAGGAGTCAGATTATAACCCGCTTTGCACAGATTATTCTTGCCTTTCTCAAATTTGTTGCAGTGGGTTGGTTTATTCACCAGCCTGTGAACAGAGTGATGATCACATGAAATCCAACTGGTTTGTGTGGGGAAGAAATTAACAGTGAAAAGACAGAGCTGGCAGACTGCCTTGGCCCTAGGTTAGCAATTATATTTTGATGCAAAATTCCTTCACACAAGACCGAAATCAGCTGTGTGCGTGTTCAGTACTGAACAGTGATTCCAGGTCTCATTAACTTGATCCTACTGTGATACTTAAATACTACTGCAGTATTTCCACATCCCATTCCTAATAAACACAAGATAAATATATTTATAAAAGGGACGTGAAGTTTTATGCACATTTTTTGAAAGCTATTTATATATTTGCAAAACCAACAACCTTCATAATTTTTTAAAATTAATAATGTGTGTCACGGCCTTGGTATTTGTAGGTACAGGTTTTTTCGCAAGAAAATGTTAATTATATTCACCAGCCATGAGCAGAATATATAAGAAGCAATTTATAAATTAAACACAGTAATTTGGGGTTTCAGGAAATCAGAAGTAAACTGAAATTATATTTAGATTCAAGGATCAGAAATAGGTACTGATTCACTACAGCACAGTAAAACATAATCAACAGATGGCAGAACAGTCCAGGTCTTGAGGGGTTTTGGGTTATTTTTATTTTCTTAGCACACATTAATCTACACTAAGTTTATAAGACAACAGTGTCAGTGCTTAATAAGGGTTTGAGAACAAATCTGTGGTTTTGAAACATGGCAATTAGAACACCTAAGAAATACGAAAAGGGTGAACCCATGCAACTGGTGATTGGAAAAAGAGAGTTTTAACTTAGATCTGGGGGTAACAGTCCTAGAAAGCAGAGAGATTCAGAAGAGGGTAAGTTGCAATATGAGATTAACTTTTAAATTAAAACCACTGGCACATGCACAGAGAAAAAAATCAGAAGATAAGCCTAATTATTGTTAGCTCGCACTTATCACAAAACTGAAGCAAAACTGAGGTCATGAACCCAAAAGGCTGTTCCACAGCATTATGAATTAAGGGAAAACAAACTGTGGCACTTAAAAAACGACCAGCAGAGCTAAATCTAAGTAGTCATTGGGGAAAAAAAAAAAAAAAAAACCCAAACAACAGAAAAGCAATCCCCCCCCCAAAAAAACAAACAACCAAGAAACCTGCAAACAAACACCAACCAAAACCAAACCCAAACACCAACAATGACAAAAAAGAAATAAACCCTCCTACCCACCTGCTTTGAACAAACTCACTGCCAGAGAAGAACCTGTAAATTGGCCTTCTCAGTAGAAACAAAGCAGGTTAATGAAGAAAAACACTTTTTGTCTCCATCTATTGGTCAGAAGTCCATTTAGCTGCTGTTTGGGAATGTATTTTGCAATACTATTCCAGAAAGGACATCTGTGTAGCAAATACCCCAATATCCCCATCTTTTCTGTCTTGTGATGAGCCTTTTTGATGCCCAAGGAACACATTCTCCATCTGCCTGATCAAAGCCTTTTTGTACAGAATGCAGGTGTTCAACTTCATTATTTCCTTGTAAGGCTGCAATAATGCAGCAGCCTCTGACAAAGCACTTTCCTCCCAGAGAAATAAAGTATGTGCCTTCACAAAAGAAGAATATTACAGACAGGACCATAAACCCAAGATGTAATTTGGGTTTTTAGCTAAGCACAGGAGTTAGAATAGCATATTGACAGCATCATTTTGATTTCTGGTGACTTGGAAGCCAGAATGGTTTAAGGATTTTTTTTTTTTTTTTTAAATAATAAACAGAAATATAAAGGTCTGAACCAAAAAGAATTAATGTTTTAGGAATTCTTCAGTCAGGGAAGTGCATTAGCATTTCAGGAGGGAAGGTGCAAAGGGAATAAGTAGCTATTTAAATGTGAGCACCATCCCTTGATTTTTTTTGCCCTTATTTTTTATCATTAGCTTCCACAATAAAACAACCTGTATATAAGTTAATATTGGCACACTGTCCCTGCTCAGAAAGCATTCCTGCTGCATTACAGAAGGCAGCTGGGCGGCACAGTAAATGTGTCATTTGCTATTTAACATCTCTGTGACCTGGATTTAAATTCAGAGTCACACAGAATGAGACTTCAGTTCCCTCAGAGGACTATTAAGGCACACACAGAAAGACTTGTGAGGCATCCAAAGCCAGAGGGAAGGCGCTCCCTGCGCTCGCCCCTGCGGACACACACCCTCAGAGCCCACTGGGGAAGAAGGAACTGGATAATTTTTTATTAAAAGGATGCCTTCATTTTGGAACAAAAGCACCCAACTACTGTGAATAAATCTTCTGTTTATTTAAAAGTTTACCCACAAGGCTTCAACCTCCTTGTGAGAAAAGGCATTCCATGTGTGACTTTATCCCAGAGCCTCACCACAGAGCTTTGCAGGTCTAATTGTTTTCCTGTCCACAAAGAACAAAAAGGAGAGCTGTGAAAATTCAAAAATGTTATATTCGCTCCCTTAAAGCATCATTACCCACCATCTACTGCATAATACTCCAAGCCTCGCTGCTGCATCTGTGAGCAGAATGAGCTGCCTGCCTTACCTTTGCAAGGCAGGACAAGTGCTTATGGTGAGGCTCGTTTTTAAATTAAGCTCAAAATGCAACTTCTTTACTAGTTTTACACCTGCCTCTTCAAAACAATTAAAACCTCAATTTTGGCAGTTATTATCTTTTTGAGAACTGGCCCAGCAAGACCTGGAGCCCAACAGACATCCTGAGTTGGCATCTGTGTACATCACACATCCCAGGTGATGTGAGCCCAGCACTGCTCACCCCACTGCTGTGCCCTCCATCCCTGACCCCACACCAGTCTGGATCCCTGCAATAATCCTACCCTGCCGCTGCCTCCAGCTTTAGACTCCTATTCTCTGCAACCACATACATGCAGCAGACTCTTTTCTTTTCTAATGTTATTTTTTCTTTCTTCTTTTTTCCTGGATGGACTTAAACAGATGAATTCCTTGGTCCCCTGACTATGATGGTGCTATTGGCACAGAGAAGGAGGTACAAAGACTATGTACAAACTTAAATTAAATCTGATTCCCTAGACATGAACCCAAGAAACTCAGGTGAAAGAAGAGATACTGGTAAAGTTTCCAGGTAAATATTTTCCACAGAGTTTGAATTTTGCCATTTTTTCCTTTAAAAATTGAAACAAAACATTTTGTTTCAGAGAGCTGAAGTTTAACTGAAGCAACTCAAAGTGTCAATTTAAATCAAGTCACTCAATATTAATGAACACCTGTCTGAAACTCAACAGGGTCTTTTCATTTTCTTTAAAAAACAAAATATTGTGAAGCCTTTCTGAATATAAAGACAAAGATGAAATGAGTTGTAATGATGAAAGGTTCCTTAGAAGGAGCAACCAAAAACACAGCTACATCATCCTGCACACTTTTATTGGTCCTTTTCTATGCAGAAGACAGATTCAAAGGAGAAATTTAAGCAGGATTTGGATACCTGTCTGATGTGTGACAAGCCAAAATTAACCCTTCAAATCCCCCCGGCCCTCCTGATGGCTTTGTCTTGCAAAGTACCAATAGCCATCATCACTCCCCATCATTTCCCCACTGCAGGGACAGGACATTGTCCATTTTTAGCGTGAATCTCCTTTCCCAAAGCATCCTGTTATTATTTCTGCTATTCTATGAAGTGCCTTGCACAGCTCAGGCAGGTCCCAGAGCAATGCAAGGTCTGAGAGCACCAGACCAGGCTGTGCCCTAGGTGTCTTTGTACCTCTCTTCAGGTATGAAGGTGCCACCTCCACTATCTGTCTCACTCCCATTCTCCAAAATTATTTTCTTATTTTATTGTACTAACCATTCCAGAAGGAGACCTGTCTTCAACCTTTAGCCATACCAGGCATTTTCTGCTGGCTGCAGCTGGAGACCCACACCCATAGACTTCAAATAGAGCCAATGAAAGCTTATGCATCTCTCCTCAGTTTGAGTCATACACACAAGAAGTTAAACCCACATATTTTTCTATTTACATTCTCACTTTTATCTGTATTTTGTCACTGTCACCAAGAGTTACATGTGCTAAAAACACCTGTGAGCCTCAGGTTTCATCAAAGATCTCTTTTTTGGCAGAATTTCCTTTATTTATCTTATTTCCCCACAGAAAACTCTAATTGGGATGTTATCTGCTGCTTTATTCAATTCCAACAGGACTCTTCAGGGGAAGGGATAACTATAAATCGAATGGTTCAGAATAAATCAAAGCATAAAATTACATTGTCTCTGGCAAGAAAGAGATTTGATTATCTGCATTTCCTTACAAAGAAATTACAAAAGAGTTGGAGTTTAAAGGCCTGACTTGTTCCCAATTGAAATGTAGCAAGCAAACAGGTTTGTCCCTCCAATCTTAGCCTGACAGGAATCAGTTTGAGCTGATTTGTCCCATCCCTGGTGACAGGGAGGGAATTCAGAGTGCTTGGCATTGCAGATGGAGCTATTCCGGAGCAGTGGGGATTTTGTGTGTAGCAGGAATTGAATTGTGCATGTCTCCCAAATGATGGGAAAATCACTCCCCATGAAGGTGAGGCTGTGAAGGGAATCAAAGAACAGCACAAAGCATACTACAAATAAAGGTCAGTTTCTTGCTGCATTTTCTTCAGTGAAACACTAAACTTGAGGACATGTTGGGAGCAGGTAATTGCATGATCTGATGAGTATTTGTGGTCTATATAATCTCGTATCCCAAAAATGTCATCAAAGGTAAAAATGGGCAATATAAGGATTAGCTATAAAAGTCAGTAGTTAATGATTCACCATAATACATGACTTAGCTGCAAGCTTGAAAAAAAACCTCATAAAAATAGCTCAAGGAACTAATTTCTTATGCTGTTTCAGGCATACAGATGATTTAAACTCAGGCATTTCCATATTCTTCAGATCCCTGAGCAATGGCATTTGATGAGAAACCGATCTGTTTAGACATTCTCTTTCAGGGTGAATAATGACACTTTATGGCATCCTAGAAAAGATTGTGTAGTTCCATAATTGGTGATTTTGTATAGCTTGCATGAGGTCTCTTGTCATTTCACAAATTTCCCAAAGAAACTGCTGTGACTGGAGTGCTATAATTGATTATATGGAATTTCTAGGACAGAGAAACAAGCACACAATCAATTACATTGATAGAAAATTGGTGTGGCTGAAGAGTGATTTATAGCACCCACAGCTGGACTCCTAATGGCAGAACAGGTGCCATGCCCACACTGTGGGCTCAGTGTTGGATTACAGAACACCTAAGGAGTGATTCTGGATCAGCCTGGGTTAATTCCAGTAGGACAGCCCACCTTTCCAATGAGAGGAAAGCCAGAGCTCAGCATTTCAATGCCTGCATTTCGCTCCGAGAAGCTGAACCCTCAGTTGTGTCCTTGGGTCTCTACAGGCGATGCCAGCCTGATACAAGATTTGCTACTGGGTGTCTTCCATCTCCTGTTCCCTTTGCCCAGGATTACAGCCCTCAGTAATCAGAAAAACTTCTGGGAACATAACACCTGCTTTCAAATTCCTTAAAATTTGCATTGTGAGCAAAATTTAAGTCATTTGTGTCAGGTTTATCTCTAAGTGAGCAGAGTGCTTGTGATTTCATGGGCTCAGCTGATGAGGCTCAAACAAGTTCAAATGGTTTTCCATGTAACACAGTGAAAGAGGTTTTGTCCTGCCCTTGCTTCACCACAGCAGCTCAGATCCTGCTTTCCACCTGCAGCAAAAGGAACACTGAACTGATGGTAAAACAACAAACTCTCAGTCCTCTTCATGTCTTTTGGTCCTACTTCTACATTCACTATTTTCCTAGGGTTTGTCCTGGTATCTGAAATTTCACCACCTAATACTACTAGTGGTACAAGAACAAAAGATCTTCTATACAAATAAAAATGTTCAGCTGAATTCATGTCTGACCGTCTAGGCAGAAACATTACCACATGTGCCAGAGCACAGCCCAAGACTCCTTCCCTTGCCACTGCTGGGAGGCTCATGTGCTAACTGAAGCAGCCATCAGAGAATTAATGAGCAGAACTAAGGAAGAAAAATCTTAATGAAGAAAATCCCTACACTTTTTTTTTTTTTAATATAAAAAGTGGCTATGTAATTTTATTTATATATATATACATACTTCATATTTATGTGTATGTGTGTACTTTATACTGATGTCTCTCAGGCTGATGTCAGCAGTAGATGTGCCAGTTCTTGAACTCAGACCCCAGTGTTTTTGTAAACACCACAAAAACCAATCTCAAAGTGGTTGTAATATCAAATTTCTAAACTGAAACCTTTTATGTCACTTCAGAGCCTCCCATAAAGACATTAAGCACAGTTATGAAAAACAATAGTCTTCCAGGAACTACACTCCAACAACTCTTTTCCGACACCAGCCATCGGAAAATCTCTTTAAGATGTTCGATGTGGTAAAATATGTAAATGACATACAGTTGCTAGGAGATAAAAAAGACACGAATTTGTGAAAACATTGCAGTCTGCTGCCTTTGAATCTGCAAGGTCAGCTGTATTTTTCATTATGATAACTTATTTATATTGTCTCCTTGCTAAAAATGAGCTTCTATGCAGGTTACCTCTATACTTAATAGCAGCTGACCTACAGATCCTGTAAACTGGTATTTATTACAAGGCTGGTTAACTTCCTCATGGAGTTTACAGCCCTTTAATTACATTTTACCAGACTAATTAATAAATACACCATACATTGCTCTTAAAACAAGCAAAGGGTTTATATTCAACACTTCTGTATCCATTTATTTATTTAAGTATTTCATTAAATGTTAGGTATGTCTCTCTTTAATGAAAAACACTGGAAGAGGAGAATGAAAGTATGGTTTATTGTCCAATTAACAAATCTACTAGCTTACTCTGTCACTCAATGAATGATAATGCCTGGCTCATAAATCAGGAAGAGAACTACTTAGGCATAGACCTCGTAATCAATGCTACAAGTATTGGCTGCTCTCCACATAATCCAGCCCTAAATGTGCACCATGATTTTATTCCAGTAACACATTAACAGAATGTACAACCATTTTGACTTTTGAAAATGGGCTAACAGTGTCGCGGCAAAAAGCATTCGTCTATTTTTTTTAAATAAATGCATCCCAATGATGAATGTGTTCAGCAATTTTAGTGATGATGCAGCAACATGAACTAACTGTGGCCTCACAGTGGAGGCTCTTTCATCCCCATGTTTCAGATGGGATCCCCACCAACCAAGGTGTGCTGGTTGGGATTCAGTTTTTACATGGACCTTGATTGTTCTGTGTTTCCATGCATATCCTTGGGATTCACGTATTTTGGTATCAGATTTTCTGGGCAGCATCGCTTGCTCTGTTTGAACTTACCAGTGCCAAAGCACTGTAGGCTGTTGAGGCAGTGGCCAGAGGCTTTGTAATACCATCATGCCAGAAAGCTTGGAATGAAACCAGGAGCTTTCCCACTTCCATCCCCACAAAGACTCCTAGGCATTGTCCTGCTCCAAGGACTCGCCACTCCGCTGTGGAAAGATGGCAACATCTCACTGCACTTGTTATAAACCTCTCCTGATGTAAAGCTGCTGTCTTTTGAATGCTCAGAGGGTATTAAACAGGCTAAGTGCTAAAAGCATCTCTCAAGAAACATAACAAAACCCCACTAAAAAGGCTTCACAAATGCATCGACAGAAAGCAAAGGTCAAGATCCATGGCTTCTGTCACTCCGTGGTTGACAACCCGTTTTTGCTGATGCAGATGCTGCAGGGAAGCCAAGGAACTGGAGACCCCAGCAAAATGACATGTGGCACTGATGTGTCAAACATAAAAGCCTGGTGAATCCAACAATTTTATGCTGAATTTGGTTGGTTTTTTTCTTTTTTTTTTTCTTAAATGAGATCACTTATTTGCTAAGCAGCTTTCCCTGAGCTTTCACAGCTAGAGCTGTGGAGCAACAGTAACAGAATTATGAAAGATCCCCCTGGGATATTTGAAAGGGTGAGAAGGTTCCAGAGTAGTTGAAGAATAAATCCTAATTCTCATCCAAAAGAGAGAGAATGGGATAATCATGAAAATATTAGCAGAATAAGCATGTTGAGCAACAGCCAGAGGATCTTTTACCAAAGTCATCCTAAACAGGATTGAGGAAACTCTTAAATTAATAATATGTGGATTAGTACAGTTTCAGGATGAAACAGTGTTTGTGTACCAAATCTTTCTGATCACACAAAATGGAGAAATAGAGAAATTCTGTGTGATATTTTCTTGCAGAAGTTTCTTCACTTAAAGAAATGATCAAGATGTGCAATAATGGAAAATCTCTGAAACAAGAGAGAACAGGTTTGACTTTGCTCCACTGTACTGTCTACACATGTGCTGAAGCAGATAATTTAGATTGTTTTAGAAATATAATGGATTTTTTTTTCTATTTTCTTTGCTTCCTGGAAGAAGTAATGCCTTTCCTAAGGGAAATAGTTGATGTACTGCCATGGTGATCTTGGCACTACCAGAACAGAACAATCAATGCATGTTATTGTGAGAATTAATGGGAAATAGGAGGACAGAGGAAAGAGACGGATCTGAAATCTATCTGAAAAAAATACTAACAAAGAAAATAGATATTCTGTTTAAAAAAAATCAAGGTTATTTTTGAGATGATGTGAAATGGAATCACAGAAAATTCTCAGTAGAAAAAGCCTTCGGCACAGATGAAGGACTGAGCCTCCCTTCTGCAGCAGAGGAGCCGTCATGAAGACAGAAAAACTCACCCACAGTTCAGTGAAGTTGGAGAACTGTGACTTATCATCAATGGCCAAACACATATGGGATGAAATACAAGCTTTCTGTAGTGCTTTAACAGCTCCAACACTGTTTGAGTGTTGAAGAATGACTTTATGCATGTGTCTGACCTTCCCAATCTCAGGCCCTCTTCCAAGCTCTGGTTCAGAGGGCACCATCATGGATTGTACTGGAACAGCCCAACCATTGCATTATTTCAGAGAACTAAAGAGTTCCTGAGAATAAGATGAGGCTCCATTTGCCTGCTCCAACTGTCTTTGCCACTCTCTCTTCTCTTAACCCATCTTGCTGGCTTTTAAAGTCCTCTCCAGTTGCCAGATTTGATGGACATGGCTACAGGATGAAGGTGTGTCTACCACTCTTCTTCAGACTGTTTATTTATTAATCAAGGTTTGTAAATATTATAACCCAATGGTAGGTGGTTTATTCAGGCATTGATGTTAATCACCTGCAATTTTCAGTCTTTTGACTGGATACCTGGAAGGGGAATATGCTGGAGCTGAACATGTTTGGAATTACTCTGCTTGTTTTAAGGGGACAGCCAAGAAAAAACAGAACTAGGCAAAATGGCAAAATCGAAACAAAAAAAAAAGGCTGCTAAATCCACTTTAATGCTTCCCATCACAAATATCATGAGCAATCAAAACCAGTGGTCCTGCACAGGTAACCTGCATGTCAAAGGCTTTCAGCAAGTTCTAGTTGGAAGAATCTTCTCCAGTGCACCACCAGAGGAATCCAATTCACAAATGTCATAGTGTGCAACACACATAATGGAGCACTTAGGGCATGGATGCAAATTAAACCCATAAACAAGAAAGGACTCCTTAGACTCTCTGACCTTGTCTACCTCAGTGATTGCTCAACTGGCTGTAAAATTCATGACCTCACCTAATTTCACAAAACCATCCCTGCCTCAGTCTGCGAAATATAAAGATATCATTTTCGTTTGCCCCCATTTTTGCCACTTAATAATTTAACTTCTGAGATCGAAATTGTCAGTATGTTTTGAACTACAAAGCCACGCAAAGTTTTACATAATTACTGTTCTTTTGTAATCAGGTCATTCACACCAATGAAGGTTTTTATCCTTACTGCACATACCTTCCTGTTTTTTCTTTTTCTTATTTTTAAACAAAAGGCAGATTTAATACTTTACCTAAACAGACTAATTAGTTGGTTAGATATTTGTAGGCTGACTGCTGAAGGAATAAGTAGATTGCATTTCATTAATCAAAATCAGCTTTAAAGCCCTATTACTCATAAAACATTTACATTTTACAAATCATCTGACACATTCCCACATTATGCATTAGAGATTTGCTTGTGCTTATCTAGGATTCTACTCCTTCCCAAGGTTGCTGTGTATCTAATGAGAACAATGTGTTCCAGTGACCTCCACAATGTAAAAAATGCTGCCCTTGTTTAGACACAATTTTTTTCCATCTACTTTACTTGGCGAACATGAAAGTGGTTAGTGCCCTATTATGCCATGCATAATTTAATGTTATATTTATTGTTCTTCTGTTTTACTTATATGGACTTGGGGTTGAAAATTTCAATAGTTATGTACTGAACTCTAAAATAACACTAGGAAAAAAACCCAACAAACAACAAACCATAGCACAGGCATATGAAGTAAGAGAAAGTTGTCTTTGAGCACTGGTAATGGACTAATACATATGGAACTTTGCAAACATGGGAAAACGAGTTGTCAAGGCACTGAAACAGAAGGAGGTTTTTATTAATTGAACTGTAACACCAAATATTTCCAAATAACAAAGGTGGAAAAGGCACGACTTCAAATGGCAGGATAGGTCAAATGCAGTCAACAAAGTGTCAACTGGATTTCCTCTTTGCTTACTAACGGCAGTGCAATTCTGCCTCAGACTTCCCAGGAGCCATTTCCCAAATTGCTCGATCTCTCTAAATCTCTGAAATGAGAATAATAACAATTCTTATCTCCTGCTCTAAAACGCTGCAAAAGTCTCTTGTCAGGTGTTTGTGCAAAGACTTCCACAGTGGCTCTGAGCTCAATTGAAGTCTCTGGGCACTGTTGAAATTTAAATAAAATTATTACTAGTGACTATTACCAGTGATCACTGTCTCACAAAACTTAACCATCAGCAGCCATACGAATGGTTGGTCTGAACATGGCAATTGTAATTTGCCTTGTTCCTGAAGTGATTTCCATCTATTATTTATGTGGCTATAAAATTTAAATGGCTCAGCCTCTCCTCCTCTGAGTTTGTGATTCACCTGATCGAGCAGACAGTGTGCCCAACAGTGAGGGGATGCTGTTTCACCCACATAATGGACTTCTTTCCTTCTTTCCTTTTTTCTTTCCTTCCAGGGCACAGTTCTACAAGGATTTGATCCCACTCCTGAGGAGCTCTGCTGTTGCTTTCGAAGGGTGAAGGAGGAAGCAGTGTGGGCTTCATCCACAATAGCAGAGGCCAGAATCAGCAGTTGAATATTGTATCCAACTGTTACCTGATATATGCAGTTTCTCCCTCAAAGCCAAGCAAACCCTGAATTCATTACAATATCATGAGCTTTAAATAAATTAACACCCGGCTTGTGTCAGGACTCGCCACGTGCTGAGCAATTTGCATTCCGTGCTTCCACGGATGTTTCTTCTCCTTTGCAACTCTCCTGTTGGCAGAAATCAAATCAGGACACGACAGATTGCACCTAATTCTAATTCTTTACATCTTTTCCTTGAACTATACTTAAAACTAATAAGAAAATTGCAAATTGAAGTTTTAATAAAAGTTTTTATTAGGGCAGAAATTAAATTAAGCAAGTATGACAGAACACCTGTCAGACTGGACTGAACTTGGCCATGCTGATGGCCTGGGTTAATGATCAGTGCCTGTCCCCAGGCAGACTGGGTCATGATCTGAGAATCACAAGGAGTTTGTGACTCTCCAGCAGCATGGAAACCACAAAAATTCAGCTCAAGGATGAATGCTGAAGCACCAGTCCCACTGCAGATTCTGGGACCATTCCTGCAGCACACCTTGGTGCAGCCTCAGAGTGAGAAGTACATCTCCCTCTTTCAACCAGCAATATTTCCTCACAAAGCAGCCCCTGAATATTCCAGATGTGATTTAGAACTGAACACATCTTGCTGCAGAATTTTTGTATTTATTATACTCAGGTTTTTCCCACTTCAAATGCTTTTTACTTGCTGCACTAACTCGGTGTAGTCCTGCAGACAGGAAGGAAAAAAATCATGAAGGGTTTTTACCTGCAGGTACCTCTATGTATGCAACATGTTGCACACATGCACAAGCATCTTGATCCTGTCTGCCCTCTGTTTCTTACACAGAGAACTTGACAGCTCCTAAGAACTTTTTTTGAACAATGTTACCAAAGAAAATTATTTCCTAATCATGAAGAAATAAAAATAACAAGGGAATGCAATAATGTTTAATCTTTCTGTGGATTTAGGAGCTAGCCTGCATTTTTGTAATAAAATCTCAAAGTATATAGAATCATTATGTCTTAACTTTAAAACTAAATAAAACTCTGCTTGCAGACAAGCAAATGACCAAATTACAAAATCGTGCAGGGCAGTCTCAGTGTTCCTCTGAGGACTCATCTGAGACACCATGCCCAGGACTTTACTGATGAAAGAACCACAAAGAGATTGATCTCAAAAAAAGAAAGAGGTGTTCCCAGTTATTCATAATTTTAGGGATAAAAACTGTACATACATCCTTGCATGTTAAAATAACAAAGGTATTTAGGTGAGGACTTGTTTCACAGCCAGCCCCAATTTCTTACTGCATCAGAATCCCTGTGTGCTGTGTACTCCTCCTGCCTGTCCACCTTTCACCTGTCAGTGGTAAATTCAGAAAGGAAGGTGCTTTTCTATGTCCTGCCCCTCTTCTTTAGCAGTTAAAGAACCACAGAATAACCTGAGTTGGAAGGAATCCACAAGGATTATGGAGTCCAACTCCTGAATAGTCACGAAACAATCACAAATTTTTGGTAAAATGCTGCTACTCTCAACAAAGTTCTCCCATGGCAATAAAATGCCTCCTTGATCATTAAATCCTGAGGTTTTGAAGAAACCTTTTCTGATTTATCTTAGTTTGAATTTAATTGAATTCAGTTACTTATAAACTCTGTTACCTTCTACCCCACTCGCACTACTGTACCACGGTCTGTTGATTAAATATCCATCTATTGCACAGCAAGGTCGTCTCACCCACGAAAACTGTTTATGTATGGGATGCAAGCTCAGTGCATATTGATCCATAGGATGAAAAGAGATCATAGGGCAAAATGCCCTGACTATTTTTAGTTGGGTTAATTTTTTTCTCTGCTCTCAGATAAAAGGAGATGACTGCTTTAATGCATTGCGCTGGCTCCCTTGCTTTTCCAAGGAAAAGCCATACAGGCCTGTTTGTGCTGCAGCTTCTCTGTCACTTTTGTTCTACTTCAGTTTGCATTAGTGACACCAAGAGAGGATCTGAGTGCTGGCCATCAGGTCTGATTGATGGCCCACACTCAGGAGCTCAGTCCAGCTCTCTGGTGAAACAGCAGCAAGCATTTCTAGCCCCTGAAACATTCAGTCCTGGATGGTCAGGGATGGCTTGGCTCATGATGTTTAAATTGTATCTAAAAACTGTTTGCAGAAGCTACTCAACCATAGGGTGAAGCCATCTAATAGAAAAAAAATATTTAGGAAAAAAAGCTTCAGTTTATCCCATTTACCTTCTGTTTGCAAATAAAAAACCACTTCAATTTATTTGCTGAAGCATTTCCATAAAATATTAACAAAACCACTGGCATCAATTTTTCTCCTATTGCGTAAAAAATTTTGCAACTTTATACAACTTCAGTTAGAAAGCTTTTACTGCATTTATTTCCATAAGATAAAATCAAAATCTGCTCTCTTTTACAAATCTGATTGCTTTTGCCTTCTGGTCTGCTTTATCTCTTTAATGTTTATTCTTCCAGTCAGCACTTTGCAGTGCTGATTGCTTCAGCTTTTTTTCCCCTATTAGACAATACTTTTTTCCCAAGTCACAAGCTCTGAACTGGGCTTGGCTCTAGTACCAGCTCTCACCTTCATCTACAGGGCTGTGCTGCCTCCTGCTCACAAGGAATCCATTTTTGAAATACCTCATCATTTGTGGCATTTGTTACCACTTTTCTCTCTCATGTTTGGGGCAGCCCTTTGTTTTGATGGGCAGCAGAGAGAGCAGTTCCAGCCATGTTCAGAGCAGGAGTGCAAGGGCTCTGCAGGTCCCATGTGCCAGGACTAAAAACGCTGGGTTTGGGACAGGGGAATTTTGAGGAAAGGATTGCCAGACACAGAGTGACTGAACACTTTGGATGAGCAATGTCATCCCTGCCATTGTCTCCTGTTTCTCTAACTCTGGTTATCTGCCTGCTTGGAGTTCAGGCTTTGCTCTCTCATGGCCTCTCCTGCTTCTTATGAAGCCACCAGTTGACATTGGCCAAAAAATAGCCTGTAAAAGCAATCCTTGGGAGCAGCTCTGCCATGAATCAGTCAGGAGGAAGAGACACAGAGAAACTTTCAGGTGGAGGAACGCAGAGAGATTGTCATGTCAGCCCTGGGGCTGACTTGTTTCCAGGCTTTCAGGCAGGTAATCCTGAAGAAATTTGCTGCAGATATTGTTTTATGCTCTGCAGAAAACCCAGCAGAGGTTTAGATTCCCTCTGAGCACCTTGGTTTAGAGAAGCAGTAAATACTGTTTGAACCTGCACAAAGAAAGAAGTAAAAGAGAAATGACTTCAACAATGCTGGACACCTCAGTATTTCAGTCTGGGAACGGGTGATATGGAGCTGCAAAGTGACACTGCCTTCCTACTAGAGGATACTTACAAATACTTACAAATGGAAAAAGGAAAACCCCACAACTTTCCTATTACCTGAGCCCATCTAGAGGCCTGAGCACAGGAAAATGCTGAAATTGTGTTCAGCAGCACAATTCCACACATGAAATATATGCACATTTTCTGGTCTGAAAGATGTAAAGCAGATTTCTTCTTCCTATTTATCCTGAACTTTATCTATTGCAGCTATTTAGGGAAAGTCTTTCAAGGATGAAAGGTTAATTATCTTTTCTGCTATTAGCCCAAATGACATTATAAAAGTTCTTGAGATCTTAAGAATTAAACCATCTGTGCTTTTCAGGCTCATTGCAACCTCCTGCTCTCTCTTCTTAGAGGGGAGAATTTGGGAACTACTTTGTACAACTTGTAGGGAAAAAGGATGGAGATGGATGAAGTGGCTGGTGCCCACTCAGCAAACACAGAGAGGACTGGTGGTACTCAATAGAAATCAGAGAGGTTCCCAAGTTGTGATAAGTTCCTTAGGAAGCAGCTAAGACAAAAATAAGGAGTAAGAAACCTTCTGTCATTCTACAAGTCTCTGAAACAACACGGCAAGAGGCATTGCAGAAGCTCTCGCTTTGTTTCATGAGTATAAAAATACCTGACATTAAGCAACTGAGCATCCACACAGGGAAAGGCAAAGAGCATTTCAAATGCTCTGTTAAGTTATGTACAGCAGAGCCTTCTGCATTCATTACAGACCACCTTTTCCCAAGCATCTGCTTTACTTATTAGTATAATGAATCCTTAATTTATTAAAACCCCCCCACAGAACAATCCAAGTACACAGCTCCCTTTGCACTTGCAGTGTGAAAATCACGTAGCCTGTGTAGGTTCAGTATCAAAGCTCTCTCTTCTCTCTGTGAATGTATCTGAGAAATCATCCCTTGCATCACATAGCCAGTGATCCTGATGCAGAAGAAACACTGTCTCTGAAGAATGTTTTCATTTGTTTCCATTTTCCCCTTTGTGTGTGTTAGAGCTGCTGCTTCCAGATGGAACACACCGAGTCGTGTTTGACTTTCTCTGAGCTCCACTTTGAAGCTCCCATTCATGCAACAGCCTTAGAGAGGGGGAAAAAAATCACTTTGACAAGATTATGCATAAGCAAATTGAAACAAATACAAGAACATGGTGAATTGTACCCTGACAGCCCACGACTCTTTGCCAGAATCAAATGTACATATATCCTGTTGTTCAGAAAAGCTCCATTACCATTATTCTCTGTATTTCTGCCTTCCAGCCCAATTTCGAGACAGAAGGGATGGAATGATTGCATAAGTCTCTCTGCACAGTGTTTTAGTGTGCAGCTGGATTAGGCTGCAGCACATTTAGGAGGCAGCTGGATTTGATGCCAGAGGCAAAGAGGGGTCCAGGACTTGTGTAGGAATTTGGGGTGAGCCGTGGAAATGCTCAGAGCTACACTTTGCTGGGGAAGGTCCTCCTGTCAGGGTGAAACTGGGTGAGGCTGCTCCCTGAGCAAAGGGCTGTCACCACTGGATGTGTTTGTATGCACGCAATTTATGAAAACACTCGGGGATCAGCTTCTGAGCAATTTAGACAAATTCCCTCAGCAAAAATCTGCAAAAATAGGAGCCTCTGATCTTTCTGATAATTGCAAAATGAAAAATAGATATGTTTTCTCCTGCAGATTGTGCCAGAACTGGCAATCTGTTCATAAGCAGCATAAAGTCATAGGATGGAAAGTTCTTCTGTTATTGTCTCTGCATTGCCCTCTTTCTGTCATAACATTTCTGAACCACCATGAATTTACTAAACTCTAAATTCTTGCTCCTCTATTACCAGTCATAAAGAGCTCAGCTTCATTATGCAACTGTAATTTCATTTAATTTTTTGAGACTTCAACATGATTTTCTTTATGCAGAATAAGAAAAGGTTTTGAAAATGACAACATTTCAGTTAGGTTGAACGAGCTTATCTCAATCACTCTGCTAGGATAATAATTTTTGTTGCCTAACGTGAAAACCTACCTAGTTTCTGTTTAAATGCAAAAAGGAAGGAACATTTACTCTTGGTTTCGTGAACAGATTTCAGGTAAAACAACAAAACATTCTAGATATGCTTAGATCTTTTCAAAGTTAATCTGTGTATGAGCTTCTGTATGGAATAGTATTAGCAGAAATTACTTTATGTACATTTTCTAGCAACTTCTAAGAAAGTCTGCAAGTGTTTCTGGAGAGAAAACAAATCTCTGCTGTTTTTAGAAAAGAATTATTGTAATCAGCTTCTGTTATTTATGGGGACACTTACATTTCACATGAGCCTGGGGCCAACTCAGCTTGTTTTAGGGTGATGGTCTGGGTACACAGGGCACCGTGACAAAGACTAGAGTGTTTTGATCCATCTTTTGGCCAGTTCTGTAGGAGCCACAATTCAGGCTTGGTCTGCAGGATGCTTTTAAGGTCTTTTATGAATGCTCCATGTCACAGGTAGAGACAGCTCCTCTGTCACAGCACAGGGTGTGGACTGGCCACAAAAATGACCGTGGTCTGTGTTTTGAATGAAACTGTCTTGAATCTGAGGCTGTATCAGAATTTGTTCATAAAGATGAGCTGATTAACATAGACACCTCTCAGTGCCGGTGGAGTGATGTTTATGGGAGAGTGCCTGCCATGACCACTGCTGCACGAGCAGCCTGCAAGCCTGTGTATCTTCCCAAAATCCTGGTGCAATGTTATTGAACATTCACCTTCCCCAGAGCAACCTGGCAGTTGAGAATATTTGTCAAAGGGAGATTGGCTTCAGCCAAACAAGTCACCTCTCAGACTGGAAAACTTTCCTGGGGCTCTGCTGAGGACACTGAAATCAATCCCTCAACTGCTCGCAGTGGTGGCCACCTCACTTCCCTCTGCTAGAACCCAAAACACAGAGAGACATTTTGGTAACTATCCCAGCCAGGTACAGGGAGCTGACACCTAAGGGAGAGGCAAGGCTTTAATGTAATGTAGCGTAATGATGAATTCCTCTTTTATTATCCATCACTAACAACCAGTACAGGAGAATGGAATTTTGTTTCTTCAAACCACACTGTTCCTGGTACTTTGCCCCAAGTCTTTTTATTAGAAGCTATGGTTGTTCGTTCATTATCATCCCCACAGCACTGGGCTACAAGTAAATACCAGCTTTTTGGAACACACACACGAGCAACATCCTAGCAATTCCCAGTGAATAAAGGGAAATGCTGAAAACATGTTTCTCAAACAGGATATTCCCCAAAGTCTTAGTGGTTGTTGGTTTAGTTTTAATTTCCACTAGCAGCTCTTAAAAATTGCTGTGAATTCATATGCAAAAGCCCTCCAAACAAAATGCTAAAACATTTTGAGCTGGGAATAAGTCAGGAAGACAAAAGAGTCACATTCTAAACTGCCAGCCTTTCCCTTTCTCCATGTTCACTTTGCTTATAGGAGAACATGAGTTTCAGGGTAAAAGGAAAGAGAAAAAGAGGCTAAAAGTAGGCCGAGATGTACAAAGCAAGATAAACCACTTCAGCCTAATGAAGCCAACTGAAAACTTGGAAAGTGTATTACAAAAAGGAGTCAAATGAAGCCAAACTGTTGCTCTCAGACTCCCTGTGCTTGGCATGACTTTCCCTGCCTCATCTCCCAGTGGTTTTTAATCTATCAGACCAGATAAGCATTGCTTTCCTGTCTTTAATATATCTTTATTTTTTTTCTCCTGAAAAAGACAGACAATATATTGTGAGTAAGTAAAGTCTTGAATTTTAACTCCATTCGTCTGCCCTGGTTTTTGAACTAATGTATTTTGTGTGAGTATCATCTATGACTACGCTGGCAAATTGAGACAAATGACTCTCAGAGCCAACAGCAGAAGGGCTGGAATATTGGACCCTCTTTTTCTGTATCTTGCAGCTCTTCAGAGTTCACCTGAAAAAGCAGCAAGACCTAATTTAAGTGTATGCAACACATGAGGTTAGGTACAGAGATGCTCTCCTGCAGACTTCCCAAACATCACCTGGTGGACACAAACACTTCCATGTCCTCTGCAGTTATTTTGACTGCCTTATAAAAAACTGCTACATTGCAGGAATGCAAGTTTGGCCTCTCCAGCCCATTATGCTTTGAGTGTGGAACAGTTGCCAGCAGTCAGCATTTGCAAGCAATTAATATAAAGCACTGCGAGGTTTGGGATCCCATTACTCTTCCTTCCTTAGCCTTAAAAACTTGCCTTTGACAGGTCTGTGGTCGGCAAAATCTGACTTTTAAGACCTTCCATATCCTGCAATTTTGCCTCCTAGCCTGTTGAAATCTCCAAGGTGCATATTGAAAAGACAGTCAGTAACAAGGAGCATCCTGTGATGCTGAAAGGGCTACTGAGTGAGCATGGAGGGGTTCACAGGCTGCATGGCAAGACCTGACAAAGGTAATTAGGACAGTCCTGGAACTACATACAAACCTGACATCTCAGAGAGATGGATGGTTCTGAAGAGAGCAGATGAAACCTTTAAAGGTAAAAACTTAAATAAAGATGGCTCTACTATAATTTCCCATATATATTTCATACATGTACTTATATTCCTATATAGAGAGTAGAGTTTCACTTACATGAGCCCATCATTAGTGACATAAAAAAAAGTCTTGGGAAGAAAAGCAGAGAAGCACAGAGAATAAACACATGTCCATTATTCATCCCTGTCCCAAGTAGTGGCTAGAATTCATAAAAATAGCAAAAGATGCCAACATTTCATGACATTCTGGGAGTCATATACTTGCTAGCCTTCTAGAATCAGTGTCATGTTTAATTATTAAGTAGAATTGGTTAAAATATGTCTTTTGGGGAACAAATACTCCAAAACCTCCATTCCAACCAGCACATTTCTACTTTGAAGTACATGGTTATTTATGATAAGGATTTATGGTACAGTTTATAGGTCACCTTGCAAATGGAAATACTAGATTTCATTCATTTATTGTTATTAAATAATGAAGGCATAGGTTTCAACACAAGTGGCACAGTAGCAATGGTCAGTCATTATTTCTGTGTCAATATTCCTCAGGTCTCATGTCTCAGAGAAAGGCACTGCAGACCCACAAGGAAAACAGATGAATGAATAAGAGCTAGTTTAGAAATCTGCATTTATTCCCCAGTTGTTTGCTTATAGGAAGCTCTTTCCCAAAAGGAAAGCATAATAATCAGAGATTTGCAAATCAGAAGGATTCAAAGTCTTATTTATTTTTTTGAACTAGCACGTAAAAGGCACCAAGGCTGCAAAGGCTGGCTCTGTGCACACGGATGCAGAATAGAGTATCAGGCAGAAAGAGTGAGAAGGAGTGAGTGAAATGCTGATTATTTGACTGACAACAGGGGTGACGCTGATGTGTGACCTTGAAATTATGTCCAGAAAGCTCAAATTGCTGAAAGAGCAGAGCCTCTGAATGTTACAGTGAATCTCTGTGCTGCTTCAGAACAGTTATTGACACATAAGAGCATTTTTAAATACAAAATTTATCTCTCCTGTTCTTCCTCAAAGACTTGATGAAAATCTGTGCTACTGCTTGAAAATTACCTGCATCCATCCTGCTGCTTTCTGCCTCCACAGCTGATTCCATCCCTTGTTTTTCTCTGCAATAATCTTTTGCCCATAAACATGGCTTTATTTACTTCCTTTAAATCGTCTCAGAGATGATCTAGCAGTGTCTGTCATTACCAAGCGACAAAGTTCACCCTAATTCTTCACTGCTTTGCCAAAAGATGATGCTGAGGTGCTCTGCAAATTTTGCAAACAGGCACCATCAGGTCGCTGGGATGCAGCACCCATCGTGAGCGACTTGGCAGGCTCTGAATTGGCACAGCAACACTGTGCAATGCTGACAACAACAATAACAACAACAACAACAACAACAACAACAACAACTGCCTGAGCACATTCCTGATGGCTCTATGCAGGCAGAACAACAGCAAGAGTTATTTTTGGATTACCTCTACAAATATGTTTGTATTATTATGCTCTCCTTTGAGGCACAGATAGATTATGATCAAAGGCAGTGTCAGGCGATTTCTGCCTTTATCCAGGTTTCCATTTCATCACTTATAATAGAGATGTCCATTTGTCCACAGTTGAACAGGGTTTTGTTGAATCACACTAAGGCTGAGCAAACCTGGTCTGTAGAGGAATATTACAGATAATAGATCACTGCCTCCTTCCCTATCCCTGAAGAACTTGATGTTTGAGATAAGAGATTCTCCTCATCTCATCTTAATAATACTTAGCACTTTACAAGCTCTGCTTCAAAGAGTTATAGAGACATGAATTGTCACAAAGCCCCAGTGAGATAGCAAGGTATTACCTTCATGTAAAAGATTTAAGAAAAAAAAACATAACCCAGACCCAGTGAGCTTTAGTGACATCTCATGATGGACAGAAACTCCGGGTCAGAGCTGGAATTAGATTGCAGCTGTTCTTTGCTTTATCTTTAATCTCTAAATATAATTTTACCCCATCTGCCTCCTCTGGATATTAAGTATTTATAGAAGTATTGTCTCCTCCTCCCTCTATGCAGATCCTTCATTTTCAACATTACTAGCAGGATAATTACACAAAATTGAACTATTAGCACTGATTTCTACACAAATCTATAAACTCTGAAGCATAGCCTCAGTGTCACATTGTCTACACAAGGAAAAGGGCATGATTTAATTGAATATGACTTTTCTTCTTTATCTAATTAATTTTGTAACAGTCTCATGGCATTGGCAATAATTCTTCTCTCTTAACAGGTGGATAAAGTGCCCATTCCTCTGATCCCACCCATTTTGCTCTCCTCTTGCCACAGTAACTTTGTGTAGGATTGAGACTGCCCAGCCAAAGCAGACAGCCCCTCCTTATGGACTGGAAGTGATCAGAGGAGATCCAGGCTCCCATTCCCACAGCTGGCCCAATTGGCAGCATCTTGCATCTGGTCCCCTGCCTTGGCCACCAAATTTATTGGCAGTAGGGAAGAGAGCAACAGGGTGATACAATTCCCCAGCCATCTGGCTGTGGTGCTGATTTTCGTAACCTTGTATATGCTAAATAGCACAATAAATTTTGAAATAAGACTTTGAGAAGGCTCAAGGGAACCTTTACAATGACAGGATGAGTCTGTTCTAAACAAACATGACCAGCCACGTCTCACTTATCTCCATATACCTACACCCTGTTATTTTAGCTGTAGGTTTACCAGCTAAGTAACTCCTTGTGTAAACTTTTGTTTTTGTTGCTGTTGTGTAACCCTGCTCTGTGCACTCAGAGCTGTGGCTGTAAAATAAACACATCAATCTGGGAATTGTAACCACATCATATACAGAGAGCAGCCTTCTCAGGGAGTCAGGAAACTTGAAAGTAATTTCTGCTTTCCCCACTGATCTGACCCTATTACTTCAGCAGATGAGAAAGCAAGTGGAATGAATTCTCCTGCATGGTGAGATTCTTGTTTTGGGCCATGGAAAGGAGGGAGGTTGTGCCATGAATTCCTTCAACTTCATCAGTGGCAGAGCCTGCCCTCCACAGGCTCTGCAGCATCCCTAGGGGTGTCTCAGAGCCGTGGTGTTCCTGCCCATGCATTGCCCACATGCCAGGGGGGTGCTCCCAGCACCACCAGCTCAGATCGTGATAGGCAAGAGGCAGAGAGAGATGAGAGAGGGAACAGCACACCAGCACACAGGGAGAGGGTTCTGGGTTTGTTTTTAACCGTATCACTGACTCTGGTCTTGAAGAAATCAATCTTCAATCGACTCCTTCCCCCACCTCATACACTGGTGAGCAACCTGGGATGGAAACTCACTTCTAACATTTGCCCACATCATTTTAGGTTGGTGCTTCTTAGCACTACTTCAATGCTGATAAACAACTGACTCTTCAGAGCATGGAACTGGAGAGAGAAGCACATGCCAGAAGTGCTCCCTGTCCCTCCCAGTGACTGTCTCAGTCCTGCTCCTGTACCCCATGACACAGGCCCCTCTGAGAAACCAGCCACCCAGACAGGTCCATTTCTGAGCAGATTCTTTGAGAGCAGTTAAAGGGGAAGAAAAAGAGCCTTCCCTTTTTTCCACTACTGATTCAGTATGTATTTTAATCTAAATAGAAAAGACCTAAAATCAAAGCCAATCTCACGTAAAGTCACCCTCTATTTATCAAGTGCATTGGTATGGTCTTGCTCACTTCATCCTGTACACAACTGTTGGTCTCTACTTTCCTAACAAAAACATTTTGTCCTTTCCACCACACCACACAGCCCCTTAATTAATTCTCAACTGAAATCATATTTGTAAATTGTCTGAGTTAAGTTTGCAAACTGAACCCACTCAGAGGGGAGGAAAAAAACACATCTGCAAGCCCAGGATTGTTCCATATGAGTTTTTCCTTTTTTTTTTTTCTTTTTTTTTTTTTTTCTTTTTTTTTTTCTTTTTTTTTTCTTTTTTGGTTTTCATTATCAAATTCAAAGCTACTGTTCAATACTGCAGTACTTCACAATTAATTGCAATTAATTAACCTTTGAGAAAACCTGTAAGTTGCTGCTATACGCACCTTTCTAGTCTGCTTTTTTTATGAGGCTGTTTTCGGGAGATGTTAGGCTAAGGAAGGATTAAGAAATCATGGATACTACAGCTGAATGCTAATTCATTTCATGTTTCATCTGAATTTCCCAGCTCCTTCTGAAAGCATTTTAACTCTCAGGAAGCACAATCATGAAGAAAAATAAAAGAAGTAATTTTTCTTTTTGTTGCTTTCTTTATCTTTCCATAACTAACACACCTTATGGGTTCACAGTATTTCTGTAACTGCTCTTTTCTGGTGAAAGAGCCTAATCAACAAATACAGACTTAATGGAAACCTTGCCAGGAGCAGAGATTGGAGGGAATTGGTGCCATTTACATATTGCAGAGTGTATGGGGAGAAATCCTGCTCAACACAGAGCCCATGAGCTCCTCTGAAAGTGGGACATGATGATCTTTCCCCACATCCGTCCTGCCGTGTGCTGGGCTGCCCTTCAGCAGCACTGCCTGCAGATAGATCCCCAGCACCAACACTTTCCCAAAAATCTGCTGCTCTGATGAGCTCCCCCAGAGCTCACCTGTGTGCACAGTCCTGGCACAGGGCTCTCACCACACTCAGGGCACACCCTGAATAAAAACACACCCAGTGTGAGGCAGCAGAGTTTCTCATGGCATGGAGGAGAAGTGTGATCAATCCCGTAATAGGTGTTCTCCTACAAACCCTAACCATGACTGGCATTAGCTGGCAGCATTGCTTACTGCTGCTCTCTGTGATATTCCTCCAGGGAAAAAAGTTTCCTGTTCTTTAAAGGCTCAAACTTGAGTTTGTGGTCCCTGTCAGTGTCCACACACATCAAAAGGTGCACAGGATTTTCTACAGTACTGGAGGGAAGGTTAGTATTCCAAATCTCCAGTATTCCCAAGCTTCCTCTGCACTGGCCCATCAATAGTCTAAGCTCAGGAAAGTGATTCCATTGGAACAGAGGGCACTGGAAGAACAGAAGTTTTCTGCACAAGATTGCAAGTGATGAAACTTTTCGTTTGTCTTTCTCAAAGAGATCTTGGCTTGTGGTGGAACAACGAGAACTTAAGAGCTGCCAGACATGTTTTTATGTAAATCAGACCTTGTGCTTTATGTGAAGACACATTTTATTAGTGGGTCATTTTTTCCTTAAAGTTGAGATTCTATTTCATAGAAGACTGGCTTTCCTCAGAGCCTTTCTGTGTATCTCAACTTCCACTACTGTTTTACGTCCCTAATATGAACAGAAGGAGATGAAGGCTCATTAACAAACATAAAGAAATTACAAGAGACAATGCTCTCAGTTTTAAATTCACCAGCCATTCCACCTAACCTTTTCAATTATGGTAACCTGCAAAGGATGCTTCAAAATCAAGGGGAAAAAAGTTGCTGTGCACTCACAGGTGCACAAAGGGAAAGGAATCCTTAACCCGTGATTGCTGGCATGAGGATTATCCATCACCACAACTCTGCCCGTCCATGGCATCTCCATGAGGCTTGCCAAAGGTGTTGAAGGACCCAAGGAATCTTCTGAACCACGTGGAAAACACAGTCTACATCTCAGCTGTGCTCCCTGGCTTGGAGACATCATCACACAACATGGAGCACCAGAAATAAACTGAACAGAAGTTGGTAAAAGCCCACAGAGCTGTAGCACTGGAGATAGGAAGAATCATAGAATAGTTTGGGTAGGAAGTGACCTTAAAGATCATCTAGTTCCAATTCATGTCCCATTGCAGGGACACCTTCCACTATCCCAGGTTGTTCCAAGCCCCATCCAGCCTGACCTTGAAAACTTCCAGGGATGGGGCAATCACAGCTTCTCTGGGTCATCTGTGCCAGGGCCTCACCACTCTGACAGGGAAGATTTTTTCCAATTAAGGGCTCATTGTTTATGCATTTCTCTCTGTAAGTGAAGGACACTGGCATTGAGGGAGACAGACAAAAGGTGGCTTTAATTTTCATAACATCTGGCCTGACCTTGTCAATATATTTGCACTGCAGCAACAATTAAAAGCTCTGGTTTGGGATTAGGACTGGAGCAGGCTGAAAGTGCTGTACAAACAGCCAGCCCAGGCAGATGATCCCCACAACAACCATTTCACAACCACAGCATAAGGTGAGGCACAGACAACAGATGGGTATAACAAAAGGTTAAAAGCTGCACACCACGACAGCGAAATGATGATGATGATCACTGCCACAGTCAGCATCTACAGCAGGCAAATGCACATTTGTTATTCAGAATGCTGCAAATACCCCGCCAGAGGCAAGTGAGAGGAAAGAACATGAGTGTGAATCTCTAACTGTGACCACGGGTCTACAGAGCAGCCAAGGTAAAAGCTGAGAACTGCTTTAAGAAAAACTGAGTAAGACTTAAGGACAATGATACACAACTGAAGACACAGAAGGTGGCAAAAGGGAGACAATGATAGTACATGGGGAGTAAAAGAACCCCTTAAAGATGAATAGTTGGTGTTTCACCACCCTATTTCCCTCTGCTGTCAATGTTTCTTCCAGGAACACCAGTCCCTGCTATCTGATATCTTTCATCCATGAGTTTTTCAGTGGGAACTACACCATTCTTTCAACATTCAGGAGAAAGTTACCACTAACAATAGAAAAGAAAGCCTAACTGCTGTAGTATATTGGTTGTCATTCTTTGAGACTCACATAGTGCCTGACCAAAAATCCATCTAATAGCAGCGTATTTCAGTCCAGAGGAGAATACAGTGCCATATAATCAGTGTAACCATGCTCAGAACTCAGTCTGTCAATATGGGCTTTCAAAAAAGTATTTCCAGGGACTGCTTTCAGCCTGAAGGCTTTGGCACTTAAAGCACAGATGCTTTTCTGTAGAATTTTTCCAATTGTAGTTCCACAAAGCAGCTTTCAGATGTATAAAGCACATGATCATCCAAGTGCATCTCTCGGGAGGTGATTCCAGGAAGTGCAATTATGATCTGGAGGAGGGGGGGAAATCCATATTTTACTAGGTTTTACTGTTTTTTAAATAAATGACATTGTATTTACCTATAATAGCCATTCTCTTGTCATGCACACATCAAAATGTCAGGGATATAGGAGAAAACAGAACCACCCATCAAGTGAATCATGTTGATTTCCGTCTCTGACATATTTCACCTTCAGATATGTGTTTACAGAGAACTCTGTAACTGTCTTTGCTCAACCAACACCTACTGTCCTGCATGTTCCAAAACACCTTCTAGTCTGCATTTATGGCAAATGGGTTGGCATCAAATGTCTTCAAATATCATGTTTCTGGAAAAGGAGGTATTCCTGTAATGGTAACTCCTCACAAACCCTGGAGAAGAAGTGCAGTTTAATGAGAAGCAGGAAAACCATATTGGCATCCACAGGCATCAACAGCCTTCCCAGCAGCATAACATTAAAAGCACAAAGCACATCCCAAACTGCTTTGTTGATGGTATGGCAGAAGAAATATTATTTCCTGTCTTAAAATCTACCACCTCTTTTCAGGTGCAATTCCACCAAGGTGTGCATTCCCCAGCCAGATTGATATTCCTGTATCAAAAACTTCACTCTTCTTAAATGTCTGATTGAGGGATTTTTGAGGCATGTACTGTATGACTAACTTTATCAAAACAGAAATCCACTGCTATAGAAAGCACCTTCACTGGTATCTTCTAATTCAACTGATGAATTTTAAATAAGAGAGGAATTTCCTAATCAAGAGTAGTTCCAATTTCTTCATAATACATCCTCACAAACAAATCATAGTCAAGTGGCTGCTTTCAGACCATCTAAGGCAAGAGCTGATGCCTGCTGAAAATGAGTGGGCATCCTTCCACTGACTTTGGGCACGGCAGAGAGGACAGGGGATGGCAGGGAAGTAGCCGCTTGCCATAATGGTAGCATCCAAGGCAGGTAGAGGGAACCCTGGCTTCATGTTGAAAATACCTCTTCTCCCAGCAGCTGACAGGTCAGGACAGTCTCCTGTGGCCTCTCACTGGTACAGAACTGTATTGATATTAATTGGCATGCATTGGCTCAGTTAGTCTGAAATGCTATGCAGCAGTTTGTTTCTGGCAAAGGAGCATTCAGCTTTTGAAATCACAGATAACAATTAATGCACCTTTTCTATCTCTAAGGGTGTGAATACAAAGGAGAGCTTCACTTAGTGCCCATCTCTAACAGAGAAAAAGAAGAAGAATCTTAGTAATTCTGTACCTGTACTCAGTCACCAACTATCACCAGCTTGTGGGTGACCTTGTGGTTGTCCACAGCCAGCTTCCCGTGCTCCCAGGTGTCCTCTAGCCCAGCACACAGGGGCAGGCAGTCCATGACACCTCCCTGCCACTGAGGAGGATCCAATGCCCTCTGCTCATCCCAGAGGTCACTCCTTCAACCCCTCCTCTGACCCAGAATGGAGCCCTGAGAAGATGCACAGCCAGAGGTTAAAGCACAGAGAGTCTGAAGACACTTTTATATAAAGATCTGCCTCGTGTCTTGGGGCAGTATCATGAATTTGGCACCACTGCAGTGGAATCCTGCAGAAACTGATAAAATGCCCGCATTTGCTCCCAGACCCACTCACCACAATAAGCTTGACTTCAGCACAAAGAGCACTGGGGTCCAGGTGAAGAGACCATGAGTTATCATCTCAGCTCTCCCACTGACTGCCTGTACTATTTTTCTGCTCTTCCTAATTCTTAATAACCAAGGTCTCTCGCCCCTGCCAGGGCCCAGATAACTGTAATTTACCAAATGTGCAGCTGTGGTGATGGAGGGGTTGGGCAGGTCACGGCAGGCAGACCTGGAGCAGAGTCCTCACTGCTGCCTGACAGACTCGCCTCTTACCCATTTTCTCTCTCAGGAGCTGACAGAAAATGATAAGATCACTGAAGGGCCATGGAGCTGGCTGGCAGGTCACCTCATCACCACCAAATGAGGGCATGGAAGGAGATTCATCAGTGCCTTATTTTGCACTGCACTTGACATCTGAGATTTTAATACTCATTCACAAATATATATGCAGTCTGGAACAACATAAATGATGTTTTCTTGCAATGGATGAAAATCCCAGAGGGCAAAAGCAGGGCTACAGTGAATGCTGGCCAATCACCCAATTAGTGAAAAATTGTATTTAAATTACTTTGATGAACCAGGTGAGGTGTCAAAAGGAGCATAAGATGCAAATTGAGCAACAAGGAGGTGAAACAGTAAGTTCATGGATCTTATCGCAGGCTGAAGAACTTGTCCTGTGCCATGGCTGATGAAATTAAGGAGGACAGCACAGGAGCTGTTTTTCTGTTTATAGCACTTCTAAGCCTGCTCAGGATGGCTTTAGACCAGTCACAATTCAACCTAAAAATTGCATCCCTATGATGAAGATGCCTCCTTTTGGAACAGAGAGCAATTAAGCTAATTAGAGAAATTGGGGTTCTCAGAAGCCTTTGCCTGTTGGAATGTAAAGGCTCGAGTCAAACCCAAGGAATTAGGCAGTAACAGGCACTGCCATCAAACAGATATTCAGGACTCCAAAAAGAAATGTTTTTTAAAAATTAACTTGCTAGTACTTTCTCTTATTTGAAAAATTTAGTAACAGATAATTCCTGAAGGTATGTTTTAAGCAGAGACTAGACTGTCACAGAAAGCATTAGCAAGACACAACATGAACCATTCCACATACCTTGGTTTGCAAAAGTATAGCCAAGTCCTGGTAGGATGATTAAGGAGGAGGAAATTAAAAAGAGCTTGGTCTGTTTAGCCTAGAAAAATGAAGTCTGAGAGGGGATGCAATTATTCTTTATAGGTGCATTTGGAAGTAAACAGCAAGGAGGGAGAAGAATTATTTAAGTTTGAAGGCTGATACTCGTACAAGACCGAGGGGCTGTAAATTGTTCATGAATAAATTTAGACTGGAATTTAGGAGATTTCTGACAATTTGCAGACTTTTTAAAGAAGGTGATACAGGCAAACCGATTTCAAAGGAAGTTTTATGTATTTCTGGGGAAAAAAAATATAAAGCAGAGAGGGTCTTGGAGGAAGAAATTAAAGTTTTCAGTAGAGGATTCAGGAATGTGATTTATTGAGATTGTTCAGGTTTGTCTAAAACAGACTTGAAAGCCTTGTGTGACCCTTTACATGGAAGTCCCTGAGAGTCTGATTTTTTTGACCACACAAGACAGCTGATGTGAGTATCAAATGCTCAAGGATCAAGAAATAGTTTTCAAGGTGAAATGCTGTTTCTGGCATGAAAGTGGCAGGTTAGTTTTGGAAGTCATGTTTCCTGGGATTTAGTAACCCTACATTCTATATTTGCAAAGATGTATTTTCCTCTACTGTGTAAGAAATTTTCTTGAAAAAACATTTCCTTTAGTGATAAATGAAAGCAGACTGGATGCTTCTGTATTGGCCATTTGTGGAACAAATATAGGCTTTCTTTTTTTAAAAAATGGTTACATGCACATTTTCCACACACGTTAATTAATACATGGAGCCGAATAATAGCAGCCAGTGCTACATTTGTCAACAACAAATTTTATGATCTAAGAGTTCATTTACTCTGATCTTGTGCTTTGTTCCTCTCTTTAATTTTTGGATACAAATTATGTATGAAAACTAATTTTTCTTCTACAAAACTGTTTGCATGTAGGATGGTCGCTCTAAGTACTTCTAAGCAACTCCATGTTTTAAATTTACTGACAAGCCCTTTAACTACCTCCTGTAAAGGTTTTTGTGTGCCATACACCACTAAGGTTTTTCCAAAGATTGTCCACAATACAGCATATTCTTTATTACAAAATACAAAAATTTAATTTAAAAGGATGCATTTGCAAAGCTGCATTTTTTTTTGCAAGCTCAGTACAGGCTTTGATCTCATGATTTACACATTTGTTCAAACATATGTTTTTTTCCTAATATTCCCTCATCCCTTCAAAACCCAGCATGTTTCACCTCAACATCTTTAAATATTCTTGCATACCCCTGCACTAAACCTGTTTTCTCTTTCAGTGCGTTTAAAAACGCACCATTGCCACAGCAAGGATTTTAGTGCAATCCATCAATCTCACTACATTACGAACATCAGTAAAGACAGAAAAACCTTCCTGGAATTTTTCTTGCCTATTTGGAGAGAGGAATTGATGACTATCATGATATGTTTGAGAACAGTGTTCAGGAATTGATTAGGGCAGCCAGACAGAGGAGGCTGACTCAGGTATGCGATACCCCCTGTGAACCTTCAGAAGGGCTTGAGGACTCTTCCTCAGCTGCTGGAAATTCTGGCACCATGGCTGAAATTGATGGGTTACACTAATTTATATGGCACGAGATCCCTCTGTAATTAAACCTGAATAGAGAAAAAAAGACAAAAATAAGAGAAACTTAGGAAGAGGGAGAGTGGCATTGATTTTTTGCCATTCTGTCCTCCAGCAAGGGCTGTGGGTCACATTGGGCTGAAGGAGCTTCCTGCACAAGCATGTGCTGGGTGTAGCAGCCATCCATCTTCCCAGGTTTGCAGAGCCATCCTCTGGAAACCTTGTTCTTGCTTTGTCCCCTCTTTGATTCCTCCAGCTTATTTAAGGAGCACGGAGGCACATAATGATGGAGATAACTCTCCCGTACCCTGCGCGGCACGTTCGGCAGACGTCAATGTCAGCCCGGATGTGCTCAAGGACTGCGCCTCAGAGACTGAAGAATGAGTCTCGTGGCAGGATCTAAATATAAAATTGTCCATCTACCTAAATAGTGTTAGCATGTCAATAGCAGAATCTGACTTCTGCACCTGTTAATATACTGTAAGATTATAGTGAGTTAAAAATGTAGGCATCCCTGCAAGTTTTATTTACAGATGACCAGTAAATACACAGACTTCTATTATTTTTAGCACTGTAGCTGAAAAATTCAGATGGAGTAGAAGAAAAGGGGAAAAAACCAGTTGTGGTTCTAACTTTTGTTTCAAAGGAGGCATGAATGCATGTCAGTCTCTCATGTGGGATACAAAAGAAAATAAATCCAACATCATTTACTGCTCCACTGTAGAAAGAGAAGCAAACTAAATGCAGCAATAACAACATTAAAACTGCAACATTTTCCAAGACCTTATTGTTACAGAAAGCACATCCCTTTCAAGTGTCAGCCCTCCAGCACTGCAGGTCCTTATATCACACTGTTATTACTAACCTCTGATCCTCCTGGATTCAGCAGCATGATAAAGAGAGCTAATTAAGGAACAATAGATCCACAGATTTTTTCCTGCCATCATGTTAAGATGTGACATCATACCATCACTGTCTAAATGTGCACAGGGAAGAGCCTCATCTCCCTGGCTCTGTGCACTTAGTAGAGAGCAAAGACCCCAAATTCCCTAAGAAGGACAACAGGAAGGTGGAAAATATGAGTGTTATTCTACCTGCCTGAATAGGAACAGACACACCAGGTTTTATTTTTCCACACAATTTTACTGTGTCTTTTTAGTTTCATTAATATTAAATGCCTAATAAGCTGAAAGGTGGTGGTTGAGACTCATTTACTTTAAAATAGCCAATTAAATATTTTTTCTCATTCTCCATAATTGTAAGTTACTCTTACAGAGCTGTATTTGAAGCTTTTGTATGATTATTAAGCTTACAGAGAGCCCTGTGATGAATGACAGAATCACAGACCGCTGTGAGTTGGGAAGGACCTTATGGATCATCTTGTTCCAATCCCTCTGCCATGGGCAGGGACATCTTCCACTATCCCACGTTGCTCCAAGCCCCATCCAGCCTGGCCTTGGACACTTTCAGGGATCCAAGGGACAGCCACAGCTTCTCTGAGCACCCTGTGCCACCCTGACAGGAAACAATTTTTTTCCCAGTATCTGATCTAAACCTAATATCAGTCATTTTAAATCCATTCCCTCTTGTCCTCTCACTCCTTGACCTGGTGTAAAGTCCCTCTCCAGCTCTCCTGGAGCCCATTTAATCACTGGAAGAGGCTTTGAGGTCTCCTTGGAGCCTTCTCTTCTCCAGCTGAACACCCCCAGCTCTCCCAGCCTGGCCCCAGCTCTTGGAGCATCCCCATGGCCTCCTCTGGATTCACTCCAGCAGCTCCACATCATTCTTATATTGACGGTCCAGAACTGGACACAGCACTGCAGGTAGGGTCTCAGGAGAGCAGAACAGTTATCATCCAAACACAACTACTCAGCAGCAGGCAATCCATGCTCAGAATTCATATTTTCTCACTGGACACTAGCTCTCAGGAGACAGCCTCCTGAAAAAAACCTGTCAGTTATCCAAATCCCAGCAATCCATCAGTTATTCCAAAACTACAAACTGCCTTCCATCACTAAAATGTTGCTGTGACACACTGCTAGAAGCTTCATGCTTTTCAGTTGCCTATTAATATCATATCACAGACAAAAAGGCATTAATCTAGAAATGGTTTCAAACGGGTAGGACTATAGGATCTGAACTAATGATTCATAAAATCATTTGCAGCTATTAGTCGACAAGGATAAGTGCAGCTACTGCTTTTATTTCAGTGCTTGGTGTGGTACCATCAATTTAAAATCTATCTCGTCTGCTGTGATGGATTTATGTATGCAGTGGAACCTAGAGCAGCCTTGTCAGGATTTTAAAGTCTAGATTGCTATATACAATTACAGGTGTCACAATATGAAATAACAATCGGAGGCACCAAGTGGAAAACTCCAAAAATTCCCGTGTGTACCATGCGGGAAGGCAGTTGGTTAATATTCCTGTATCATACTGTGATTATTTCACTTGATGGAAGTGAAGTATTTTTACATAGCTTGATCTAAGGTTACGTCTCTCACGAAAATGATTTGCAGTCTTGAAATCCCCAGGGATAAGGAAAAGTAAGAGGGATATTTTTAATGGGCAGATGTCATTTCTGTGAATGTTTTGCCAGCTGTCAATACAAAATGTTTTGGCTGGACTCTATCTTGGAAAAACAGCTGAAAAGACCTTAGCTGGCAGATATTTTCATTCTTAACCTTTTTCTTGAGTAGCAGAAAGGCAGAAATATGCAGTGCTAGGCATAACTAGCAGCGACCGCATTATGGAGGTGAAAACAGTCACCGAGCTGAAAGCAATGAGCAGGTTTAAGGACAAAGCTCTCAGAGGACACACGGTGATCCCTCTGGGTGGAGGTTGGGCCTCTGAGACCTCACAGCACTTTGCTCCCTCTCCCCAGTGCAGCAGTGACAGCAGCACTTCATTTCCATCTGCATAATAAATTAGATTAAATGGTTGGGGTGTTGGGAGACCCGTGAGCCCCAAGGGATTGCCAACTTGATGAAGACTTTATTTTTAAGTCACTAAAAGACATACAATCATGGGAAGAGTAATGAAGAAATCATAATTGTCTGGAGAGCACATGGGGCTGACAGGTTCAATCCATTTTCTGTAGGACAGACATGTCAAACACAACAATACAAAATACAGAGTTATTTGGGGCAAGGACAACCTGTCCAGAAGAGTGTTGAAGGGGCAGAGAGTGACACAAATCATTTCAGCTTTTTCAAAACTATGTCCATCCAACACTGTAGGAGATCACTTGTCTTATGGGAAGAGCACTTTGACCCCATTCTTACATGTGCAAAGGGCCCTCACCAGGATTTGGGTTTCTGGGAGCTGTTCATGTTTTCTGCCACTTCCTTGCACTGAGTATGCTGAAAAAATAATCTCCAGTGAAGACAGAGAGAGTACGTCTGGCATTATGAAGACAGCAAATGTGCTTTCTGAGGACTTTAATTCAGCAATGTTTAAACTTAATTAAATTATTTGTATTGTGCAATTAATTATGCTAAACTGCCTAAGCCTTGAATGAATGTACTTTGCCTTTTAATCTAAATAAAACACATGCATAGAAAACCAGCAACAGCAGAGAAGTCTACAGCTGCTGCCAAGACCTGCAGAATTTGAGACTCACGTGACCTTTCAGGAGCACTGCTGAAAAAACAAACCAACCAGTGGAAAAAAATCAAACTGCTAAGAAAGGAGAAGGTGAATATGACATTTTGTCAGGATATAAAACACCTTGTTGCTCACTCACCAGAGGTTAAATGGGCTTTACCAAACCCTTAGAGCTGCCCAGAAAGTTCTTTCTAGTGTCAGTTAAAGAAGTAGTGAGAAAAACAAAAGCTCATTTTGAGATTGATCATCTTTGTCCCTTGCAACTTGCCCAGTGCAGGAAACCCAACAGGCCAGAGTCACTGAGCTGCCTGCTTTAACCAGCTTTAACCAGCTGGTTTGTTGGGAAGGAGCCACCAGAGTTCATCTCGGTTGTAACAAAGGACTTGGTTCTTACTTTGAGGAAAAGGAAAGATTTGGAAAGTCTGTTTTTTGAGTAGATGGAATGAATCAGTCTATGCAGGTCTGTATCCAATTTGAAATTACAGAAGAACTTTATACACACACAACCTCATTAGCCTTTTACAAGAGTAACTGTCATTTTTATTCTAATATTATGACTGTAACGCTGAGGCTGGTTCATGCTTCTGATATTTAATCACAGAGTACAAACCATAATTGTTCTATTTCTAATCCGTCTCTGACCTCTGGCCTCCAATGATAACTATGTGATTGGTTCTCAAAATACATAAATATGCATAGATTTTAACAGACATTTACTGAAAAATAGGTATTTGAAAATATTTTAAGAAGTTGAATTAAGGATTTCTAATAAGACAAAAATATCGCAAGATTTTGAACTATACATGAGGACATTCTTTCAATACTTTAAAGACTATTGGTAAAGAAATAGAAGTTCCACTTGCATATTGAACTGGCCATTTCTGTACCTTTCTGGAGGGGATGATATTAAATGCCCTCTGATAGGTCTAAAAGAGACACCAATGTTAAGATCCAGTAAAGTCTTTCATTTTCTTCGGCACATTTGGGTCTTGCAACAAGTACTGAATCAATGTTTGTGTAAAAAGCCTCTCAACATCTCATTCATTTGATAGGTCCTTTGGGGCATAATATTGTTCCTTCTGCTGTAATGGACCATTGCCTTCAAATACTGTAACATCTGTGGTACATGATTGCCAACTTCCTGGGCCAAATTAATCCCTGGTGTAAATTCCTTGAATCTGATCCAGGGTGAGTCTGACTTTTCACCTCACCGCATTTCTTCTCAAAACTTAGGAATGCAAATGGTGTAATCCTTCATCTAGTTCTGGTTTGTTTGGGTTTTTTTGGGGGGGAGGGTTTGTCATAAATAAATAAGCAAAGAAAATTTTAGAGACCCAGAAAGTATAATTCAAGTAAAATCCAAATAATAATAATAATAATAATAATTTGTATTTATTTCCCCATATTCTACATGGAAGCAGTCATTATTAATTTTCTCCATCTCAGAACAAAAAAACAGGAAAAAAATGAGTAAGTTTCAGACTAATTGGAGCTTGATATTTCTTTAACTCTTTTGGAAAAAACCTAGTATGTGGACTGTGCTGTTAAGTGTGAATTCTTTGGGAGGCAAATGCAAAAATCCATACAGGAAAGAAAAGAAGATGCTTCGTGCATCTTTAAGGAGTCCTACACATCTCTTCAAGGAATACCTTGAGAAGAAGGATATATTTGGAACCAGACAATAATTTAGGTTGTAAGGACCTCAGGAGGTCCAACCCCCTGCCCCTCCCAGGGCTGACTTCCCATTAGATCAGGTTGCAGAGCTTTGTCCCTGTGTTCAATCTCATCCTGGGCTTAGGGAGTGCAAACCTGCAGGGAGAATCCTAAACAGGGCTGTAATTGTCATTAATGTCAGCAATGGCTGGCTCATCAAGAGGAGTATTTTCCACAGCTGGAAAAGTGACACAAACCAGGATTTATAGCAAAGCTTTGCCATGGCTGCAATGGGAACAGACCACAGTGAAGGGCAGGATAAAAGAAATACTGCCCAGGGCTGAGCACAGCCTTGAGCAGTTCACAACTGGAGAAAATATGAGAGGCTGAGGAAGGCAGCATCCATCCAGAGAAGGAAGGAAAAATGAGTGAAATAAAGCACAGCGAAGCGGAGAAATTTGTCAGAAATGGCAAAGAAGGATCACAGAAGAAGAAAAACATGGATGTAATGGTGGAAAACAGATTCTCTGCCACACAGCATTTGCTGACTGCAAGTTCTCATCAGTCCTGATTTACACCAATCTACAGCATCAAACAAGAGAAAGGGGAAAATCCAGAGCATAACTCATATGATTAATCCAAATATATGTATGTGTAGAACAGAATGTGCCAGTGATAGCACAGGCAATCATAAACCTACCCCAGCCAAAGAGATCCAACTGGATCTTTTGAAGACCTCATTTGTATATTCCAGCAGACATCAAAAGGAGAATCAAAACCTTTGGATGTGAAGATGTGAGTAAATAGCAGGGAGAGAACTGGATGGAGATGAGCCATGACTTTTCAGAGCAGGTATCGAGCTGCTGCCACTGGTGCACCGCGACTCTGAGAAGAGATTTCTGTCTGGAGATAAATTGGCTCGATTGCCACAGGCACTGAGAAACTGTCCCTTCCCCTGCTACCAAATGAATATGAATGGAGTTACAAATGAGCACCACTGATGAAAAAAAATCAGACTGATAATCGATAAGACTCTTCTATAGTGGGCACACAAGGAAGGCTTATAAAACTCACTCATACTGCAGTTTATTGCTCCATAAATTGCCATAACAATCTTTTTTTCCAAATAAATACATGCTAAACATTGTAAACGATGCAGTATTTGGGAAATACATTTTTCCAGCAAGTATATCCCACCTTATTTCCAGCACATACCGTTTGTTGTCCCCATTACTGATGTAAGATTCAGGGGTCTCTTCAGGCTACTGTGATATTTTAAGTGTTATTAACATAAATTATGGTTTCTCACCATCAGCGACAAGGCACCAGCTCCTTGTTGTTTCATAATAGTGCCTATATTATTCTATAAATTATTTAATGATGTCAGATACTCTCATAGAGGACTAACAATTATTGCACTCTTGTAATGATGGATAAAAGTACGCTATGATTGATTAGGAATTACAGAGTTATTATTATTGATTAAATCAGGCTACTGAAATCCCATGACTCATTCTCTTTTCATGGTATGCAGAAAATAATTTATCAGTCGCCCAATCTTGTCTTTTTAATATCTGTAGCGTAATTTAACTTTCATTGTTAGCAGGAATCTTCAAGAGCAGTTTATGACCTTGGCTAGCTACAACTGGAAATAAAACCACTTAATAAACTCCTAGAATTTACATTTTTTTTCCTAAAAATAGGCTATATGCTATATAATATGCAGATAATATATTCCAAAATGATTAACTAACTTAGGGAGAATAAAAGGGGGAAAATGAGAAGAGACTTTCTTTTTTTAAAAAAAAAATAAAATGGGAAAAAATAGCTTCTTAAAGATATGGGACACAGAACAGAGGTTCATAACTTCCTCATGGCTTTTTTTAACTGATGCTTCCATTAATAAGTTATATGGAAAGGCACAAGGACACAGAGGAAATGAGACAGAACTGCTCTGCTGAAAATTCAAAATTCTTCCAAACTGCAACAACACTTCCACTTGAGTCAGTGGATGCTGCTGATTTTTCATTATCATGAAATGATCATATGCCTTTTAATGAATTTTTTTAAACATTATTTCATTGGAAGCAAGTAAAAGTTACAAAGTAATTTTAATAAAAAACATCATGCATTTGCTTAAAATACAAAATTTCTTCATGACAAGACAAGCAGTTCGTCATACTTTTGGCAAGGTTATCTATGATTGCCTTTTTACTTTTTGGCTATTACAGAGGCTAATGGCATACTAAAAATCTTCTTTCATGTACAAATTAATTGTGTCCTTTTGCAATTCATATTAGCCTGCCTTACTTTTCATTCTGAGGCTTTTGAAAGGTTTATATGGAACCAATGGATGTTCTCCTTTGTTGTGCACACCACTTCAATTATCCACTTTCCACGAGTTGAAAGAGAAAAGACTGTAAATGCTGGATACAGACCATTGTCAACAGGCAGTAATTTGGCAGAAAAAATTTTTAAAAGTTCTCTTCAAAATAATAAAAAGTAAATTTAAACTCTCAGCTTTGGAGATTGCCTGCAAATTATTTTTATATTTAGCAACTACAAAGACACTTGTGCTCCTTAGTGATGGAACAGGTTGTTAGCAATTCGCAAAGGTCTGAGTTTCACTCCTCCTGTTCCTGAGAAAAATATATTATCAACTCTTCCCTTGCCATTAAATGAAGCTCAGCCTTCCCCTTTCTGCCAGTTCTTTGCACAAGTGAAAAGTTACCGTTTTTTTTTTTTTTTCTTTTTCTTTCTTTTCCTTATTGAAAACACTGTTGGGCACAGAGCCAAGCACAGCCACTCCCCACGTGGAGCCAGGGATGTGGGGGACACCCTGAGCGCCCATCAACCCATTTGGGCTTGGGAAACAAAGATATTGGGTATGAACTTACAATTTCTGGCATTTCAGCGAGCAGATAACAAACAGAGGGGTGCAGGAAACAGGACAAGGAACGACTTTGCCACCACAAACAATTTTGATATCTGAAATTTTTATGATGCACTTTAAGTTGTCCTGTTTGAAACACCTGCAGGAACACAGACTTGGTGTCTTTGCAGGTTCACCTCTAGCACTGTAATCAGAGTGAAATCGCTCTTTATTTTATGCTGGTCACTGAGATACTGCATCTTGTAAACACTGCTAGAAAAGCTAACAAGAAAAAAGTCTATGCATGAAAGGTATTTCTTCTCCTTGGATTCAAACCACAAATTCTTCAAGCATATACTGCCTATGCTGTAAGCAGTAAAAAGAAAATAAAGCAGAGAAAAAAGAAAACTCAAGGTTTGTTTTTTCTTTTTCTTTCCTTTGTTCGTGAACAATACCTTTTATGTTCTATAGGACATTAGCACTTTCAGCAATTGGCTATTTTTTTTTTCCTGTGTTTCATATTACTATTACCAAGCAGATAGTTGAAGGCAGAGATGGAGAAAGTTTCCCTCCATGCAGTCATTACAGCTGCAAATGTATCAACAGGAGATTTGGTAAATTCAACTCATTGGGTTAGAAGGAGGCATTGCATATCAACCCTGGCAATTACGTGTCAGGGTGTGAGATTCTGAGGAACAGAGATGTGTGATCCAAGGACTGTTACATTAATATCAGCTAGCACTGGCTTGTCTCATTTCCTGTGCTCTGGAAAATAAAAACCTTTTTAAAACATAATCATACTATCTATATATATACATACTACTGCAGTTTCTTGGTTTTACCTAAAAAAAAAAAAAAAAAGAAAGAAAAAAAAAGTACGATTTGTACAAGAATGCTGACAATTTTTACAGAAGGAAAAAATAATTTTCCTTCCCTCTTAGCATTTCATGTTTTGCATCATTTGATAATATACATGACTAGGTTTAATACTCAATCGTTTTCCAAATCCAATTTGACTACCTAACAGGGTTTAATTTACATGATGATACAATTTCTCACACCAGAAAGCATAGTAACCCTTCTTCTTTGGAGGTTAATGGTGATCTAGCTTAAAGCCCAAAAGATAATTACAAGGAATGTGCTTCAGGTGACAAAGTATTTTTGACAACCCCAGACTGCTGATAGCTTTTTAATTATACTTCTTCCCACCATAGGAAACAGTATGCTTTTTCCTAAATAGTTTGCAGGCATTTGGAGTTTATTTATTTATTTTTCAGCAAATTGCTATGCACTGTAATCAATATTTTAACTGACTGCTACCCCAGGCTCTGCTCTCTTTCTTTCTTCAATTTGGAGCAGAAATTAAACTTGGGGTTATTTTTTTTTTCCACGGAAAATGAAATACAAAAGAGCATCAAAAGAAGAATACAAACATTTATTGACTTACTTCTTATCTTCAGCACCCATTTGATATTTTGTGACATTTAGAAATTGAAACTTTGCAGGATTTTTAGGTCCGAGCTTTGCTAACAGAGAAGGTCAGGCTCTTAAGCAACAAGGAAGTTTATGATTATTAAATATGACCAACTGAAAAGGAAAAAAAGGAAAATCCTGTGGCTGGTTTTTTTTTGTATTTTCTGAATATTTTCTGCCTCTGTGTTACTCTGTGCATAATAAAAAGGACTGGTTTGGTAAAGAGCAGAAAGTAATTGTTGTAAATAACCGTGATACACAGCAGGAGCAATAATGTGCAGGGGCACTTGTTTTCCATTTACTTTATATGCAACTGTTGATTGTTTTTTATGCCACTGAAATTAGTTTCCCACTAGTATTTATGTGTCTTACAACAAATTGTTTGTCACTTTCCCTGATTAAATGCGCTCTTAATATCACCCAACTTTAAACGTCTTTTCACTTTGGAGCCCACAGTTCAATCATGATGCCTGCCCCTCCCAGCACCTCTCACTTGTCCTTAAATAAATACCTCTATAACTTAAAGAGAATGGCAGAAAAGTAAAAAATGAGACCTGGGTGTAAGTGCTCAAAAAAACAACCCAGGTCTTGGAATAGAACCAAAAAAGCAGAAAAACAGTAATTGCTTTAAAAATTAATTAAAAGTGTAACAGTACCTGTGCCTCCAAACATTCCCTGCAATCCTATTAGTCCCCCTGCAGGTTCTTATTAACATGCACAGAGAAAACAAAGTCCTCTGTAAGGGCAGATAGGAAATGACAGAAATCCAGCAGAAAGTAAATCTTTGGACAGCCAAGGATTTTCTTGCTTTTGATTTATGCTTTTTCTTAGTTCCACCTCTTGTTCAGCTCAGACTCAGATCTATTCCCAAGCCCTTGAGGAGCCCCAGTTGGATGAGCTCTGAGCAATCAGGTCTAAGGGAAGGTTTCCCTGCCCATGGCAGGGGCTGAGAATGAGATGAGCTTTAAGGGCCCTTCCAACCCAAACCATTCTAGGATTGCACAATTTTGTGAAATACATGATTTTAAGGTAATGCCAGAAATTCTGGAAGCTGAAATAATACGGCTCAATCTATTTTTGTCCTATTAATTGTCAGTCTATGTAATTAATCCCTGGGTAGCTGAGACCAGCAGGGAGGTCCTTTGGGCTGGGTTTTGGGGCTTTCCAGGGAAGCTGTGCCAACTCCTGTGCCCTCATTCCTGCACTGGAGCAGCTTTACAGTGCCCTTGTACAGTCTTGTCAGCAGCAATTACAGCGGTGCAGCTCCACTAGCAGAGCCTCTAAACATCACTTTAACTTATACCAGCTCTTCTGTTCTACTTTTTTTTCTTCCCCCAAATGTAGCTCGTTTTGCCTCACTGAGTGAAGTAAGTGCTCCTGAAAAAAAGTTTAAATATTTAAAAAGCTTAACCTCCCGCAAAAAACCCAATATCAATCCAGGCCAGCTCTCCCTATGCTGGGATTGCACAGGATCAGCTTAAAAGAAGCCACAGACTGTCTGCTTCTGCAGACAAAAAAAAAGGGGAGAAAAACTCCAGTATAGTATGAAATTTATGAACAGTAATATTTGTTGATAAACAAATCTTTTAAGCTACTCTACCCTTACAAATCTAGACTGGAATGAACTCCCCTAACTAACTCCAAGGCATATTTTTGCTATGGATTTACCATATATTTACATTCTTGTCATAAATAACCTTTTAATTTTTTGTGTGATGTTTGCTCTTATTAAAGCCTAGTAACAGTGGAGGGCAGATTTTAAAAGGATGTCGTAGAGAATATTCAGCATTTCTATTTCTTAAAAAAAAAAGCAGCTTTGCATACAGCATTGATCACACTTCAAAAGATGTGTTATTGCCTAGAGTGTGGTTACAAGGGAGTGCATTATCACTGATGCTACATTTTAATCTCAAAATAATAAAAAAACCCTTTTGTAAACACTTTGCAGCTACATTGAGTGACTGCAACAAGAGCCCCACTACTTTCTCCCTGTGAGACCCAGCTCTGTGTGGTGCTAGTGGAAATCTGAGTGGTCTTATTCTGTCTGATTTATTTGAAGTTTCAAGGGCACACAGAAATAGCAAGTGGCAGATCTGCACTCTTTTCTCCAGTATGTACATATGGACGTTAATAGATAGATAGAGCAATGGGGACTGAGAGACATTATGCAAGTTAAAAAATACTGAGTGTGGGATTTCTTCAGGGCCACAACAAAAAGTCCTGTACAGAGGGCTGATAGTGGAGTGCAGAATTCCCTCCTGACTGTAGATTAGAGCAGCACCTCTGAAGGAAGTAACACTTCAATCAGTCTCCCATTTGCAGTAAGTAGAGCAAATGAGATTCAGTTTAGGATCCAGGCCACTGGATCACTTTTTTTTTTTTTTTTTTTTTTTGTTTTAATTCTCATGTAGTCTTTGGCTTTTCCAGCAATCTTTTTTATCACTACTGAATCTTAAACAGACTGAATGTAATATAAGAATTAGAGGACTTAGGAGTGTGGATTTGGTTTAGTTGTTTTCTTATTTTTTTTTTTTTTTTTCCCTAATCAGTCTAATCTAAAAGCAGAAAGTCAGAATTATAAGTTATTTCCTAAAATCATTCCAGTTCTTCCTTTCCTCTACCCTTCCTCTAGGTATCATTTTCTCTTCATGTATCACATTGTCAAACATTTTCCTGTGGTCATCACAAGAATAACATTTGATTTACTTCCCTTCAACAGTTGATTTTCTACACAGGCCAACATTTTCACATTTATTTTTTCTGTCACATTATCATCATGTTTTCCAGTAACTTAATGACAGTATACTCAGTGTATCATCTTGCAGCAACAAAACTCCCTTCTAAACCAGATATCAACTATGATGGTTTTCAATGTCACTTCTCCTGACACCAGGCAGCTGTGAAATCTGCACGGGATGTTTCTGCTCTCTCCAGACATCTGCACAGTTACAGAGCTCCATAAATCAAAGCAGCACATAGTGAACTGTAAGACTAATACAGATTTCTAACCACTACAGGGATTTTAATATCAGGTATTTGTGTGGCTGCTTTGTCTTATTTACACAGAAAATAAAATTTGCATTATCTGAGCCATGTGTTATATAAAAGAATCTTACAATTCATCCACTTACTCAAGGTCCTGCTGCAAGCCCTACATTCAGCTCCAGCACAGCCTTCTCCTTTGAGACCAGCTCGTCTCTTCTTCTGACCCTTACTGACTCACAGCTTTGCTTTCCAAAAGTGCAGACAGGCAACAAGCTACTGAATGAAGTCCTTCTAGATATTCCTCCTTTAAATTTGTATAGGTTAGGCACAGGAGCTATACCTGTTAATACAAACCCTGCAAGACAGAGCTGCAGTCTTACTAGAAGAAGGTGTTTTATCCGTGACTAAATCATGAATGGCATCAGCAGCACACGTTCCGTGCAGGAAAGCTGCAGGAACAGAACCTCTCACACCCAGCACGACTCACACAAGGCAGCTGGGCAAACTCCAGTGATGTCTCATTCCTATTTTTATCCCTGTTTCAAACACAGGGCTCACACCTGTTGAACCACAATCCTTACGTCTGCACAAATTCACGTTTCAATCAAATCGCGTCTTTTCTGTTTCTTTCATTTTTTCTTCTCTCTGCCATATGCATAATGATGGGGTGACAGCTGAGGAGAGAATAGGCTGACATGTTCATCACCGTGAAGGATGGCCTCCTGTCACCTCAGCTGTGACAGAACGGTCACAGCCTGAAAGGGCCTAATGAATAAGGAAGGCTGGATTTTGTCCTTCCTCCATGAAAAGTTGCAATCGTGCCTTTTTCCCCCTTCGTGCAGTAACGCAATGTCACAATGAGCAATCCTGCTTGGATCTGCTTCAGCAAGACACTCAGTGTCTATTTTTACAACACTGGAGAGTTTAGTAAAACAAAAGCAGCACATTTCAGGCTGCCCCTCAGCAGAAGAGAAACGTACAGAAGGGTATGTCAAAAAGTATTTTAACCCACACCACCCAAAGAGAAAGGAGAAAGGTGCAGTGCTTCCCCATTCAAACAACTGTAAACACTCACTTTCAAGGATACCCTTCCTGGAGCTGGTAAAGGTCATTTGTCAGGACACAATCCAGCAGTACATCTTGTCCTTCTAACAAGGAGGATTTCTTTCCCCTCATAGCAGCTAGAGAGAAAGGAGTACTGAGCTAAATTTCTCAAATTGGCAGTAACTAGGATGTTTATGGGTGTGCTAAGAATATGATCTGCACACTGGTAGCAGCTAGAAAAGATTTAGCAATTCGTTTGGTAGTGCAGAAGGTCATCCCTTTGCAGATGGAGAGCATTTGGTGTGTCCTTATGCACACAGGGCTGTAACTGTGCATTTGTTTGCCTGTGAATGCATTTTGATTTATGTGGTTTTAATGCACTGAGTGTGCATCTTATCCAGATTTGTGTGCATTGCCACTGTTAATGACTCATCATGTGTAGTTCCACGTATAAATCATGATGAATTTCTGACAAAGGGATGATAGTAAAGAAAATCCTATATTGCCTGATAAAGCAGACAACTGGTTCTCCTTTCAAATATAGGAAGGTTCTGAAATGTTTTATATGTGCAATTTCTGATATTTTTGCTTTTTGCATTAGGTACCAATTGAGACTCAAGGCTACAATGACCCTAGATGCAAGTCTGACATGACCAATGAGTTTTCCTTTTCTTGATTAATAATTTATTCAAATCACATATGAAGCACAGAACTAATACCCTATATAAAATAGGTACTTCAATTTTCTCCCTATTATGAACAAGTCCTAAATCTGCAAAATGTGCATACACAAGCATTCTAAAAAAAAAAATTAAGTGCTTCCAAATAATTTATTTTAAATCAAACTTGTCCTTGTTGTGTTATATCTTGTTGTAAACACAAAATAAACCATTTAGAAAGTATAATTTCCAATTAAGAATCAAAATCAGTTTTCAAAAAATTATCAGTTGGGATGTTTCAGCATTACCTCATAGGAGAAACTTTCCAGAATTTCCCTCTGAAAAAGTGTCCCAGCATGGGATAAATCCACACAGCCCAACTGAACAAGTAGCCATAAAAACTGCTTTTGGAGTAGCTTTCAGCAGTAGCTTGAAATTAAATAGAATTAATAAAGCAGTTGTTTGCAGTTCTTAACTTTACTAGTTTTTTATCATTTAAAGTAGTCCAGGGCATTCATTATGGAGGGTTCTTCCCCATGCAAATCGTACTGTAAGTGCACATTGTGCTCTAAACAACAAACCTTTACCTGATAGTGGAAAGATCTGAAAATCCAGCCCCACCCTGTCTCACAGAAGTTTGCACCAAATGCAGGGAATTTCAGTAGGAACATGGGTAGGGTGGATCACAATGAAATATTGCTTTGAGAGTGTGAAAAGATGGCAATCAACTAAAAGGATAAAAATAAAAGAGTCAAATTTTATTTTGCAACAAATCATGGCAAATATGCCTATAAAGAAATTACTTGCAGATGTTGATTTTAGGATGGGAATTAAAAAGCAGAGGGCACAAGGGCAATATACTGCTCAATGTGTGAATTACGTATGTGTAATTTAGTAACTTGCTACCACATAAAAGGTGTAATTAAAGAGTTAAATTGCATCCAAACTTATGCAATATAGTCTAAGTAGCCCATATATCTACTGTGCTGAAAATGCCAGGGATTATACAATACAGAGAGATGTTAATGTTGATTTATATGTGCATACTAATTCTATGAACAAGTGCTGTATGGAGGGAGCTGGATGCTGCTGCAGTCTTTGGTTCTTAAACTTGGAAAGGGCTGTTTTGCAAACCTTTAGTGTGGCAATTACACAGGAGTTCTAGGAAAATTCACAGACTGATCACAAAGTCAGTAATTTTTGCTGGAAGACAAAATTATGATATTTAATCGCTCTATTGTCTGTATGTGCAGAATTATTCCCTTCCCTAAGCAGCTCCTGTCAGAGACAGGATGGGTGATGCTGAGGGATTCCCAGGCTCCCAGCAGGCAGCAGCTCTTCAGGTGGTCCACAAGGAAATCTGGGAAACACTGTCAGAAAGCAATTACTTCTGTCTCAATTCCATCTCCATTTCCTTGCAATCATATTATTGCTGTTAAATGTTTTCATTCTGACAGTTCAGTCACCTTCCGCTATCATCAAACACACAAAGTGAGTAAATTCCCAGGTGTGCTTTGTCAGGACTTGGAAATCTGGATGATTTGGAAGTTACCCTTCGGGATTACACTGCTGTTGGTTTATAATTTAAAGTAAGGAATGGAAATTCCTTTGGAAATTTTCTTTTGGAAAAGGGTGTTTGGCATCAGGAATAACCACTGCTGGACATCAGACCTGGGAGAGCAGAGATTAACTTTAAGAGTTAATTCTTCATTAGAGGGAACATTTTGAATTACATGGGGCAGCTTCCTGAGGCTGAAACACTCTGAATTTATTGCAACATGGAATTTGCCCATGGATATTAACATACTGATACATCAGTTAGTTATTTTGGGGGTTCCTGGGGTCAACAAGCTGACTGGAGTCCAGGACCCAGTTTAGATCCTAAGTTCTTTTTTAAAGGAGGACAAATCGTTTTTTCTGTCATTGTTGCTCTTTACCTTCCCTAATCGTTCCTGATGGATGGAATGATTCCCCCCACCCCCCCACCATTTCTTGCAAAATACTGGTAAACAACCTATCTATATAACAAAAGAGAGGAAGAACCCTTTAATGGGACATGTGGACAGTCAAAAGTTACTTTGTATGAAAAAAAATCACACCGTAAATATGGTATGATCTAGTATAGAAAGTTCATACATGAAGGGAAGTCTGCAAATTAACTGCAAATTAGAACATTCCTACTATATTTGTGAACAACAGAAATTGATCTTATGACATTTCACTCTTACTTTGAACATGGTTCTAAAAATTAATGAAGACAAGAAATTACCATGATCTTCAGTGTACTTAAAATTTTAGAAAATATTGACGATATTTGTTTTCATAAGATTATACCCCAAATTTTGATAATTGTATAAACCTCTAGTATGCACCAGACTAAAGTTTTGGGATTTGAAAGTCACATGTTTAGCAACATCTGGAATTGGTGTTGTTACTCACACCTCTGCAGGTGTGTGAGGTGGCAAGGCAGGTGAGACAGGAGATTTAAAGCACTTGATTAAGAGCAAAAAATATTGAATCCATGCGCAGTTATACTGGAAAGAGTGGCATGAAAGCAGCAATAACCATTCCTGCTATGGGCTTGGGAGGAACAACATGAAACTGCTCTCTTCCCACTCTGCAGACAAAGGCTTGCAAAGAACCTTTGGCAGAGCATTGCAAATTAAGCCTGTTAACAAGTATGTATCTTAGCTTTTGTGGCTAATTAAATGGAAAAAGATTTCCTCGGGAAGCAAAGAGCACAGAAATGCAAATGGAACGAACAGACAAATAAAGCTAATACGCTGTGTCCACAAACATCAAAGAGTTTCCTAAGTGACATTTTGTACACTATTGAGATCTTGTGCTGGTTATATCAGAGTTTTACCACTGCCTTCTGCTCTGTTTTAGGTACGAATCTGAACCTAAGGTAGTGTAGGTAGTATACACTACCTATAATGAAGAGCAGGAAGTCAATAGACCTAATTGTAGCCAACATAGCTCAGCCATTTATCAGATCCCTGATAAAACAAGTTTTAAACTAGTAGAAAAATCTTGGGCTTTTCTACAGAACAAGTTATTCCCTACTTGCCGTAAATCTCATTCTTACAAGAATTTAATTGTTACTTTTTGCACCACTGGCACAACAATTCTGTTAATTTCAGATTCAAAGTCTTAATTTTGCAACTTTTGGTTTGTATCTGAAGGGAAAAAAAGCCCTAAAGTGTGAGTGCCCATTCCTGGAAGTGTCCAGTGCCAGGCTGAATAGGGCTTCGAGCAACTTGACCTAGAGGAAGGTGTCCCCACCCATAGCAGAGGATCTTCAAGGCCCTTTCCAACCCAAACAATTCTGTGATTCTATGAAAAGCTGATGACATTATGTCAGTGCTACCTAGTCTTTACAGAGTACTTTTTTAATGGTTAAACATTAAATAATAGAATTTAAAAACTCCAGCTTCAAAGTTCTGTTTAAAAGACAATGTGAGCTTTGAGAAGTTCTTTATCAGTTTGTACCATATTTGATCTCCATTCTGTACACAGGGAATGGACCAAAGCATTTTGGCCTACAATGAATTCTGTGTACTACCACCCCTGCACGCTAATAACCAGCTCTGACTGACAGTTCTTTAAATTAATGGCATTTTCACAACAGTAGTGAAGGTGATCCAGCTTCAAAACAACATAAAAATTAACTAGCAGAAAGTTCAGGCTGCTGTAGAAGCCCCCAGGCGCCCCATAATGGCCAATATCAGCATCTTTGCTTCTGCTGGTGTTTGAGTTCACTCACCTGTTATTTTACAAACCATTCTGTAGCGCTATTTTGGCCAAAATCTCTCTCTTTAGGGCTTTCCTTCCACAGCATCTCTATTTACTATTTAATAAAGCCTCTGTAACATTTGACAATCAGAGGCCACAGGGAACTTTGCTGCTGCCATCAAAAACTTCCTTGGGAGCATCACCTTTGACACAAAAGTAGAAAAGAAAGAGCAGAGCGAGACCTTTCTCAGCGCAGCCGCCCACCCCCAGCCGAGATAAGACAACAGCCCCATTACTGCTGACAGTGTAGGCCTTGCAGCACAGGGAGAGCAGGTGTTTAACATCACCTCAGCTCTGCTGGGAGAGCCCAGCATGAGGGGCTGGCATTCAGCATCCCCCCTTTTATCTACATGGAAATTCTGCAAGGAAAATGCCTTATCCCCAATGAGCCCCAACACGAGCACCTGCCCAGTGCCCAACAGGATGGATCTCCCTCTGCAGCCCGGGTTCCACCCATGGTTTGCAAGGATTGCTTCTGTTGGATAAGCACTGCTGGACATTCCTCTTTTCCCCCAGCACGTGCCAGTCCATCCTACTGGCAGCACCGATCACAGACAGTTCTTGAATCCAAGCTGAGCCTTGCTTGTGTCGTTTACCAAAGCTGCTGGGGTCCGACCATAAACACGGTAAGCAGCAAACTGGAGCAAACAGAAAACACCACACAGTTCAGCCACAAGTCAGGCTTTTCTCCCAGCCCTTTGGACAGACGGGGAAGAACAGCTTGTGCTGATTTTTTAAACTTATTTTTTTCATCTAGTTCATCACTTTTCTTAACTAATTCAGCCTTCAGAATTTTATAAGCAATTTAAGCTCTGCGAGGTCACTACTTCCTAAAGGGATTTTAATTTTTAAAATTTACGGATGGTTATTCAGTTCAGACCTGTGAGTTCATAAACAATTTTCAAGCCACATGGTTTATGGTTGTAGTCTAATTGTAGCAAGATGAAAAAGGCCTGACTTCCTTTTTTTTCCCATAGCTTCAGGCAGAATATTTTGCCATTCAGCTATACATTTCAGCCTTTCTAAAAGCATCTGAAAGGTAAGAGAGCTAATATTATATAAGAATGATTTTCTTCCCACAACTAAAGTAGCAAGTTTTTCTTCCTGCTGTGAGATGTGTCATATTAGAGTTTACAGATATTTTGAAAATATAACATCACTCTCTCTCTTTTCTCTGACACCAGCAGGCACCTGGATTTGTGGTTTAATTGCAAGTGCTTTCAGTTAATGTCAGCATGTAGGTGTGAGTGGGGATCAAGAGCTTTAGCACCTGGAGAAGTTCACAGCCATCCTTATTCCACTTACAGTCCCCATCTTGCTCATTTTTGTAGCATTTCAAAGAAATGCTGACCAGGAGACGAATAATCCAAGAATGCATTAAAACATGTATCTACATTTATTGCACTTTTTACTGTTTTTATTATTTTTGCTGAACTTGTAGTATCTTAATTAACTGGGAGCACTTACAAAATTCTACTTGGGTTCAATTTGCCCTGGTGGGAATGTCATTCCTCAGTTACTGCTCACCAGAGATGACATCCAACCAGCTGAGGCATCCCAAAAAGATCCAACCACAATGATCTATGGGCTTTAATGATAAATCATCTTTTACTTCTACTTTTCTTGACCAATTGCACCCAAGTTCTTACATGTGACACCATTTGGTGTCCACCGAGTGGAAATGTGTGATCCTTTTGCCGGCAGGCCTTGCAGGGATATCTCCTGTTTGGCATAGGGGCTGGTAACAAGAATTGGGTATTTTCATTGTGAAACATGCTCATTTATGAGGATAACCTCTCTCAACTTCAAAAAGGATGTATCTTCGTAAAGAGTACTTCAAATAGGGCTTCCTCCCAAATTATTTTCATTTATCCTAATTTTCTCTTGATCTCATATTCAAAATGATCAATCCACTCTCATTCTCAGCACTTATTCCAATCTCTCCCTCAAAAGCACATCAAAAATTCCACATTTTTTCACCTTTTTAAAGACATTTCCAAACCAATGATCTCCACAGATTGAACAAGAATTATTAATGTAACCTATTTAATTTGTCTTCTGGTACTTTTAAGAATTTGATTTTTTTCCTGAAGAAATTCTCTGCTCCATAACTATGGCCCTTTTTTTTTTTTTTTTCCTAATGGGAATTTAATACTCTTTATTTTTAACTGTATTTTATACATGTTTTACAGCGTTATGTTAAAAATACATGCAGAGCAGGATCCTGTCAGCAGTTTTTTTGCAGTGAGTCACCAGCTTCACAGCTGCTGTTCTGAAATAATATATTTAATCTCCAGTTTTTCCAGCTGTGTCCAAACAGACCACTGCTCCTGTGCTGAAATCCCTTCATGTTAATGGGTACTATGAACATATTCCCATCAGGAGCAGACTGGAGAATTAAGTCTCAGTCTGGCTGCCTGTTGCACATGTCAGGCTCTCATGGAGCTGTAGAGGTGAAAATTCAGAGAAGGTGAAAAAATTACATTGTTGACACCCTGGGCACAGTTCTATCAACTGAAAGTACGTGCAGAGTATTGGAAAAATGTAATTAATTTAATTTCAGGCAAATGATATCTTCTAAAATAGAGCACTGAATCACAGAATCATAAAATCAGAGGGGTTGGGTTGGAAAGGACTTCAAAGAGTGTCTAGCTCCACCGGCCTGCCATGGGCAGGGACAGCTTCCACTGTCCCAGGCTGCTCTGAGCTCCATCCAGCCTGGCCTTGGACACTTCCAGGAATGGGGCAGGCACAGTTTCTCTGGGAAACTTCTGCCAGGGCCTCACCACCCTCACAGCAAGTTCTTTGCCAAACATCTAATCTTATTCTACTGTCACTTTGAATCCATTCTCCCTTGTTCTGTCACTCCAACCTCTTGTCAGAAGTCCATTTCCTCCTCAGCCAAGAGCAAGGGGCTGTCCTGATCCCATCTCCACCAAACTCCTTCTCTTGCTCTGCAGAACAAGCTGCAGGCACAGACTCTGCTTCCTTCCTGCAGAGGATGAAATACACCCTGCAATAAAAGTCAATGAGGCTGTGCAGCACAAGGCCAGTCCTGGAGAGAGTTGTGATTGACGGAGGCAATCGGAGACGCTGATGGCAAAGGCTCATACAGCCCACCAGGAATATTTACTCTGCATTTCATATCTGCCACACAAGCCTTAAAACCTGTTTGCTGAATGTCACTGTTTCACTCCATCAACACCCAGCACAATGATCAAACTCTCTCCAGTGGAGATCTGGTGTTTGCTCTGCCTTTCCTCCACTGAGCAGCAGGGGTTAATAAACTGAGGAACAACTCATGGCATCCTCTCCAGGAACAATAATCATCTCTTTGCCTTTCTGAATTCTGAGTTTCAAATTTGGGCATAACTATTTTAATAAATCTGTATTAATAATAAACTATTTTAATAAATCAGTTCACTTGGAGGAGTGGTGTTTCCAACCAGGTTTAAACATTCCTTATTTCTCAGTTTCCTTCTAAGTCATTACACTTCTTAGAAGCTAGGTAAAGGAAACTGCCTCAGTAGTTGCAACCTTAAAAAAACACTCACTCCCTTTTCATTTCTATGATTAAAAAAATTGAGTATTTAGATTCCTAAACTAAATAGATCTGTCAAAATATCTGCTGCTCTTTAGGAAGTTCTATGATACCAAGATTAAAAATAAAAGGAATTTAGAAGATCAGTTATTGCTGTTTTATTTAGTTTCCCTTCTTATTTACAGTAAGTGCTTAGGGAAACCTGGAATCAAAAATCAAGTATTCTGGAATGTCTATTGAAAACAAGAGTAATGTGGTCAAAGAAAGTGGGTTTTATTCATCCAACCTCAGTGTCACTCCTTCACGTGTTGATTCAAAATAATGTCTCCCTTGTGCTGTCAATGCCATTTGGTTTTAATTTGGGATTTGGTAGCTACAAGCACATTTTCTGCCAACAGCCCCAACTCCAAAGGGATCTTGGTATGTGCTGGTGCCCATTCTGTATCTGAGTGCCAGGAAAAATGTGTGGAGTTCACTGCCCATCAATAAATTTTGGCGGTTTTTTGTGCTTTCTTGAACTAGAAGACTTCCTGTGAATAAGCATCTGCAGGCAGATAAATGGGAATATAATTGACTTTCCATGGAAGAAGAACTTGATTTATCTCCGTGTGGCAAGCATATACAGACCACTTTGTGAATCTGGGCCAATATGGGCAAAAAGTGCTGGAGGCTTCAAGAGAGACTCCCAAGAGGATGCAGAGCTGCTTCAAAGCAGGGACAGAAAGGCCCAGCACACAGCTTGGAGGCACTGGGCTCTCCTGCTCTGAGGAGACCAGGCCTGGGGCCACCAGGGCCCAGAACCAGCTGAACTGGCAGCAAATGAGAGAGATGAGCCCAGCACCTCTTCCTCCACCCCTGTGTGCACTGAGCTATTCCAGCACACTCCTTCCCAGCATATACACATGTCCTGGAGAACATCCACCTCTTAACAAAACGAGGGAAAAAAAAACCATTGCAAATGCTCATAAAGAGCACAGGCTAGAACTAAGCCTTTTGGTGCCACTAATTACTCAAATAAAGCAATGATGCTTTCCTTTCCATTAACATTATCTTCCCCATCAATACCCAAGGCTAGTATTTCTTAATGTTGGCTGTAAGAGCAAGTTCAAAGGCTCACAAGTGTCAGTCCCCAGCTCCTCCTCTGCTCTGGTGCACTGATTTAGCCGGTTCCTGCACCTCAGGAACCCCCTGTGAACCGAGGCACTTCATGGATGCCAAAAGCTTGCTGTGCCAGTACCGCTCCTGGGGAGAATTCTTGAAGAGAAAAGGTAAGGAAATCCAGGAGCTGCGCTAATTGATTTTCCATATAAACAAATAAGTCATTAAATAAGCAACTCAATGGCTTTACTCACATGAAGTTAATAGCTAAATGCACAAAAGGAATTACACTTAAGTCCTAGTTAACACTTAAATCTATATATGCTGCTTATGCTGAAAACTTTAACATATGCTAGTAAGGAATAACCACACCAAATGAAAATATTTATTTCCTGTATTCATGTGAAACAAAAGCAAATGGAGCTATTTGTCCTAACAAAGCTACACATTTCACAATAAACAAAGCCAACTGTTTATATATTAGATTTGTTGAGGGAGGTATTTCAATAAAAGACACTCTTGCTTTTAAGTATACTACATATGAAAAAATGTAGTAATTAAGTTAAATGTTGTCTACAAAAAAGGAGCTCAGTGGCAGCCTGAGCCAGGGGTGTCTAATGTCCATGAGATCTCTGGAGCACAGAGATATTCTGCATTTACTCCCCCAGGCAAATCTCCAGCACTGGGGAGTCTCCACCAAAGCACTGGCTCGACCAACTCACTGTCACACTAAAACGCTTTTCCTCCCACCCCCTCCTTCCAGTTGTTTTCATCCCCATAATTTTCCAGAACTTCAATAATCATAATTCTAATTTTCTATTCTCTAAGCTTCCCAGACTCTCTTGGACAAACCACAAAGTTCCCAGCTACTGAGCACAGTGTTTTCCTACTAAATGCTGTTCTATTCCAGTTCTCTGGCTTGCCTCCAGTCACCAATCTACATTTGCAATGCCATCTATCTCTGTTCGCAGTGGCCCTCTCTATCCTCACTCCAGTCCCTTCCTGCAGCTCCAGCTCTCATCACATTGGGCCTCAGCATCCATGACCAGCTTTCCCACATCACTTCCCCTGGAGTATTTTCTTTAACTCCAATGTTTTTTCTCTGCCAAGATCTCAGTAATGACTCCCTGGAACGAGCAACAGTTTTGCTCTTTGTTGTAGGATATGGTAGCCAATGTTGTATGCAATTTTGGGAGTGAGTCTATTAACTCTTACCAACAAGACAGGAGATGAGCCACAGAAGCACAGCAGCTCACATATATATAAACATATATACATACATACATATATATATATATATAAAAATATAAAATATATATATATATATAATTGTAAAGAATAGCTACAACCTCCTGATATCTGTTAGAGTTTCAAGCTCAGTCTATGCAGCCACTGGGCAATATTGTGATGCCAGGGGAGCAAGTACTGCTGATCTGAAGTAAAACCTACCCCGGGCACAGCCCAAGTGAGGGGCAGTCCTGTTATCAAACCCTGGGAAAATCACACTTTTTCCATTTAAGAAGCAATAAAAAAAATTAAAAAAAAAAAAAAAAACAGAAGCCAAAATATGTGAATATTAATAATTCACGTAAGTAATACTTGGCTGGGATCCTGTATTTCATCACCACTGAACTTCCACCACTATTGTTCCTGCACCATCACAATTTGTAAGAACAACATATTTCAAAATTGTAAAAGGCGTGCACAAAAAATTGCAGAGAAAAAGCAAAATGTTTCTTCATTTTAATTATCTGTGTATGTTTCTAATAACTGTTTTCATTCTAAGTATCTCAAGATAGTAACTTTTATACAAAACTCATTAATTTTATGAATTTTAAATTAATGCAATAGCTTCCAAACATCTATCTTTGCTAATTTCTACTGCATTACCAGTTCTTCATTACTTGAACATATTTTTTCATTGACTTCAACAGCAACAGGCTAGGATTATAAAATTTTTAAATACTGGATATTGGATTTTGAAGAATTAAAACCAGAGAATCTTGGGAATGCTGATGAGATTGTTGCTTGGACACTTCCTACAGATATTCTGTTCCCACACTAGCCAGTGGGAGGGTTCTTTTCAATCCAAGCAAGTCATTAAAGTGGAGTAAGATACAAAATGTCTGTCTTCAAAAATCAAAGTAAATTTCTGCAACTCAAAAAAAAAAAAAAAAAAAAAAAAAAAAAAAAAAAAAAAAGGGAACATGAAAACTCCAACTCTCTGTGGCTTGGGCTTGGTGCCCAAACATGACTCTTACAGATAATCTAAAATGATGACAGTAGTCCAAAGCCATAAGGTAATGGATACAGAAGGTATTAAGAAATAAACTGCATCTAAGCCTTAGAGGACTCCCTTCTGCTGCGAATTTTTTCCAGGACTGGCTTGGCAGCAGAGTACCAACCACTCCCAGCCCAGAACAGCCCGGGATCCCAAAACCTGTGCTCAGTGCTGCTCACAGAGGAGACCCTCAAGGACACCTGGATGTGGATCCCAGAAGACATCTGCTTATTGCAGGACTACTCACAGGTTCAATGGCCTGCAGAGATTTTCCCCGGCCTCAATGCATTCATTTAAGAACACCTCTTCAGGCAGGATGGGAATTTCTGGTCCTACTGAGGTTCACCCACCAATGGCTCTCAGCACTTTTCAAGGGTGATGCTCTTAAGCAATCAATCCTAAGTTGACAGGTAGGGACTTTCTTGTATATTCTAGTAAACACTGTTTTTTACAGGTCTTCATATTCCTGGCAAAGACGTGTGGCACAAACCTTGAATAGACCTTTCACTTTTTCAGTCTTTAGCGCAAAAATGGGAGAAATACATATTTTCTATGTGAAAACTTGTATTACAGCACCAATACTAAAGCAAAAATGGTGATAATATGTCAAGTTTAGTATGTCAACAATAAAATCCAAGTTCTGTTCTCAATTGAAATTCTGCAGTGCCTAACTGACTGGAATGGTAGAACAGGATCCATGAAGAGAAGCGTAAAAAATAGAGGTTTAAATTACAGTTTAATTTATTACAAATTCTGTTTTATTTAACAGTCTATAAACTCAGGCAAAAATTCTACAACTTTGGTTCTGTACATTTTTTAAAATTAATTTCTAGAAAGATTGTGTTACATAGAAATTCTAATGAATTATTTTTTGGTTGAGCTCCTCCTCAGATTTTACCTATCTCAGATTTTCTGATCATTAGGTATTTCTCATGCATGTCGGACCTTTCATTTTTAATGCTCAGAATGATCAAAGAGACTGATGTTTTGTCATTTATTTTAAAATTAAGATGACCCTGAAAACTAGCTCAGTCAGTCATTTCTGTACGGCAGTCCCTTATCATTAAAGCAGCAACATTTTCCCAACCTCCATAATTAACCTTTTTGTACAAGCGAAAGCAATAGCAATCTATCCTTTGAAAGCCCTTCTGGGTCTATTTAGCACACTTCTCTCACAACTGAACAGAAATAAGCCAGCAAAGATGACAAAAAAAAAAAAAAGGCAAAAAAACCAAACCCTGAACCACCCTGCTTAGAATAAAATTAGATACTTTGTTCTATATCAGTCATAAAAATAACGCAAATCAGAATTAAAACCTCATTTAACTTCTTTTTTTTTCCCTCAGGTCATAAATGTCCTGCTTTATTTTTCATCTCTACGCACTCATCGGTTCCTGGTAAAATGTGTATTACCCAATTGCTTTCAGCATAAGATAATTTCCCCCTTTATGCAATTGTTTGCTTCTACTCCCTATTCAAAAATCAATTTTTATTGATCCAGTCAGTGGCACATTGTTTCCCACAGAAAAGGAGAATTATGTCATGCTAATTCATACAAAGAGGTATCTGCCCTTCTTTTTTTGGATATCTTGGGTTTTTCTGTTTGAAACGGGGAGAGGAGATGACAATAAACATAAGCTTACTCCATGAAACTGGATGCAACAGTAAAGGAAAAATTACAGCAGGAGCACTTGGGCTTAGGTTGAGAGGCATTAAAGCAGAGGTCTGATTTAGCCCAAGAGCCTGGCTCTCATGAAGAGGTTGATGCATCACTTCAGAGCTCATGGTGCCTGGCACTGCAGAGGTTCTCCATGGAAAAGTGGAGATTGACGTTGGGCAGCCCAGAGCACGTCCATGAGACACTGCAGCCTTGCTCCACACACTGCAATCTTGCTCGAATTACCAGGATAATTTTCAATTTTCCTCTTGGAAAACAAGCCACAAACACAGGAAATTATACCTACAACCTATATTTTAAAGTTCATATTTGAAGACCTATCCATTTCTTATGGTTTGGCTGCGAGCCTCTATTTCTCTTGCTGCAGGGAATGGAAATACCCAATGTATAAATTTGCCACTGTGGCAGAGATGAAACCTGTGTTTGCAAGAAGAAAAGGAATCAAGGTCTTGGCAGAAGGGTTTTTGTTTGTTTGTTGTTTTCTGTTTTCATTTTCCTGGCAGCCACATGAATCAATTGAAGAGTTTTGAATGCCAGAATAAATTTCAGCAGAGATACAGTGAGCAAAAGCAGGTGAAGTGAACAAAGCTAAAATTTAATCACATTTCTATTATAATCAAATATGCATTCACAGTTGTGTACGACATATTATACAAACATACAATGAGCTAAACTGTGATTTCAGCAGTGCAAATAGCAGAGAAAATGCATTGATCTCAGGAGAGTACTTGTGGCTTCTCACTGGTATAACCGAGAAGAATCCTGAACAACAAATGCTAATTATATACAATATCATATGGCAATCTGTACAGCCATCACTGAAACTCAGCTCTGATCACCCTGCCAGGAGGCTCATTGGTCTGAAACTTTGCTGCAAAAAGAAATATAACCCTCTGCTTTTCATCAGGCAGCAAGTCAAAGTTTGAGTCCCATTAAAATAAAAAACATCAATAAACACGTAACAAAATATCTGCATTCTAATTTGCCTTCCCAACTCAGTTTGTGGATAAAGTATGATTTTGTAACATAACAACTCAGCAAAACCACAAAAAAAAAAAAAATCCTGCGAATTTATTTTTCCATTTTCAATTTTACATGATTTGCTGTTTGATTAGTAGAAGCATGCAATTAAAAACAAAGCCCATGTAATTACATTAGGAGCTGATTTATTTCTAAATTGTATTCCTCACTGTTAGTAAGCCAGCAACAAAGCTCAGCTGACATATAGGGATAAAACCCATAAGGAAAAACACCCACAAGAACACCCATTAAAAAAAATTAAGAATAAATTGGCCATTGAAGGCAGGCAATACACCCAGCTTTTGGGATTTTCCTTTTCCTTTATCTGAGCTGTAATATGCATTTATTCCCAGTTTATCAAGTGCTTAACAGGCAAAAACAGCCCAAAAGATTAAGACTGAACCAGCCATCTTTATCTTCTCAGTCCTCAACTGGCTTTTAACACTCTTAGTAAAAGTGAGTGCCTTGTCTCATTTTCATCAATTCTAACTGCAATCACTGTGGTTTCACTGATACATGAACTACTTTACAACCCAATTCCTCTTACCATTAGTAAGAAGAAGGGATGTGCTGGCCTGTGGAGACTCCTGCTCAGTCCCATGGCAAGCCTCTCCCTGCCCCATGGGTGCACAGCTGGCACCTGGCTGAGCCCAGCAAACGCAGAAAACTACTTTTTAAGCATGCTGGAATGGCGCTTTCAGGTTTAACTGAAAGCTAGGAATCAATTCTAATATTCATATTTCCAGATGTTGTCCAAGACAAGTGTGGAAAAACATTTTGATTCAACACCTGCTCACCCTGATGAGCAGAGTCTCAGTATCACCCCTAAGGTTGCTATGCAAAAGTGCCTGCTTCCTTAAATGCATTTTAACATCTTCCCAATGAACTCTTCCTCAAAATCATCTGCTTTGTACCTGAGGTTACAAGTAGACCATAGTACATGCAATCATTTGTGGCTCCTGACACCTTCCCTTTTTTCCTCACTTGAAAAATTGATCACCTTAATACCAAAGAAAGTTTGTATTAACATAAATCTATTCTACTTAAGCACTGGCTTGGACAACGAATTATTAAATCTTGACAAAAAGAATATGTATGAGATACAGAAGAGACTTTTGACATAGAGAAATCAATACTTTTTTCTTCAGAATTCTCGGAATCATCAAAAAAATAATATTTATAGAGATAAAAATCCTAAGGCAATGACAAGAGTGGTGTTGTATATTTCTTAAGTCAGTGCAATAAAATAAACAAGAGAAGAAATTAATTCTAATGAAAGAGCCAATAATATGTCACAAGGACTTGTTATTTTACATGCTAGGGAAAAAGGGAAGAGTTCACACAGTTCCGGAGGAGATGCTGGTACAGGCACACAGAGTCACACCCACACACTCAGCTTCAAAACCCACATTGTCATGGGGCACACAAAGCTGCTCTTATGGGATTTGTACCACCACGTTTTGGCACTAGACATCAGCACAAATCCATTCTTGGATGGTTAACATGTGTACAAAATGGCCTAAAATCTTTCTCACTAATAGTCAAACCTCCCATAAAACCCATTGCCTCACTTGCTGAGGTCCCATCTGGCACCAGACCTGGCACAGCCACCTGCTGGTTCTGTGCCCATTCACAGCTTGGGAAGGTGGATGTCTCCAGAGATTATTGATTTTCTAGGATGACTTACACACAAAGCTCCACCCCAAGATTTGAGCACTTGCCCTTCCTTGTACTCCAAATGAGCCCTTACAATTTTTGAAAAACCCAGCCAAGCTCATCTTCCCATATTTTAGTTACCACAAGCTCTGAAGCAAAACCAGTATTACTTTCCTCGTACTTATTCTTAAAGGTTAATTAATGTTCATACAACATCTTTCGACGACTAAATTCCATTATTATAGATTTGCTCATAGATCAGTGCACAAGACAGCAGATTGGCATTCTTTGCTTCAAACTGATGCACTACAGGAGTCACTGGGTATTGATGGTCATGGCTGAGATGCTGCAGAAGACGATGTTGAGAACTGCATATATTACCTTGCTAAAGTAAAGCTGACCCTTGCCAGCTCTATTGATCCTCCATTAAATTCACCTCTTAAAAATTAGAGGTGAAAAAACCACCTAGTTTCCTCACTTCTAATGAATTTTGCTCTTATTTCCTTTTGCCTAATAGATAGTTTAATGATTTTAAAAGGTACCAGGTATCCAGATTATGGCCATTTTTCAAACTTATTGATTTATACTCAGGTGAAAATTTACGTCCAACTTCTCTCTGGGAAATTTGGGCTTCTGCGAAATGCAGGACCACTTCCAAAATGGAAAGGGCAGAAGAGCAGTCCACTGCAAGCACTCATCTACCAGGAAAGGAAAAAGCCCTTTTGGGAAATGACAAGATAAATATTAGATCAGCCAGCCTGTGACATTTGTAGTGTTTGAACTTGAAGGAAAAGAAAATTAATTTCTCCTGTTTTCACACTCCAGAGTGACTGATGACACTTTGACTTTATTCCTAGATTTACCATTTGCCTTATTTCTAACCAGAGATAAATAAGGAAAATGAAATAAAAAGGGAAAAACAAAACAAAACAAAACAAAAAAACAACAACAACCAAAAAAAAAAAAACCCCACACAAAAAAAAAAACCTGCCACATGTTTCTAGCACTTACGAAAGGACAAAATCAAATCACCCTGAGAAGGATATTAAAATTAGTTGCAATGCTTAACTATTATTTAAAGAAAAACTCTTGGAGATCTTCCAGTGATAGGTAGTAAATACCAGAGAGCATTATTATTTCCACAGTATTTGAGTGCATTCATCTGCCATTGCCTTTCCTTTTAGCCAAGAAAAGCTCAGAGGAGCTCAGCTGACCTAAGTGTTCTGAATTTTCCTCTTATGCACTGTGGTTCTGTTCAGGTCCATTATGTAATTTAAATGCTAGTTTTCATTGTTCAAACAAAACTGTACTTCTGAGATGCTGCTGATAGGAGATTATTTTCATTTCATTTTGTGGTAGTTTGAATTCTGGTCAATCTTTTGTGTCCTTTCTGTTCGGTGCCAGCTGCTTTGTACCTCAGCTGGCAGCGAGTTTTACATTCCAGGGTTATGGGAAGGGACTGTAGCAAAAAGCTCATCGTCCTTTTGTACTGCAAAAGGAACAGCATTGCAACTGAGACAAAAAGAGCACACTTTAAAGACAAGTATCAGTTGATAGTGTTGCAGAAGATCCATTTTTTTTTTAGACATGGACAAACCAAGCCCCTGGGAATGTGCAGTACGTTGCATAAGAGGGTAGCAAATAATTAGGCACTGATTTATTCTAGGCCAACTTAATGCAATACTATTAACATAAAAAGGACTGCCACTGCATTCACCAAGATTGACAGAGTAAGAGAAGTATACATGGTCTAAAAGCCATTATAAAAAGAAGAATTAATTTATAAAATGAAGAATAAAAGATAAGAAAATACTCCAAATAAATTCCTTTTAACTCAGTATGGAGCTGGATGAAGAACAGAACCACAACATGGCACCTGTAAGGGGTGTCAGAGGAAAGATGGACTATTGGGGGTTTTTAGCTCTCTCTTTGAAAAAAGATAGATTTTTATATCACACAGGCAAAGGTTTACAGAGATCCTATTGCTTACAATTTCAAATATGCTCAAAGCAGAGTGTCACTAACCGCAAAAGCATCATTCTTAAATGCAAAAAAAGGACTTAACCAGGCAGCTCCCCAGGGCAGCAGGTGACCCGAGCAGAGTCCTTCTCACTCAGTTAATGGACCTTCCCATGGGGTACAGCTGCTTTGTGTCCCTCTGGGCCTTTCAAAACCTTTCCCCTGAGATAACTCGCTGTTGCTATGTTCCAAACTGTTTTCAAACTCCAGCCATCATTCTTTGAATCAAAAATCCACATACACAGAAGAGGTATGTGGAGAGAACAGTCTATGAAACCTTGACCTTCTGATTTCCTCTTCAAAGAAAGAGCTGGATGATGGCAACAGCTCCAAAATAAGTATTTGATTGATAATATCATGAAAGCCAAGTTTATGTTCTTTAAACACTTTGGTGGAGCCACAAAAAAAAAAACCCCTTTGCTTCCTTTGACAGAATTTCATACAATACCTTGAAGAAAGTCTGGTTTATCATAATTGTATGCAAAGAGAGGGGAAAAAACCCCATAAACACAATTGGGTGTATGATTTTGAGTCTATGATTAAACACTAAGATGTATCATCTAGAATTTGTAAAATGCTGCCTTTCATAGATCACTGCTCTTACTCTTTAGATGTCAATACTTTCAAATATTATTCATACAAAGCTTGACAGTGAAGCAAACACAGGTCAGATGAAGAAGCAAAAGGGCTTCTGTGGCCCTGAAAAATTCAAAGATGTTTCCTGTCATCTAAACTAGCCATGACCCCTTTCCCTGCCCACTGTCCCATGGGTGAGAGAAGAATCAGCTTCCTTGGAAAGACCATTTTGATTGGTTTACCAAACTCCTCCAAATGCATGAGGATTTTAAAAAATACTGTTTAGAAATCTCCTTTCCCTATCTAATTTGTTTTGCCTTAAGCCATTCTTGGTTTGGTAATGGGGCTTAATAACACTGGCCGAAGCTCCATAGATGGGAGAACACCATTAGGATGTTGAGATGTTTTTAATGTCAAGCATGCTGCAGATGAAGCAAATGCCTAAAGAATAAAACCCCACCATTTCCCCGCACAGGATTAATCAGAGCTGTCTTATTTAGGCTAAAAGCAAAATGCAGGGGTGAAAGGAGAAAGCTGTACATGTGTTTTTACTGAGTTTGCTTTACTTTGCATTAGAAATTGTGCCTCTCCAGCACAGACTGGCTGGCAGGGTGGAGATCTGCACACTGCAGATACAGAAGCCTCCCAGATGTTCAGAGGGTGCAGCCACAACCCAGCAACCCTTCTTGGATCCATCCCATACTGAACAATATCCGAGATTACACAGTGCAGGCACTCGAAAGAAGGCAGCTTTCTTGAAAGGCTGTATAAAAATGTTGAGAAAAAAATGTTTTTTCTGTTCTCTCATGAAATGCATCCTTTCCATAGTGATTAACATAACCAGTTCTCTGCTCATGGAGAGCAGAGCTGGTCTAGGGGCACCAGCCTGTGATCATTTCTATTTCAGGAGTCTGAAGAGGAGTGCATATACGAAAAAACTTTACTGAAGCTGTGAAGTCTGAAGCTATCAGGGAAAGAAACACTCGGTTTGCATCAGTGCAACCCTGCAGCTTCCTTGAGCTACCCCTAATTTACATACACAGAATTGGAGGAAGAAGTGGAATTCACTCTGTGGAAGTTTAAGAATATGAGATTTATTCTACCCCAGCACTAACATCCCACCCCATAAAACAGCACAGGGAAAACTCTGCACCCTCTGCTCCTGCTTTCCAGACTAAATCAGAGTTTGCATGTTTATTCAGGGCCTGGGAATAACAGTTAAATCAGAATTTTAATTTTGATTAATCCCACACAACACAACGGCCCGAAAGCAAATCTCTTATGCTGGTCACAAAGCACTGACAGATTTTGTACCCAAATGTGACCCCCACTGTTAAATATGATCATCACACTTCTATACGCAATTTTGTCATTCATATGCTAATAGGCAGATGTACACATGGCGTGTCTGTTTTGATGGTAAAACAACAAACATTCTCATAACGGGAAAAAAAAATCTTATATTCCTACAAAGTGGCCTGCAGAAAAGATGTAATTCTTCCTAGCACTGAGCCATTCACTCTTCTTCAGGAATGTTTTTAAAGGACTGACATAATGATAATGAAATAAGAAATAAAAATATTTCTCATTCACTCGACAACAAGCCTGCAGATGTGGCAGCTTCTGATCTTTCTAGTTACAACACATCACACAAATCTTCTTTCTTGAGCTGTTTTATTACAATTCTGAGTACAGTTGCCACACCACAGGATCCCATTTTCTCCCATTCCCCTCCAAATGCTGATGGCAAGGCTGTCTTTTATAAGCACTTCCCAATTATTTCCCTTGGGCTGGATGAGACACACACCAGTGAGCACTTAAAAGTTCAGTGTTTTCTCCAAGATCTGCAGCAAGTGCCTACATGAAAGCTCTCTCTGCAGGGCACAGGGTATTTGAAACATAGATTTCCTCAGCTCCCTGCAGGATCTCACAAATACATCTGGCCAAGGAGCTCTCCACAAACTGACAAGGTTTACACGTGCCTGCAAGGTCCCCAAAATGCCCCAGCTCTGGTGGCAGGTCACGTAAGGAAGAAAGCATCAACAACCTAATTACAACCCTGGAGCATTTGTGTGCCTCAAAGCTCTGTATTCCTGGAATATTTTAATAACATCATCATCTGGTGCAATGAATAGTAACATAATGTTATGCTTAAAGAGTCATTTCAATCTGCATGACCCCGTGTGTTCACTTCACACCAGACACGGAAAGCACACCCCACACAGGTATTTCAGCTGTGCCACATCAGCTGAGCTTGGCAGGACTAAAAGGAAATCTGGATCTGGAAAAACACTGCATATCAGAGGAAAAAAAAAATGTTGACACCAGTCTCGATTTGCACCACTAATTTACATTCTGGTTTTGCACTGCAAGATGATTTGAGGAGCCAAAATTAAGTATTTTAATAAGGCCTACTGTGAAAGTTAAATTGGTGAAATCCATTTCTTTGTTTCACAACTCAGGTACTCCAAGAGCAGCCACAGACACACCTCAGAGCTAAGTGTTCTTGATGTTCCATTCAGACATCTCTGATTACCTGAAGTGCTGAAACCCACACATCAATACACAAAAATGTCTGGGAATGTAAGAAAATCTCCATAAACACCCAGTCCTGTACTCCTACTGTTCTGAAAGCTAACATATATCACTTATTTTTGATAAGTGATCTGCAAAAAAAGAAACTTTTTCTGGGTTTTTAGAAAAAAACAAGACAAATCTTTGAAAAATACCACCAGAGTGTAATGTGTATTCTTATATCCAGAAAAATCACATGCCAGATGAAAAAGGATGTCTAAATGTGGACATCTCTGTTAGAGCACCTGAGCTTGCTACAACAAAGAGATCAATAGCATCACTAAATCCCATTCTGGGACTCATTTTTCGGGCATTTACATTATCCTGGAGCATTCAGTAGCCAGAGTTCAGAGCTTGCCTTTGATTCTTGCGGAAATGAGCAGCAATTGTACATTCAGAACAAGTACAGCATATGCACAAATTTATCTTCATTATCAGTCTCTTTTCAATGACTCCAACAGTTGAAACATGCCAGATTTTGGGCTTATTTATGATACTCATGAGAGTGCAGATATGCAACTAAATATTCACATCTGCATCACTGAGACATCGCTAACTGCATTTCTTCAATTGTAAAATGGGAATAATAATGCTTAGCAGTCCACATTGCTCATTTAATGAAATAATTAACCAGAGACAATTTATGTTCCAATTTAGGTACTCCCTATAACTACAGCAGAAATATGAGACATAAGTCATGGCACGGTGTCTCTGAGGTGATTAAGTGCCACTGGCACCTGCTGAGGCACAGTGCCACAACAGAGGGGGCACTGCTCAGGTTGTGATTTTGAATCTGAGAAGAAAAAAAAAAAAAAAAAAAAAGAGCAAGGCCACTTGAGTTAGCACAGAAGCTTTTTCATCTTTGTGAACATTTCAATGTGTTAAATCAGCAGAGGGTAAAATTATTGACTGGCCGACCTTTATGCAGATTAGAAAGTTTCATGCAGACTCAACTCATTAGGCTGCAAAGCTCAGCCAGAACAAGTTATTGGACACTGGAATGTTTCACATTAATCAAAAAGTTACCTGTAATCAATTATATTTTTTCAAGTCTTTAGGGAGTCACACAGCTGTACAGAGCTGAGGCTGCCCCATCACTGGAAGTGTCCAAGGCCATGCTGGAAGGGGTTTGGAGCAACCTGCCATAGAGGAAGGTGTCCCCATCCATAGCAGGCATTGGAACTAAAGCATCTTTAAGGTCCCTTCCAACCCAAACAATTCTATGGTTCTATGAAATATAGCTTTTGTCTTGAGAGATTTTGGTTGGTTGGTTGGTTTTAGTGTTTGTTTTGGCAAAGAGAGGAGAGTCAGCAGCAGGAGAGACTCAGAGCCCTCGAGGGTACCACACAAGGAGCATTAGCCTCATGGCAACCTATGGAAACACAGAATTTACTGGATAAAGGTCACTGCTCAATGTCATCTCAGCTTTGGCTTCCAAAATCTCTGGGGCACACATTAAAGGACGTGTCCACGCATATTTTCTTTATCCTAACCATCAGCAAAGCACTTTGCTGAGGCTAACCTGGAACTCATCACCTGACAGTTTCTGCTTCTGATCTGTTGTGGGCCGCTAGCAAAGTTAACATCAGAGTTTATGGATATTTTAGGAGCCATTAGCACATCACCCTTGTTAGGATCCTCAAATATTAGAGTTCAAAAATGGCCTTTTTCAATTGTAAGGTCAGAACAAACATGCAATCAAATTGCCAAATCTGTCATGCACAGGAGCTACACATCTGTGTTCCTATGGAAAGCGCTTTGGTTATGCATGGGGTTGACATTTATTCATTTTTCTATTGTTTTACCAGTTCTCAAAACTCACCTGTTCATCCAAAATTTTCAACTTCAGAGGCTAATCTCAGTACTGGGAACAATTTCCTTGAAGCAGACAATAAAAAATGGCTTTTCATTCATGAATACGGAATGCACAGTTGTTTGGTCAGGATTAGTGTTTGTCTAAATCTGAGAAGAAACTGAATGCCTGAAGTTTGTGAATTATAAAATCTTGCCTGAGTCAGTCTCGTCCTCACACTTCTCGTCTGCACCTTCAAAAAGGACATTGTGCTACTTCTCTTATTCTTACTGCAAGCTGAATGCTCAGCCAGGATTTTTCCCCCTGATGTACCCATCTTGTCTGATTTTCCTTGCTACATTTACAAAAAAGTCTGTAGACGTTATGCTTCACAAAGCTTTTTCATATGTGCAGGAATTCATATTAGAAGACTGAACAAATAGCTAAATCCAGGAACTGACCCAAAGGTGCTGTCAAAAACTTAAAAACTGAAGTTCTTTGTTGTTCTAGATGAACATACCAATTTAATGATAAGTGGCATTCTTCTGAACTTCCATACTGCCCAAAAGAAAATAAAACCTGCTCGTAGATTACAGGTCCAAATGAGGAAACAGTCATTTCAATGGGTGCATCACTCATTAAACAGCACAAATTTACACTATTATTTTTGATTATTAGAGAAGTACTTCTCATACGTGGATTACTAAGAAGCATTCATTAAATATTTTAATATTTTCCAATGACTACTGTAGTAATAGATTAGATAGGCATGTCTAAGTAAGGAAGCAAACACTTTGAAACAGATAAATTAGACATTAGTCATGAGATGAGTTTCCAACTTATTAACTTAAAATAAGAAGAAAGCAAGAAGTCAAAACAAGGTTGCTATTATTTCAGACTACAAATACTATATACTACAGGCAGACCATTCCAGAAGAACATAGAGCTGATATTTCTTAACCTCTACAGGCTTTCAGAGAAATTTATTAAAATTTGCCCCTCTCATTAGCATGCTTCCTCTGGAATGAATGATATAATTTACAGGCATTTTCCCACATTCGTGTCCCATCCCAGAGAAGCATTTCCTTCTCCAAAACATTGTGGCCCTTAAGCAGCCCCTGCAACTGAGCAGAATTGCCACACATCAGCTTATGAGTATCATATTTGTTGACCCTGCCAAGCACTGCTTAGGAACTGCTTGCTTTTATTCTCCAATTTCTCTTTTTATTTCCCCTCACACTAACCGTCAAGTTAATTACTGCCTCTGGTTCAAAGAGAAAGTTGGAGACACCCTTTAATTTTTGTTGTCCAAGTGCAACAGGATAAACATTGCTATACAGTCTTTATACAGATCCAAGTACACCACGTACTCTGCATAACATTCTGTACTGACAAGTGAAATTCAGGGCTCCCTGTGCCTGAGGGTCAGCAGCACTTCTGACAAGCCCAGGTTGAAGCTACAGTGCTGAAGCTGAACTTTTCCTGCCAGTCTTTTTATTCTGTTCCAGCTGTTCTTGTGCTGGCAAGGCTCGATGGCTTTTGTAAAATTTCCTGCAAGGATCAATGTCACTGTGCAATGAAAAACCTGTCTTTCTTTACCTGATCAAGACGCTCACCATATCCACCTTAACCAGCTTTGCAACCCAAAAGTTGGGTTGCAGTGAAGATCCACCTCTGAGGCTGACATTACAATGCCATCGCTGTATTAGCAGCTACCCTGTGTGTGTCCTGTAGCAATAACTGCACTGGTTAGAAACACTTTCACAGCAAAACAGCTCTTCTAAAGAAAAGCCTTTTGTATTCTGAAAATTCCCTTTTGCAAATTTACATTGTGGCTGTGTCTTGAACTTTTGATATTTTGTGCTATGCAAAGATAATGGCTTACTCAGACACCATAGCTTTCACAAATCTTTTTCAAATAGCCCATGATTTAGGCTAACTGTATATATGTGTGTATCTGGCCTCAACTATGGCACTGTCTCTTCAAGGAGCCCATTATTTTGGTGCAATTTTAGGCAAGTTTTAGAGGGTTCTTTCATAGCTCTTGCATTTCACAGTGGCTGACTAATGTAACTTATGTTTTTAAATACATAACAGGGAAGGTGATTTAAAATCTACCGAGACTATAATATTACTTCGATCCTCCTGTTTTCCCCCTGTAAGCTGGGACAGAGCTTCAAAGGTTCTGGTCCAAATCCCTTGCTCAAAGTGGAATTAAATTCATTGTTAAATCTGTTTGCCCTGGAGCAGGACAGGGTTACTGCTGGACATTGCTAAGGATGGAAATATCACAGCTCCTCTGGGCACCAGTAGTACCACTGAACACTCTCTCACAGTGAAATCTTTTTTTTTTTTTTTTCTAGTTGGAATTTCCCTTGTTGCAAGTCATGACCACTTCCTAATGTCACCAAAACCAGAGAAAGTATCCTCCCAAACACAGGTGGAAACACCATTCCTCTCTGTCCAGCTCTTCACTGCCCATGGGCAGCATTCAAACCACTGAACTTTATTTTTCATTTAAACATACACATTACATATTGGAGGAACAATTAACAGTTTTATTGCCTTTTGTTGGTGCTTTTGGGGGTTGCTTTGTTTGTTTTTATGAGACCAGGCACAGGTTACCAACCACAATGGTGATAATGCCTTGAGACAAACCATCTCCACTCTTCTGCTATCTTTGAGGCAGACTGGGAAAGCCCTTAGTTCAATTATTTTTTTATCTTTTTTTAATGAGCTTTTTACCAATTATTACACTGATGATTCAGAAGTTTTAAGATAATTTGAGGAGTGTTGACAAGCAGCAGTAGAGTGACTGTTATTACTGTCAACATAAAGCAAGAACAGACCCTGCAAGATTTCTAGGCCACAGTGCCGGCAATTGGTTCCACATGATATTGGAGTTTTGTCATCTAACACCAAAACATCATCTGACACCACAGGTACCCTTTGAGACAGGACAACAGACAAACAGCCAAAGTCTACTGGCCTGGCAACATGGGAACCTGGACCAAGATTTTTAAAACCAGAACCCACTCACCTCACCCCACAAACCCAAACAATGCACAATTCTTGCCTTACTTTGCAGGAAGTGCAGAGAACATTGCAATATTGATGATTAATCTAATCACTTATTCTGGTACCTATGTATGAATTTATAAGCTAAGCTTTAGAGTAGATTTCCAAAAATTCATGTTCCAGATCAAGTGATCCAGGTTACTTGTAGGAAAGGTCAGCTGCCTTGGGTTGTAAAGACAGAGAACTGTGATGTCTAGGGTGAGAAAAGAGAAGAAGGAAAAGGTTGAAATGTAAAACTTCATGAGCTGTGCTGTAGAACAGCAGAGGGGCAACTTTGTAAATAGCATAAAAGATAACAATGGCTCTAAAATCCATTTGACAGGAAAACAGAAGCACAAACAACATTAAAAATATGTGTTGATATGCTCAAAGCAACAGAACAACTTTCCAGAGTAACATACATATGGATATGTGTTTCCTTAGGATTTAAAATTAACTACTTGGTAGATTGAGGGGAATAACAATCTGTCATAAAGAGATCTTTTAAACAAGGCACATATGCACTGTAATAATTTAATTGTACATCTCTGTATTTTAGAAACACATCTGACCTTCTGCACACTAAGAATTTATTGATTTTCAATAATTCTTAATGCTCAGCAGGATCCTTGATTCTCGGAGCAAGCCAACAGCAAGTGTTTGTAAATCTGTCTTCTAAATTGTAATGGCCTTAACAAAAGGTGTCTCAGCTCTTTTTCAGAAATTTTATATTTTGAAAATTTAGCGAAGTTACATGTGTGCATCTGTCAACGTCGTACTCCATCCTTGTGATTACAGTTTTATGAAAATAGCAGCCAGGCAGCCACCCAAATTCTTCCTTAATTATGGAGGCAGAGGGTGGACTTGTATGCAACAGAGGGGCTGGAATGTGTGGAGCTGACAGTGGCATGGCTGAGGGTGTCTCTGGTAAGGACTAACCTCAGGCACAGGGAATCAGCCAGGAACAACGCCCTCCCTGTTAGCAGAGAGGGCTTCATGAGTGAAGTGGTGATTGGTGACAACCATGGCCACAGCAATCAGTAAAAAATCGAGTTTAAAACCTGGTATCAGGAGGGAAAGCACAAATAAAACTTGGGCATTAGGAGAACAGATTTCAGGCTGCTCAGGGAATGAGTAAAGGCCCCTAGGAAAACACTTCTGCTGGGGTCCATCAGCGTTGGTCGCTTTCTAGCAACACCTCCCAACAGCACAAGCAATTCTGAAATGACAGAAGACAAGCAGACAAGGCAGGATTTGAACCCTTCAGCTGACCAGGAATGACCTTCTAGAGCTAGGGCAATAAAAAGGAAGGGTAGAACCAGTGGAAGCAAGGTCAGGTGACATGGGAGGAATATAGAGATGCTTGCCACTGTAGGGAGAAAATTTGTGTGGCTAGAGCTCAATTATAGTTGAAGTTGGCCAGAACCGCGGGAACAATGAGATTATTTAAATGCATTGGTAGCAAAAGACAGTGTAGAAATATCATTGAGTGTGGGAATGATAAACTCTCAAGTCAACCCTGAACTTGTGCAGGATCTGCTGCTCCAGCTGAATCCCTGAAAGTCTATGGGGCCTGATGGGATTCAGCTGAGAACACATAAAGAGGTGGCTGATCACCACACGGCCTCTCTCAATGATTTTTGAACAGTCTTGGGAATCTGGAGAGGTCCCAGTTGAACTGGCAAATGTTGATCCAATTTTCAGGAAGGATGACCCTGGAAACTACAGGCCTTTCAGTAAAGGGCCCTGCAGAGAGGCCTTGGACAAATTACAAGGGCTGGCAAACAGCAGCTCTACAAAGACCAACAAAGACACCTTGAGTCCTGAGGGCAGTTTGGGGCACACAAACATAAAAAAGCAATGAAGACATTAGAGAGGGCCCAATGGAAGGTTACAAAGATGATCATGGCTCCAAGGCTGCCAGAGCTCAAGGAGCACTTGGACAATGCTCTCAGGCATGTGCTGTGATTCTTGGAGCTGTCCCGTGATAGCCCAAGAATTGGACTTTGATGATCCTTAGGGTCCCTTCCAACAAAGAACATTGTATGATTCTATTCTACAATTCTCAATGATTTTCCTTATATCATTTTGGGATCAAGAAGTGGCTTAAACACACAGGTGATTCATAATGAAGCAGTGATGGAGTCAATAAATTAAACAAAATCAGCCCCATGCATGGATTTCTTAAATTCTACTGAAGTACTCCTCTGTCCCAGGGCTGGGCACGCCATTGCCATCCTCTGCACACAGCAGAGGAAAAATGACATCTCAAACATTCTCCTTTTTGTCCTTGACAGAAATGATGGGGCTACAGGAGACGCACGTCAGCAGGATCAGCTCTTGCCTTCAAGTTCAAGGGTTTAGGATGACTGGGAAGAGGTTTCCTAAAGATCAAGATGTCAAAATACACCCCTTGCTTTTCCTATTTTGCTTATACTGTTCCTTTGATTGCTTTTGTCAACCTATTGTTTGTCCTCCCCTTGGTTTGATTCACCTCTCATCATGAATCCCTTTATATTTCAGTCTTCTAAAGAGAGTATTTTACACCAGAGGGAACCTCTCTTCAGAAAAATTTTGTTAGATTTAAAGCCTGCCTATTTCGAGTTTTGAATGCCACTCAGATCTTGCTTTACACATCCTCTTTGAACAGTTACATTGTTTTGTTCATTTTAGTTCTTATTTCCATTTTAATCTCCAGGTATTTAAAGGTACCTGTAAGTCTTTTTTTCTGTAATCACACATTCGGAGTGGTGAGCAAACACTCCATGGTGAACATCACAGTTCGTTTTTCCAACAAAAATGAAAAAAAGAAATGTCAAGACTAGGTTGAAGCCAAAGGACAGGTACATGTTTTAAGATATAATTTCCCTGTGGACCACAGCACATGCTGCTGTCTCACCAGTAAACACATCCTGGCAGACACTTTTTCTGCCACTTTTCCATTTATTAGTAAAATATCACATTTTCCCACCAATTAAGAATATTGCTATGCACTGCTTTTTTAAACACTATTTATCTACTGCATGAAGCATGAACATCCTGGCACTGAAAAAAACCATAATTCTCAAAAAATTGTAACAACACTACTGATTTTTTTTTTCCTCCTTCTTGCCTTAACAGCAGCATAAATTATTCTTCAGAAAATAACATCAATTAGCAACAGAAGTAAGATGTGCTTCTATAAAAGGACATTATCTCCCCTTGGCTAGTATGACCTTTTTAAAACCAAGGTAAAACTTTTAATTAAATCTGAGTTGCTCCTAGGACTTCTTAAAACTAGGAATTTTTCATTAAATTGAGGTAATTATGAAGTACCAAACATGCCAGATTGAAAAGTAGTTTATACATATCACATATTGACTCATATAGGCTACATAAATTTGTACAACAAGCAGATTGATGTAAACATATTTTATTTAAAAAGTGAGATGCTAAATCTATGTCCATTTGCTTTGCTGCATATTGGTTTATGAATAAAATATGTTGTTGCATGGCTGTTTTATTTGCTTGTATATAAAACAGGGGTTCATTTATGAGAAATTGATTAATGCATATAATAAGTTGACTTGCAGTTGCAGAATATTAAATGTGGCAGGATTGCTTTTGCTTTTGTAAGCCATTAATTTTTTGATAGCCATACTAGTAGGATTTAAAACACATAAAAGTCTATTTGCCTTTTTTAACTGCAAGTAACAACCATTAGAGTTGATAGGACTTCTGTACGTAGCTACAGTCTGAAAAAATATTCTTAAACTTATATGAATTAAAGGGAGAATAAATAGAATTGGAATTTTGCATGAGATTTTAGGGTAGCTTGACAGCCAAATGTGGAAACAATATTCAAGTGCGTAAGACGGACGTACACATGGTAGATGACATTTTCAGAACAGGTGAGTGTCGTACGTCTTATCCAGGTATTCCATTTTAGTATTAGGCACAAATGCTGTGGTTGGTCTAATTATGCACATTTTAAGAAGACTTTGAATCTCACATCCTTCTCCTCAAACTCAGGGCACAGACTGATCAAGGGGAAGGGTATTTGGCAGGAGGAAGGGAACAAGGGGAAGGCTTCTCCTCCCTTCCCAGCATGGTCAAACATAGAGCACAGCAGTTTACAGCCACCTCACAGGTACAGCAGATTACAGAAATATTGGCTTTATAAGCCATTTGCACCACAGCCTGCTTGCTCCATCTGTGGTGGAGCTGCTCACATCCAGTGGGGAAAAGAACAACACAAAGAACACAAATAATGTATTTAATTTATGAACCCAGGACCAGAGTGCCAGGCATGGGGCTCTGCCCAGCCAGTGAGGAAATTTGAGTGCTGGCAATGGAGCGGAGGTCCATCAGAGCTCCATCTGCTGACACCAACAGCAAGCTCAGCCAAAGATCATCCAGATTTATCACATCCATAATTTCCACAGATCTTTCAATCCTGTCAAAACTCTGAGCTAGTGACTAGTCACAAAGAAGGGAGTAAGACCAAGTTTTTCAATGGGAGATGACCAGAGCTGAATTAAAAAGAGGGAGGGGAAACGGGGAAGAGGCACTCCCCAAAAAACAAGTGAACATTTCCTCTTTGACAGCCTTTTCCATGGATTTCATTATGAGAGGAGAAAATATTATTTATGTGCGTTTTTTATATATATTTTAGCAAGGTGAACACAATATTACAAAGCTTTACAATTACATACATTAAAAGTATGATGAGCTGAGAGCGCTCCTTCAAGTGTCAGAACATTTCACGTTAGAACTAAGGGCAGGTTTGGAAATACAGCACCTGACCAATTAATGCCCATTTAATAATTTCAAATGTTACATTTAGTTTTAAGTAAAAATGTATTTGCTGAAACACAAGAGCTCTACTGACTCCAGTGCACTCCTAACCAGAACAAATGTATCTACCCCGAAGCCCAAATATTTCAGCCAAAAAATCAATGCATTTTAACACAAGCCAATAAAATTACATCTGAGACAAACTATTCTTATTATAACCCAGACATTTCCCCTGGAAAGTATGTAACACTACTGAAAGCAACCTTGAGTCATTGAAACTGACTTAAAACTGGTTAAAAAGGCCAAAGAGGGGGAAAACACACACACACACACACACACACAAAAATCTACTAGTGCTCCAAATCTTACTATCTTTCAGAAAACTTGGAATATTCCTATTTTCTTTATCATGAGTCTAACATCATCCATTTTGAATCATTTAATGCACTGCCAACAACTCCATGTCCCTCCCCAAATGATATTTTAGATTGTAGCAGTCTCATTTTAATTGGGCAACATACATCCTTAATAATATAGAAAGCATGATGGTGCAGAGAATGTCACACCACTACTTTTTTGTTGTTTTTCTAATTTCCCTTTTTATTTACCTGTGGATTTTTGGAATTTCATTAAAACCAATCCTCCAATTCCTATCTCTATTGCCTGGATGACATGTTGTGGGATTTTCTGTGATGGGGCAAGGAGCACACCAAGCCCAGTGGGAAACAACACCTCGACAAGCAGAGCAGGCAGATGATGTTGGTACCTCCCTCTCACATCCAGCAGTGTTGACTAAAACCAGCCTGAAGCCTGTCTACACTGCCTGGCCACTTTGTACCTGATTGGTATTTTAAACTGTGCTGGAGAACACAAGGTACCACTTTTGCATCACGGAAAACATGAGGAATATTTTTTTTTCTTTTTAGAGGGTTTTTTGAAAACTCTGAATTTTATATTGTTTGTGTTTTCTCCTCATAAATGGCACAAGATATAAAAGCTTGACTACTAACATCAGCTATAATATCAGATCTAGCTCTATAGTGCCTGATTAGATCATCCTGGTTTGAACTAAAACTTCCTGAAACAATGTGTACTCCCTCTAGTGTCCACAAAAATCCACTCCAAATGTTGACTAAAATGCATGAAACCAGTTGTAAAATAAATGCGGATAAAAATTAACACATCTTGTGAATTAATAGTCACTGAGTTAAATCTCACCCATCCACTTTTCAAACAGGAGCTGAAAACTGATGAAGAGTTAAGGTTGAATACAGATCGTGTGGAAAAGACACATATAACTGGGATAAGAGGGATGTTTCACTGTTAGGACAAAAAAAGTATCTACTAAATTTCTCTTTGGTCACAAATCAGTGCGTTTACCCTGATACACCAGTCAAGTAATTTGCCTCTGAGAAAACCACTAACACTATAAATTCACAATTAGATTCAAATCAATTATTTAAATCAAAGTTTTCTGCTTGTTGGTTTAAATCAGAGTTAAATCACTTTGATTTATGTCAATTCACCTTATTGAACCCTTTAATCTTTCAGTCGATGACAAAGCTGCCATTGACTTGGAGTGGATGGTTCAGGAGGATTCCCTTAGGCTGCACAAACTCCTGCCTGCTCTGCCAGAATCACGTTCAGACAATTATCAGCCCCATCTGATAAATTAAGTTTATAGACTGACACAGACAATGTCAGGAATTACAGCACCTCGTGCTGTAACGCTCAAGTAACGTGCAGGCAGAGTCTTTGCCCTGTGTCAGCTCCTGCATGTTTGTCTTTGTACAAGCCCTGGTTCAAAGCTAACTTGTTCTTTCCTTGGCACGGAAACCCGGACCCAGCTCCATGTACATCACTCTGTTTGAGCCAGTGCAGAACTCTGTTTCCATCAGATCAAGCCCCATCTGTCCACTCATGGAATACTGGCAGGTCAGGGTCTAAAAGTTTCCTGCGTTTGATTTGTTTATTTCTGAGGCATAATTAAAAATGCAGCACTTTTAATAAAAAGCTGGATAATGTTATAGTGCCATTGCAGTGGAAGAGAAAGATCCTGCATCTATTATTCACAACTCTCTCTGAACTCATGGTTGGATTTTGCCAATGTATTAATTTTCACTATTTTCTTTCCAAGGAAAAAGAAAAGATCTTTGGAAGAGAATCAAAGTAGTGAGCATACACAACAACACACATGCAAATCCAAATCAGAAAATGTTTTCAGCTAAAAAACGGGCTGCAAATAAAAACAGAAAGGCAATTTAAACAATCAAATTAAATAATCCAATTAAAACAAACTAATTCATATATTCCCATGGGTGTCTTGATGAGCTCTAAATGGAAGCCCGAGCTAACTGAAATAGTACCATTAATTTAACAAAACAGAATTATTCTTGCCCCCCTCCCCCTCCCCCAACATGGTTGTTTCGTTAGAAATCTCATCTTTATACATTCAAACTATTCCATTTTTAATAGCCATTTCTAAGCATCCAAAGGGCTTTTGTGAGCGGTTACATCTTTCTGGGAACTGCATGTAGTTCTGATTAAAACTGATAAAATAAAATCAGAATCTACCACCCATAATGAAGCAATTATCTTGCAAGCTAAAAATAAAAATGAAAAATCCAATTAAACTACTTCATTCTCACTAATACTGACCAGTTGTTTTTCCCAGCACTTTTGTCTCAGAAAACATGCACAAGCAATCATGTCATTTGCATCCAGAAACATGCACTTATGCTGATATATAGATATAGATATAGATATTTGGAATCTAATTTCACACTTTATGGATAGACATTGAAGAAAAATGCAGCTGTATTTCAATAAATATTGGGTTTTTTACATTTTCTTTACTTCTTCTGGGCAGCATCAGCAACAACAGCATTACCAAGTGGCCAAGGTGGCCAAGGAATCAGTAGCTTATTACCCATGATCACACCAAACTGTGGATGAATTCTATAATTTGTCTTCACAGGTCATATTATGGTGACCACACTGGCATTGTCCCCATGGTTACACCTTGATTAATTCCTGAATTATGTGCAGAACTTCAGCATAAGCAGCTGCTGGGCAGGAACCCAGTGTAAACACGGTACCGTGCTTAACTGGGATATCCTACTGAATTATCCTTTATTGTACCACCAGAATGCTATTAATAGTGACACTTTCAATAAGCTGTGTTTTTGAAAGTGAACCAGAAATCACCACAGTGGTAAAGCACTTAGAAGTTATTGCTGTACCACTGAAGAAATACAAACAGTTATTAGATGTATTTTTAAAGGAAGACTTTTTTTTTCCTCACCCTATATGATTTACTACACTCATAGTTTTTATGTCTTAAGGTGTTGCCTGAAAAAAACAAAGGTTGTGCTTACTTGGCAAGGAAATTCTAAATTGCTGATGCCAAGTACAGCACATTAAAGACAAAGCTATTAGGATTTTAAAGAGTATAGTGGGAAATAAACAGCTAAACACATAGAGAACAGTATGGGATGGAGGAGGTTCATCAACCCAGTCTGAAGGCAGGCTGGTCCAGGAGCAACTGAAAATAGCAAATAAGGAATGGGGGTTTGTGAACACAGAGCTTTCCACCATAAAATCACTGGTGCTGTGTTAGAAAGGGATCCTTTTCAGAGCAGATTTAAAACATCTGTCAAGAAGATGTGAGAATAAGGCTCGCACAGGACACAGCCAAACCACCTCAGAAACTTCTGCTGCACCAAAAGCATAAAAAGGGCACAGAAAATAGGGGCATGCAGAGGTAAAGAAAACAAGAAAACAAGGACAAAGTTCATTTGGTGGATGCACTCCACGTCTTCCAGCAGCTTTTTCTCTGCATCTGTGCAGAATCAGATGCATGGATTTGGGCCAAGGCATACAGTTATGACTTTATTGAACAGTCTTTATTGGTGGACAGGGGTTGCTAAACTTCCACTTAGAGCTTTTTTCAAAATGTATTTTAGTAAAAAGGCTGAAGCTCCAGGGATGGTTATTCCAGGATAAATGCAGGAGCTTTACAGAGTGAAGCTGCTAACATAGAACAAGGAAGAAAAAAAGAAAATACTCTGAAGAAATTAAGGTCGTCTCCCACCTTTCATTCATCTTTTTTTCTCTAAAACTACCTATCTCACCCTAATAGTTTTTGGATTCAAGACTTCAGGACTCTTCTGGCCACTTTACTACAAATTACTACAAGTTGAGTCAGATTTCCCACTCTTCCCTGTTATCATACTAAGAGAAGTCTGTGTTGGTTTATTTTTTTAAACACCTGCTCAAAACAGTTTTCCAGTCTGTTCACCTTTGGATGCTCCTTCATCAACAGTTAAGAGAAGACATTTGAGATCTGGCAGTTCCTCAAGTTCACAGAGTGAGTATCCTGACCTCATCTGAAGACAAATTTTTATTTATCTGCATGCTCTCTTCCTGAAAGCAGCATTTTTCCTACACCAGACAACACCAAAATCAACATACACCCAATATACATCTCACACTCTTCTGGTAACTGATCCTCTGCTTAGGAAGGAATTCAATCTTGCAGGTTCAAGAAAATCAGCCTGCAAAGGCAAATTAAGTGAAAAATATATTATACTTGAGAATGCAATTCTTAAGCAACCCCCTCATTTATAAGATTATTCACTGAATAATGACTTTGGGAATGCCTTGTGAAGAAGAGTTTTTGTGTGGCTATTACCTGCCAATCCTGAACCTTTTCTCTTACCGCATTCCCTAACAGGCACGAGCTGTAGTAGCAGATTTGTCTTTCGTTTTTGTTAGTCCTGGTTTACCATGCAAGGGGAAGAGGAAGCAATTCTTAATCTGTTGTGTCTAGCTAAGAACAAAAGGAAATAATGCAAGTGAGGCACAAGCGAGCTGGCTGTAGAACCCCAGCGCCCTGCCTGTGCTCAGCAGACCAGACATAAGGAGACCATGGGGAAGAAAATCCATTTCCAAGCAGGTTGCAGGAATAAGGATGCCAGGTGGAAGGATGGCATGTTTTCACCCTGTTTGTTTTCCAAGTTTGTAGCTAAGACGTCTTAAGGATTTGGCATGGGAGAGACAAGAGCTCCCCCAGGAGCCTGGCTTTGGGCTCACCTGGGCACAGGATGCTCTGGAGAAGGCTCTGCCTGGCCAAGGAGCAGTTCACAAACAGCACCTCACCATGAGGAATGCTGGAGCTTGGATTGCTTCTAGCGAGGAACCGAAACAAACAAAATTTCCATGCAGGCAGACTGCCTCTCCTGGTGGCCAGGGCCAGGAGAGGCCTCTCTTGCCTACAAACAAGTTATAAATAGCAGTATTATTCATGCACCAATAGCAGATATTCCAACACTTCTCAAAGAGAGAGAGACTGCAGACTAAAGCAGAGTGATACACACAAATCCATGGCTTTCCTAAAATAACCTCTTGTTTGTAGCTCCTGGACAAGGTGCGGCTGCATCCTCCTGGTACAGCAGAAATGTCAAAGGCATCCTCCTCTTTATCCATGTGGATGAACTTGCTAAGAGAAGCCGCGCTGCCAGAGCAAATCAGGTACAGCTTCAAACAGAGATTAAGTGACTTTCACAAGCTGGAAAGAACACTGGAATAAGGGGAATGAAAGGGAGGAAGATTAAAAGAAAGGTGAAGAGGTGACCTCCTTTGATGAAAAAATGAACAGGTTAAAAAATATGAAAAAAGCACATCTGAAACCCAAAGGCTCAAGCCCTTCCAGTAGTATTCAGACAAACCCCAAATAGGAACAGATTGTTAAGGCTTCTGGAATCAAGAGACGTGATTTTTGTGAAATATTATTTAGTGACAGTTAATATTCTAGATGTATTTGGCAAAATTTTGTTCCTCTCAGACTTTAAAAAATACTTTTCTTAAAGCCTAACTATTAGTATACATTTTGTATAAGCAAGACAGACTTATGAAAATTAGTTTCTAATTAAATAAAAATCAACAGATGGCACACTATAGGCAAGTCTTTATTTTCCTCAATTATTATATGGCTTTGCCTGAAAATTCTTCTGTGATTTAAAGAGTTTGCAATTTGGACATGACAACTCTGAAAAAGTCACGTGAAATGTGTTTAAACTGGATTGTCCCTAACAATATAATTACAGACAGATGAAAAATGTATATATAAAGTAAAAAATCTGAGCAACCTGTATTTCCTAATTTTTACAAGAATAACAATTTTTTCAGCCACTGACAGTGTAATTACCTTCTGTTAACAAGGTATTTTAATTCACATACACAAACAAAAGACTTGTTGGTTGCAGCTACACATGCAACTTTGCACAGGGAATCACAGGATAATTTCTTGTTAAGTGTGAAGTGCTGGAACTCTCTGTATGAAGTATTACAAATAAAAATATCAGCAAACTGAGCTGCTCACAGACTGGATCCTAGTGAGGAAGGCATGAGTGTGTCTTCCTCACCCCAGCCCTCCAAAGCAAGTTAACCTTAATGCACTTTTTTTACATGACAAGTACAGATTTCATCTAGCCAACTTTACTGTCCCTAACCCTTGGCTGGAACACAGCATGGCCTGACTTCTGGAACACAGGGCTCAGACACAGAGGGAGTTTTGTTCTTGGCTACACAGGACACGATTTCAGCAGTGTTTTCTATCCCAGGAACTCTCAGAGGCAACTTCAGCCGCAGCAGCACTGGCAGAATCCATTCTGGGCAAAAAAAATCCCAAAGAGTACTTCAGGCCCTAGTCTGGGAATTTTTAACTAGCACTAAATTAACTCCACGCCCCCCCAGACTCCTTCACAGCCATATCTGGGGGTAAACAATGAGTACAATAACTCAACAATATGTTTTTAGCTGGTTTCACACATGAAAGGTGACGACGCTACAACTCAGAGGAGCAGACTGACATGTAAATGCATGCATTTTGTCCTTGTGCAAATAAGGCACAGTTTACTGTAGGCTAATTTTTCTCTGCATGATATCTGGATTAGCAATTAACATTTTAATTAAAGATGGATTAACAAATATCAGGAAAATTACCTCTGGAACTGTTCAATTTAAAATCTACCATATATACACAGATAAACATGTCATTAAGTGCAAGTCATTTTCTGGTCTGTGTAAAAATGATACGACTTAGGTCTTTGAGAGACAGCATAATAATTTGATATTATTATACATGGAGATAACTACTGAACAAATACAATATATGGGAAAAAAATTAGGAGCTGTATAATTACCATTAAGTTTTAGATGTTCATTTAGTGGAAGTTCTGACTGCAATTCAAGCTATAGACTAGTAGAACTTAGCTATGTTCAAACAGAGCATGGTGGTGAAGGAAGACACACTGTTCTAAATGTAAATTATATTAGCAACAACATATTGAGATTTCTGTACTCTTTGTTCCCTTTGTGGGTTTTTTGCCATGAGAAAAAAATCACAGCATGCTTTCTGTTCTTGCAGCAATCTTTGCAGGGAGAAGCCAGAATCTGCACCATGTGCTTCTCACTCTGCATCTGGTCTCCTTTTGTCAGGACACCCTGGGTGCTGGGTTTGCTTTTTCTGCAAGGGTAAAACCTGCTAATCTCCATCTCACCTTCTTACCAGATAAGGCAACATTATGATCTGAGAATAAGTGGCACTACTGGCCAAGCAAGTCAAATAGAGAACAGGAAAAAGAGCATAATGTGTGGAATAGCTGGACCTATTTACTAGTCATTGAAATTACAGATAAATTGCACTTTCAGCATGGTCACAGAAATGAACTGGAACAAGCACAATTGTGGCAAACAGTATTATCAGAACCTGCAAAAAACTTAAGTGATCTCATCAGCACCTTCTAGACCAATCTGGATACAGCTGAATGATTTTGCATTTGTAAAAATTTACTATACTTGGATGAGTAGTAAATAGCATAATACATACAATGAAGCATTGATTTATAAAGGCAGCACTTTTACTCTTTAGTCCCAAGATGTTTTAGCTTTCAATAAAACACTCAAAAGAAATGAATCCAGATCATTACAGTGCACAGTTTCTAAAGCAGTAGCAAACAAAACAAAAAAATCTTTTAAGCCAAATAACTTCAAAATGGCAAAGCTTTCTGGTTGTATAGTTGCTGAGCATCTTCCCGGGTTTAACTTCACTGACACGAGTAGTGACAAAGAAATTTATTTCTGACAGGTACTGAGGTGGCAGAGCACCCACTGGTGGGTAGAGACACACATCCAGTGAGAAGCAACTGCAACAATTCACAGCTAAGCAAACAAGAAAACTGAATACCTTTGGAAAAGGAAAAAGCCTTTTCATCCAGGCCAATGTTTAAGGCAATATTTATATAGGTCATGTCAGATTTGACTATGAATCCTTTCTGTATGTTAAAGTCATACAACTGAAAGTCATACACATTCAGAGCTTGGAAGAAGGAGGAGATTCAACAATAAAATCTCTTGTGTCTACAAAGCAACTAGAAAACACTGAGACAGCAAAAATGCATTTTAGAGCTGCTCACTTGAGTTTAAACAAGACATTTTGTCATTTCACAGGCAAGCAACAACAGAGCAATACTCACAATACAGAGTGCTTACTCTGACAACATCCATCCTAAAGGCTGTTCCAGCATCTTCATGGAGTAACTTTCTTAAACTGTGGTTAGGATTTCTGCCTTTTTTTTTTCTTTTTTTTTTTTTTTTTCCCTTTTCCCCAGAAATACTAATGAAAGTCTTTGTCTGGACCACACTGAGGTTCAAAGCCTTGGGTTTGGAACTATCCCACCCACATTTAACTGTGCAAAAGGCTGCACTGGACAAGAGCAGAGCCCTTGTAGAAAGGTAGGGATGGGGTGAATTGGTTTCTGAGAGGAAAGACTTGCCTTCCCAGGCAGCCTCATGATTCCAGCAGACAGCAGTGGCAAAGCCGATACAACCTCAGAGTGTTTCTGAAAAATATAACTGCATGATTTAACATCTTTGAGGTACTGAGAGTCTTTCCACAGCCTGGCCACAGACCACAGCCAGCTCCTCTGCAGAGGCAAATCCCTGCAGCCACTTACAAGGCTGTATCCCAAAAGGAATGTCTGTATTCCTACCCAGTGTCCGAGTATGTAACAAACAATTTCCAACCATTGTGAAGTTCTTTGATGTGAATTTCAGAAGCACAAGCCCCATAAATTTCCACCGTAAACACTGTAGTGTTTGCACTTGTTCATTCTGTAAATGTTTTGACTTGTCCTCAGAGCATCCTTTGAAATTGCCAAAGAACCAACACCTCCTTGTTTCTTTAACTTGTCAAGTCATACACTGTTATTAACATTGCAGGAATAAAAGCAGAAACAAACACAAAACCTCAGCTGCATTGCTGGGAGAAGAGAAATAGAAAGTGCTGGTCATAAATTACACTGAGAGAGAAGTTCTAAAATGCCCTCACAGAAGTTGCTGCAATGTTTTGAGGGGAGAGAGGGTATTTGGAAATGGCACATGTGCTGCCTGAAGCTGAGCTGTCATAGCAACAACCTCATTAAAGCACCCCTCCCGGGAGTGCTAACCTGTATTTCAGCTGTGGAAAGATGTCATTTATAATGGAACTTAATTCAGTTAAGAGTCAAAGTATAGTAGACAGCAGAAAAGTGAAACTGCTAATTTAAAGAATTCATAAAAGAACACAAATACCTATCAAACAGCTGAGAAAAAATCTGGCTTTTGCCCTCGTCATCTTCTATTCCCTGAAACCACCACACCACTATTTCAGTCTTTAAGCCTGTGATTTAAAGTTATTGGCAATTCCTCTTTCCTTGTCATCATTCCTCTAACCAGGGCTCAGGATGTGGCTTTCTTATCTTACCATACCTACATAAAATCCATCACCATCTCAACTGCTCATCCTAATTGCCTCCAGCTCTCACACCGAGCTCTTATCCCAGCAACTCACACCCCACAAACAATCCCACAGCAGGAGCTGCTCTGCTCCTCTACTGCACCATCCTCAAGGTGCTTCCTTTAGTATCCATCTTTACCCCAGAATCCACCAAAAACGACAATTCAAATGAATATTATGATCCTTAGAAGGAAACATCTGCCAATATCCAGAGCTGCCTGGATATGATACTCTCCACTTCTCTAATGGAGTGGCTGTGCAGCAGCTGAATAAATTCATGCATATTTGGATTTCACTTTTAAAGATTTATTATTTAATAACTAATTGACAGCAATAATGCATCAGTACAATACGTTTTGGAAGGGCCTTTCAGTTTTTAGAGGAGTAGAGATAATTGCAGATGAAAAATGAAAGAAAATGGCACTGCTTAGTAAATGAGTCGTTAACCTTTCAACCTAAGAGCTCCCGCTGGAAGCCTGACCAGAGGGACTGCAAGAGCTCTAGCAGCTGCAAGAGAGAGAATAAAGTTAATTCAACAGCTTTGGATTTCTTCTAGTTCTTTTAAATGCTTCCAAACTTGGTCTCCATCTCCCCCAAACACTTGCTTGCCACAGCATTTTATGCATCACGAGGCAGGCTCAGCCATTTCCTCCTTCAGTAGATCTCATAGTGAAGGTGAGCTTTACATACCCTTGCCCATAATGTGCTGGCTGCAGCATTTTAAGCTAAAACACGAACCAATCATTTGGTGTCAGTGCTTTGACCTTGAGTGACAAAAATCACAATTTTCCCTCTGTGCTTGCAGCTCCCCAAAGAGCAGGAACGATCTCCTCAAAGGTCAGGGAGATGCAGCCTGCAGGGCAGCACTCCTCCCATGGGAAGCTGGGAGAGGAGCAGCAAAGCACAAACTCCCAGTTTTAACCTCTGTGGATCCCAGAAAGTGTCTGAAGTCATGATCCATAGAGCTATCTCTCAGTCAAAATTGCTTGGACAAAATACATGAATGTTTACATAAAATACATAAATGTTTATCTAAAAAATGCCTTTTTAAACCTCATTAAATCTTGTAAGGCCTTAATCTACAATCTCGATTCAAATTTTGGTAGAAATTTGAAGACTTGCAGCTCTGCATTTGGATCACAGCTTAAACTGCTATTGCTTGGAATAATAACATAATACAGAGACTAAGCAATAAAAGTATCCAGGACTTGCATAAAATAGGTTATTTACATCAGGCTCCTGGTATGACTTCAGTTAAAAAGAAAACACTGCTCATATTTGCACTGATTTCAGTTATCCTGCACAGCCACACTTGCCAAGAGACACACAAAATATAATTATTATCTTCTGGTTTGCTAGTTTGTTAAAACAAGCCATCTCTGCAGTTCAAGGTATGGTTTTATCCAGTACACATGGATCTGTAGAAGACCTTCTGTATTAATGTGTTTATTTGCTAACTGTTGGCAGAGTTGCACAAGAGTATGTTTGCAGCCAGTTGCAACTTACAGATTTTACAATAAAAAGGGAGAAATATTGGCCAGATAGTTAATTAAATGGCACTGAAACAGATTTTTTCCCCTTTCAGAAATTCCAGTTAGTATTCCAAACCTGTCTTAGGTGCCCCAAAGACATGAAAACCAATAAATCTTCATTTATTGTCAGTAGATTTCTAACCTGGCTGTTTTAAACAGCATGATGAACACATTTTAGCAGAATATATTAGCTGTGCCAGTTTAATAAGAGGGAGATTGATGAAGCCTTTCCTTTCTTCCTGTGTACGAAGCACAGCACTCAGGGAAGAAAATCCTTTGGATTTTCCTTCTTCGGCAACACAGTTGCCTTTCCTGGGACACCATTTCTCCTTCTTGGACTATTATTAGCCAGTCTTCTCCAAAATAAGTTTCCACTGAAATTCAAGAGGGATTTCAAACTTTATCAACATCCACCTGATGAGAGAGTAGGAGGAAGAACAAGCTCAGCCTGGAGGACTGTACTGCTGTGCCCAAGCTCTGACAGCTTTCCCCTCCCTGTTTCCATCCTTGTTGGGTTCAAAGCCAACATGACCTGAATGTGGCCATCTGGCCCTGACAGGGAATGAGATCTGAGGAGGGGGCACCCTCCCCAAGGGAAGAGCCAGGGTACAGCCCAGGTGGGCTCCATCCCTGACCCCTCACTGCAGGATCAGCATCAGCAGCACCACCAGCAGACAAGGCTGGTGTCTCACATCAGATTCTCTGGCAATCAAAGGGTTACTAAGGACAAAAGAGAGATTTTCTTCCTCATTCTATAACACTTAAGACTACCCAGAAAAACACAAATGCTTCTTTTTTTTTTTTTTTTTTTCTTTCTTAAGGAGAATACCTAGCTCACATTTAAATTTGCTGCAAAAACTAATCCTATTCTTGATGTCTGCATCATTCACATGAAGAACCACAAGACCACACTGTGAGCAACCCTTCTCCACCACCATCACAGGAGAAGTAGGAGCCCAAGCCCACTCCTTCCAGAGGAGCTTTACCTAGTCCAAAGTGCTCGGGTGTTTTCCTTTCAAAATAAATGTAATTTACCTGTTTTTCCAAAACTTCCCCCAGCCCCTTGTGTAGAAAAGGGAGGCAGGAGTTGTGACCTCGGCAAGTGTACGAGCCTCAGAGGTCCAGCAGGAAGAAGATGTTTTGAGAGGCGTTTCCCCCTCAAGTATGGGTATGCATATTGTTACTGGCTAATGGAATTCATACTCATACCTCCCACTCACTCCTTCTGAAGGATATCCTTTGGATGCTTTGTGGTTCAACAGACTTTGACATCTAAGAACCTGTTAGTCTGCTTTTTATTCCTCTTGTAATTAGAACAAATGTTCAGATTATTGTGAGAATTAAGAAAATCAATATTAATGAGCTTTTGGACTATGTTATTAGATGGTTTCAGCCAGCAAGTGCAAAGTACCCTGGCTTACTTGGACAAGGTTTTGGGTTTGTCTGTTGCTTTTAAACACTAACAGACTTCTCAGGGCAAAAAAATGGTAAGCCTGTGCACCCAAGTTGGCCAAATTTTAAAAACTCATTTATACCAATAATTACACATGTCTGCCCCTAAAAACAAAAGAGCTTTAAAGAATGGAGCACTCTACCAAATACAGTTTTGAGATATGTACTTACATTAACTATAACCAATTGCTTTAAAGGGCAACCATTTCCACAGCACAAAGTTCACATAAATTTTCCCACAAGTCCCAAATGCAAACACTATCTGCAAAGTCCACACGCTTTGTATTTCAACAAAGCTTGGCAGAATACTTTTAACATAAGAGAAAACAGAGTTAGGTTTTACTCTTCACTTCATCTTTTCTGACAGAAAGGTGTCAATAGAATAGTGCTGACAGGAAAGCTGACTGCAGCCCATGCAACTTTATTACTGGAGTATGGGGGGATTACTTGGTGTTATTGAAACATCACTGCACTACTGCTGCTTTCTTTTCTTTCCCTCCTTACAGTGGTAGTGGTTCCTATTGGGATGAGTTACTTTTAACCTTCAGTTATTTATCAGTGAGGAAAAAGAAAAAAAAAAAGAAAAGAATTCTTTACGTTTAGAATAAGGCAGGTGAATGTAAAATACATCTGCGCGGACTTGAAGTCCCACAGTGGGTTACTATTCATTTCTATAAAAATTAGATCCGGATCATCCATGAACTCTTCACTAATACACTCATTCCCAAAAGCAAGTGCTTCAAGAAGCCTCCTGTATTTTCAGGAAAGAAAGAAGAGATGTTGATTTCCCCATGGCTTATCAAAGACAATACTTGCACATATACCAAATGTTGCTGCTTAACTCTTCATGTATTCAGCAATACAAGCTCTTTTTGGTTCAGAAGCACTATGGAGACTGGTAGGGTTTTTTGGTACTGGACATGGCCTTTTTAGGTTCCCTTCAAATAAAATAATGCTGTAATTTAACAAGTAACCCTCCGCCATTCACTTCCACTTTGTTTTTTTCCTCTGTGGCTGCAAACCCCAAATGAAAATACAGCATCTGACAAGCGCCTGTACCATCAACAGCTGTGACTCTCCAATGAGCTCCGCAGCACCTGGGCTCCAGGAGCTGGAAGGGAATTTCCCAGATGTGAGATTTTGTAAATTTGATAAGAAAAAAAAAAAAAAAAAAGAAGGAAAAAAGAGAGGGATATGCTACTCGAGATGAAACCAGAATTCATGAGGTGAAATCAGATGCAAACCAGTAAAAGTCACCACTCTATTGACCACAAAGCCCATGGCCAGCTTATGCTTCTCAGGGGTCCCATGATACACAACCCAAGATTTCCACTCAGGTGGGACAACTTTTCCACTCAACAGAAAACAGGATATCAAAGGAAATGAAACAAAGATTTTTATTTTTTTTAAATACTACTGAGGGGAAATTGCTTGTGTGCATGCATAACCAGGCAGTGGTAAGCAGTTCAAGATGACCACTCTCAGCAGACAAGTCTTTCCTCCCCAAAAATCAGCAGAAGAATCATCAGCTCACTTCAAGAACAAGCACTCTGCTGTGTTAATTTACTCCTAGTATCACACCAAGGACATGCTGTGCTATCTTTAGAAAAAACTGGCTACTGTGGGGCGAAGCAGACTGTTGATATATTACGCTCTGACATTTTTCATTAAGATATATAAACTTGTGGAAGATGCGCTCTTGAATTTGCATATTTGCATCATGCTTTTCATAGCCACGTAAACAGCCTTTAATGCACTTAAATTACTTTGAGCTGCTGGATTAGCAAAGGGAAGGATCCGAGCTGTGCCACACCTACCAGGTCTCAGCACTCATTTTATGCAAATGCTTTTAGTTATGCTCCTAAGGCTCAAAACCACTTATTAAATTCTCCTGAATTTTGAAGCCTTTTGCTGGTAAGTCTTCAGAGCAGCAGTCAACAGCAGAATGGCAATCATGGGCAATCACTGAGAGTTTAGTTATGTTACAACTTTTTGTGAGGCACTTCTGACACAGTGTGATGCCATCGTGGGAAGACAGGCCACCAATTAATGTAAATCAGTGTGGTTTCATCAAAGAGCATTTAACAATTCTAACTGACATGAAATCATAACATGGTTCATACCCTCATTAGTGAACACCACTAATTGGTGTGGGGAGTTATGCTGTTTTCAGAAAAAAGTATGGAACTCATGAATTGTTCCAAGAATATTCCACAGCAAAGGTAGCAATAGCATTAGAAACACAAGCAGGCTTTATACACTTGAATGTGCTTTAAATACTCAGCCTCACATTTTGTATCAGAGCCGTATTTCAGAATTTTGTCATAATCTGTTGACAACCATCTGCTTCAAACTTCTTGCCGCCCTAAGAATGGCCAAAATTGGATACTGACAGAGAGAATTTCTGCACAGAAAGCAAACTATTCACAGGACAAGATAAGTGTCAAAGGCTGCAGACCTGGACACAGAGGCCCAGAAATTCGAGGTAAATAAGGAAATTGTAGAAATTTTGATCTGGCATTTTCCTGCAATACTACTGGAGATGCAGTTCACAGGCCTCTGAAAATGCAGAAGTAGCAGATTAGCTGACATCAATTCTCCAGAGGAGTATAATCTATAGAGTAAATAGGTAATATTGTGTACTGTCAACTCTGTTCAACTCACAGCCACTGGAAACACAGAGAAAGAAATGTAACACAGCAAGTGCAAGCTGAGGAATTCATTCAGATGTGTCTGTACACACACACTGACCTCAATAGCTTGTTCCACTTTAAAGAAATGTGATAATGGGTCACTTGGGTCAGGGCATCAGATTCTATCTGCTGAAAAAAGCCCTGGTACTCCTGGCTTTGCTGTACTTAGCACAGCACCTTTCAAGGCTCCCTCTCTACAGCCTAGGCTTTATATACATATGTACATATATATGTGCAATATGTTCTCACAGAAGTGGTTTACAGCAGCCCTACAACATCACCTGTTCAGGTGAGCCTCCAGAATATCTTTTTTTGCTCCAACACAGAACATCTTTGTTTCTACTAAAGGCGTACCAGCAATTCAACCCACAAGTTGTAGGCCTGGAACAGTGCTTAAGTTTTCACACTTTTATAATCTTGACCTGCTTCATCTCCCTTGTGCAGGATTTAACGTTGAAGCCTCAAGAGTTTTGCCTAAGATTCCTTACTTTAAGATATCACTATGGAGAAATCATTTGCTGCTCACCATTCTTTCTAAATCTAAATATAATAATAAAACTTGGCTTAGAATGTGGGCCCAAGGGGAACAAATTCCATTTTGCAGCCTTCCTCCACTCCTTGCACTCTTAAACTCCCACTGCCTGCAAACAACTCTCAGAAAAGACATCTTCAATACTTACACAAAATAAACCTTTTTTAAACCAAGTGTTTCTGATGAATTTGGAAGGCAGGCCAGCTTCCCTCCAGGAGATATATGACTATCAGCACTGGAGAAGACACAGGCTTGACCTAGCCCTCATTACACTTTACTAAATACTCCTGGAAAAACAGCTGCTTTAGGACAGGTTCCAAAAGAAGGTCAAGCGTGTTCATCCTTGGATAAATCTGCAAAGATTCATAGGCAACTGATGTGCTGAGTGAGAAGGTGCCACCTTTATAATCCTTCACATCTCCAAAGCTAATAAACATTTTTCATGAAGAAAAGGGCATTGCATGATGTAGAAGACCAGCGGATTCTTCTGTATAGCAAAAAACTGGGTTTAACCAACCTAATGACTTGCAAGTAGCAGACCATACACATCTTAGCATATTGAGCTGTCTGGAATTTTCTCTGGTTTTCTGACCTCACAGGAAGGCAATCTCCTTGCAAAAATCAACATTTTTACAAGAAAAAATATCAAATTACCTCTATTAAAAATAACTTAGGCAATAATTCCTCTTCTAGAGGATTATTGCAAATTCTGAAATGAGAAGTAATCATGCATTTGATGCACATAATTTAAAATTAGATAAGAGAAATATAAACATGGGTTCGGTTTAAGAAACCTAATAAAATTGAACCAAATATTGGAAAAAAAATATTTCAAGAAACAGGTATTTCCCGCATAAAAGTCAAAAAACAATACAGACAACATTATTTAATTAGAGGTCCTCCAATTAAGAATTTCCAGTGAAATTTTAATAAAATTGTTCAAAATTGCTTTACACTTACACACAACTTGATTCTGTTACATCAAGGACAAAACAAAGAATCTATTGACTTCAGTGGTCTTGATGAAGGTCTGAAATCTATTTGTTTACAAAACATAAGAAATGTTTTGCTCCAGAGAAGAAAAAGTCTCATTGGCAAATGACAGACTTTGATTTCCTAAGCACACAGCTTTACACAAATACCAACATACTTCGGGTAAATCAGTGTGTGTTTGCATATGCAAAAGAGCATCCAACCAGCAATGAACTTCCTTTGCTCTCTCCTCTTTTATCTTCATTGTATTTGCAAGCAAAAAAGAGGCAGGTGTTTTGTGGAAATCTACCTATATTGTAGAAAATTGCTGTGATTTTTTGATCTTCTGGCATTAGAGTAACTTTTTCAAACTTGCATTTTTATGACCACACAACACTACAGTATTTCTCAAAAAAAAATTATACACTAAGAGGGATGTATCAGAAATGGTTGGGTTTTGGTACTTCCAGTGCCTTAGAATTATTCAGAAGAATAATTTGCTTTGCTTGAGGAAAAATACTTTCCTGTATGTTAAGGGAGGTGGAGACCCACATGTTCTACACCAAATCACAGCCTCTGAGAACATTATAAACATCAGCCCAAACTATTTGACAATTTCAAAATTGTATTTTAAAAAGTATAACCGACAAGATATTTTTTGTTAGTTTTCAGGCACGTAAATTACAATCACAAAGCTTTATAAGAAAGCTGCATGAGAATTTTAGTGGGAGCATGTGTGCCCATGTGTTCACAGAACAATTTCCTAGACAGAGCACTTCACAAAAAAACACTGCATTTGCAGAGCATTGCATCAGCTTTTGTCTTGCTTGCACATGGCCCATCCCCACCCCAAAATACCACTGCAAAAACCAAAACTGCACCTTGTCATTCTCTCTGCTCATTCCAGGAAAAACAAGAATGACTCTTACGATCTGCTGTTAAAAACAGAGCTCTACAGTAGTGAAAACTTTGAGGAATTATAGATATTATTTTGAAGGCTTAGATTTTAGCTCCAGCACTTATTCTATTGCACTTGAAATGTAAGTCATTCAAGAGTGCCATGCTCAAAAGTTACCAAGGGATGTCCTACACACCACCAGGCAATAGATAGCCCAAAATACACGGCTATTTCCAAGGAAAGGAAACGTGTACATCCTTGTTTCTGAAGCGAAGTTGAGTTTCAGCTGTCTGGCTCCTCTGGAAGGCCTCATCACTCAGCAGGAAGCAGCAGGAGGGGAGTTTAGGAGCATCGGGCGGGTTGGGAAGCGCATTTCAGAATGCACTGTACCATATCTAGAACTCGTAATGCTGTAATCTGTTTTTCCGCCTCAGAGAATTAGGCTGTATTTCCAACTGCATGGAAATAAAAATCTCCAGGCGTACCTCACTTCCAGACTGGCATTACATCATCTCTAAAAAGCCCTATTACTTAGCAGCACACTCTGCATATTGCAGTGTTTTGTTATTAATACACCATTGCAATTTATAGCAAAATGGTCAATAAAAATGCGGTTTCTGAAGAGACAAACAGCCTTCTCTTCAGCATGCAGCCCTACCCTCAGACTGCCAGGGTTCATAACCACCACACATGGAGCCCAATTCTGTATTTACATACTGCTTGGGAAGCAATGACATGTACAACAACAAAATATAATGGGCTCATATTAACACTTCCCAGGTACAGAGAAGAATCTTACTCCTGCTATGTGGATCTTGCAAATTAAATCAGATTAATAACATAGTGAACGTATTACCGGCAAAAGCATATGTTTATCACTAATGATCCTTCCCAGTTCCCATTAAATCTAATTAAAAGGCACTGACTGAGCTTTATTGGAATTCCATTACCAAGGTCCAATCCTGCTCTCACATAGCCCAGCACCCATGGGAAAACGCCCTCCCCTCCTGCACAGGCTCCGGAGCATCCTCACCAAAGGAATCCTGTCACCAGGACCAGGGCTGGGCTGGGCAGCTGATCCTCCGGCAACAAGTCCTGGTTATTTCACTTTACCAACTGTTTAAAAAGGAAGATTTGTATCATTTTATAGCACTGTGTTTTGGTACATCTTGAAAATTTGTCCCATTATGGTCAACAACCAGCTAGCTAGCTGGGATAAGTTTACAAATATTTTCATCTCTTCAATAAGAGATAATTTAAGGGGGAAAAAGATTCAACTTGTTGAATTAAAAAACAAACTAGTGGGTTGGACAGAAGGTGCAAAGTCATTATTTGAGTAATTATATTTTTAAAGAAACCCAATTAGTTCCTAATTGCACTTACAAATTTAAAACCTAGTTCTGCAATGTCTACACTTAGCCCAAACTGGCATTAAACACAGACTCAATAGTCTGTATGACTCGCTTAGAAGTAGCCAAGTTCTGCTATTTTCATCTTCACTGTTCATCATTAAGAATGTTTTGAAGAAGTGCAATTAAAATGAGTTCTCCAAGCAAATTTTTTTTTTAATTGCATTTGAAGACCAAGACTATTAAGCGACAGATTAATACATAAAAACTAAGAAAAAAGCAACAACACGCTGGGATTCCAAATATGCTACTGTAACAAAAACAATGTTCTATTATCTAAATTACCAGCCTTCCTGGAGAAAGTCGTAATTTTAAATTCATGAGTCACAATTACGTAAGTCCTTAGAGCCAATGCAAAATTGAGAAACCAAATTTCTTCAACTGCAAATAACTAGTAGAGGACCTGCAAGAAGGTGCTGGAGGAACCAGCTTCCAACCTGCAGACTGAAGTCAATGTGGGTTTTGCCACTTTAAATGCAGAAAGATTGGGGTCCATATGAACCTCAAAGGTATGGCATATGCTTACATTTACATAGCAGCCGTCATGCAGCTCTTCAAAGGAAGCACTGTGTGAAGTGAGAGCTTCTCTCCAAGCCTTTGGAGGACAGCTCCTTCAACCTGCCACAGCTCCAGCAGAACTGCTGTGATAAATTAGTAAAAGGCTTGCTGCAGAACAAGTTTACACATAGTCTTTTCACATCAAACACCTAGTTTTGAACTTTGAAATGCAGCTTAGCCTCTAAATAGTTTGTGTGTTTCTGCCACTTTCTTTTTACTAAACTACAGCTCTTGGAAACCTCTGAACTTAAACAACCCAGGTAAGAGAGAACGTGTGTATCAGTTCACAGGAACCCACACACAGACCCTGCTCAGGCTCCAGGACTGCCCGAGGTTTGTGTGTGCACCCACACACTCAGCTGAGGGCAGACAGATATCACTGAGTGCCTCCAAAACCAGCCAGCCACCAAAACTGCGCTTGTGGACATCTCCTGCAATTTCTGACTTTATTTAACCCTTATCACATATCCTGCAAAGAACTGTGCCAAATTCCTCGATATATTTTCACTCTCTTCTGTAATTTTGCCTCTCTAATGATAGGCATGTTCTTAAGTAATAGGTTTTTAGGGTAAATAAATAAACAGCAAAGTCACTGTGACCTTGGAAGCATCTCTTTTGCACATAAGATACCAATACTTATTATCCATGTTCAAAACATAACAAAGTTAACTATGGGAACATACACCTCTGTAGTACAGCACAGAAACAGCTTTTTTAGGTTTTTTCAAGAACACTTTCCAACAGATGGCCAAGCTGGAGCTCAGTCTGGTGAAGTACAGCAGTGCTGGTACACCCAGTTTCCTGCATTAAGCTGCTAATAATGACAAAGTTGTATTGTAAAGGCTCCCGGTGCAGTCAGAGTCACCTGCTGTGGCACCTTACCAGGAAATGAAGGCCATCAGCAGTTGTCCCAAGGAGACAAATTTATCTCACCTGGTTCGTGTTTCTGCCATAGGGGTGGGTAATCCAAACTCTCACCAGCTCAACCTTAAGCCTGAAAATTCCATTTCAAAGTAATTTGCTTCCAGATTTCACTTAAATACAGTCAAAGGACACTGCAAAAACAATAAATTCCCTGCTAAGTGGGATGAAGACAGAAGTTTGGGAAGTGTTTTTGTGACTGCAGAAAGGAGTAAAATTTATGAAGATTTGTCATTCCTGCTAAGAAAGTTTTTGAATTATGAAAAAAAAAAAAAAGAAAGAAAAAAAAAAAAAAAAAAAAAAAAAAAAAAAAAAAAAAAAAAAAAAAAAAAAAAAAAAAAGGTGTGATATGCCATCACTCATGAACTTGAGTTTCTAGTTATGTGACAACATTTTCCCATCCCATATAAAGTCTCCCTTTGCAGGAGCATCTCTTGTCTGCAAGATTTTGCTGAGAAGCTGTTTCACCACACCAGCAGCTGCCTGAGAGCTCCAAAACACTAAAACCACACATGAAAGAGTGGGAGAAAGCAGTGGCTCAGTGCTGCTGACAGCAATGACGTGCCACCAAAACCCAACACAAACAAGCCTCAGCACAGACAGCAAGTCGATTAATAATGAGCAATGCAACTCATTAATACTGGTGTGGATATACATCTCATTGACAACACTGAGATTATCCAGTCAAGCTCCCACTATTCGGGGCATCTCTGTAATTTGGATCACCTCTAGGTAATCACTCCAATTAGTGCAGTGGATCCATGTGATGATGTTCACAGCAGCAGACACAAAAATCAAGGATGACAAAAAAGGGTGTGGGAGCCCAGGATGGGAGCAGGTTGAAGCTCCAAGGCTGGGAGAGTTGTGGGAAGGAAACGCCCACCAGAACCAGAGAGCAGGGATGGGACCTGTGAAGTTCCCTTGAGCATCTGCAGGGAGAGCGGGTAACAAATGTTGCCTTCTCAGCTTCCCAAACTGTTTGCAAGGTTTTTCTCAGGTTCATGAAATTCATTTGTTGCAGCTATAGTGTGAAGGAGATGCCAGTGTTGCAAGGAACCTGAGTCCATCCATTTCTTCAGGAAGAACTGACTGAAGCAGAAGGAAAGGAAATCAGCTCTTCATGGCTTCAGTGGCACAAGCTGAGCTGCAGCAGGACACAGCCCTTATCCTACCACACTGTCCTGGCTGGATTCCCTTCTGTTCACTTCCCTTTTTCAGCTCATTTCCAGCTCCCCCTCTCCACACCATTTTCTCTTCACTTTTTTTTTTTTTTTTTTTTTTTTTTTTTAAATATCCATGAACTTAGAGGAGCTGTAACCTGGCTGAGGACAGACCTGATAAGACTGAGAGAATTTAACTGTATTTCAAACCCTGAGAAAAGGGCTTAGATAATTCAAACTTTGGTGGGGTTCTGCCCCACCTCTTTTTTTCCTCCTGTTGTTGCCCACTGATCTAAGAAAAAGTGTTATATCTCCCTACAGCACCTCAGCAGTATTTTATATTACCATGGCTACCACAACACTGCTATTAACACAACCCATGACATTTTCCCAATTCTCTTATTACCTATGGCGAGCCTCAGTGCATTCCAAATTTTAGTGCCTTTCACATACATTAAGCTTAGCATGCTCCAGTGACTCAGAATTTCCTCCTGTAAAGGAAAATCAACTTGGTATGGTCAATAATTTTTGCACTGTATCATAAAGTTTATCTGATGTGCAAATGTAATTCCCTTTCTGGATGCCTCATCCTGAATCCCTTTTAGGTTGAGACCACTTGACATTTTTTTTAAAACAAAATGCCTTTTAAGTCCTAATTTGTGCAGTGCTTAGTTTTGATAAGACATGACATTATGATATGATGAGTTAGTTGATTCTAAGTAAATTTGATTTATCCCACTTTTGGGGCTGGTATGATTTACAAGGATGCTGCCTTTTAAGACAGGATTGATTTTAATATAAGCTGACAGCACCTTTTTTTTTTTTTTTTTTTTTTTTTTTTTTTTTTTTTTTTTTTTGTGAAACACTAAATCAGAGCAAGGTAACTATGAAAAAAAAAGGTAAAATTAAACAAAATTTAAACACTAGAAATTAATATTCATGCATAATTGGCACCTGCTTACTGCTATGAAGGAATACAGAGCGACAGATCCATTTCCAAAACAATTCCACAAAATGTTTGGAAGTTTGATTTTTATTCATAAGATCAGATGCAAGCTACAGTTGCTGAAATCTAATCTGACCGTTCTGTGAATACCATGGAAAGTTCTTGAAATATTTTCCATCAAACAAGCACTACCACAACCACGAATCTTTGTGAACCAAAGCAAAAGCATATGCACCCTTCACAAAACTAAAAAGATTTCCAGAGAACCTTTCCTCTCTGGCTGTTCAAGTATTGTTCTATGGAATACTATCCTCATTTCCTCGCAATATCCCTGCACCTTGTGATGCAGTGTTTTAAACATGCAAGTTTGTGATGCTGCAGCAATACTTTTCTCGTTGATAGGTAGTTATTTCTCATTTTCGCAGCATGAATCACCTATGTAATTCTGATAGCTACGTGGGAAAGGGACAGGAGAGGTTTGGTAGCTCGACTGAAGCAGATATCTCGACCCCAGACCAACTGTGCAGAGGCATCTGCACTCATCCAAACGAGTTGTAAGCAGTTAGTAAACAATTTAATAGATAATGTGTACGTGATGGAGAGGAGCTGGATGTCTAACAGTGAGAATTCAGAGCTTTAGAGAGTTACATTTCTGCTGAAATCTAACTAAGCGCTCGCAGACTGCGTACACAACCAGCCAGGGCATCTCATTCATGAGACCACGCAGTTTGGGAGCTGAAGGGCTAGAACAAGCCGACAGACAATTTTCTGGTGAGCGGGATTTTCTACAGCGGTAAGAAAACCTGAGTCAGAGCAGCACACCGCCGTTCCCGCACCTGAGCCACACACAGAAGGCGGACTTGGGCTATACTTAGAAAATATCCAATTGAAAAATCTCGCAGGAAAATGAGAGCGCTCTGGTGACTGTGCAATAAGCGACACGAAACCCCGAGCCCCGCTCCGGCGGGAGAACAGCAACCCTCTTGGATCAGGTACTTCTCCGAGCATAACAGAGTTGAAAGTTCCGTGATCGCCCACCCCGCCCTGCGGGACCCCGAGCCCCCGTGCCCAAATCCAAGTTCATACACTGAGCGAGCGGTAACTCGAGGACATTGAGGAGGGAACTTTTGGGAGGCTGTGGGAAACGGAGGGCGCTCGCCGTTCCTGCGGCACATCCCCGCCGGCCGCGGGGCTGGCTCGGGGACCCGCCACCGGGACCGGGGGGGTCGCTGGCAGCAGCGGCTTTTCCCCCCTACGTGGCAGATCGCACCCCGTGCTCCGTGCCCGGTGAGGCCATCGGGACATGGGGGACATCACCCCGATTCTCGTCCCCGTGCATTCGCCGCCGCCAAGGTTCGCCCCAATCCCAGCGCGGCGCGCCCGCAATCCAGGCGTGCGGGAGCGCGGAGATGGAGCGCGGTGATGGAGCGTGGTGATGGAGTGCAGTAAAGGGAACGCAAGGAGGGGAGAGCGGTGATGGAGCTCCGTGATGGAGTGCACTGAGGGGAGCGGAATGAAGGGACCGCGGTG